>JARVGQ010000759.1:19641376-19654366 GCA_031762355.1 Hypsolebias martinsi | reverse complement strand
TGTTCTCTCCGTGCATGCGTGGGTTTTCTCAGTGTACTCCGGTTTCCTCCCACAGACCAAAAACATGAATGTTAAACTGATTGATAACTCTAAATTGTCCCTAGGTGTGAGTGAGAGAGTGAATGGTTGTCTCATGTGTCCCTGTGAAGGACTTGTGACCCATCCAGGGTGTACCCCACCCCTCGCATGGTGATTGCTGAACATGGACACCGGTGACCCCCATGACCCAAAATGGAAGAAGCGGGTAAAAGATAATGGATGGATGGATAGATAGTGAGACTAACATGCTAAACAAATGAAATGAAGTCATCTTTTTGTTTTTCTGTTTCAAAATGTAGTGAAACATGAGGTCCGCTTTGTATGGAAAACAGTCTTGACTCCACACAATCGGCAAAATAAAATGATTGTTTTGAACTTGTGCATCCGTGTCAGCCATAGCATGCTGTTGAGCAGGTCCTCTTTTGAAGGTCTGCTGTAGTTTCTGGAACCAAACCATCAGGTGATTTTTCAAGGCGGGGCACTGCAAGGTCAAACCTGTTTGTCCAGAGGCCCACACTGACGTCTCATCCAGTTTAGTGGTTCTTGGTGTTCATTCTTGGATCATTTTGGTTGCATCCTGTTGAACAAGGTCACTGACACCAGAAATTGCTCCATGGCTGGGTGTATTGAAGAGAAACACTTTACTTTGCTGCCTAATATATTTAAGAGTTGCCATTTGGTTAATGTTTAAAACAGCACTTTTATCTTGAATTTAATGATTTTAGTTTATTTGTAATGGTCAACATAAGCAGATTTGCAGTGTAAAAAAGCAACTATTTTAATGTTATGGCAACTACATCTTAACCACTTTGTGAAAAATTTGCTATTTGAAGACGGTCTCAATGTACCAGTACTTCTAAGGTCAGAGGTTGCTATTTTCAATGAACTTTAAGCTTTTTGTCACCATGGGAAACACAATTTTTAGAATCTTTTCTCATCAATGAACTTTTAGCTGAGGTCAAACCTTGAGAAAAATATTACTTTTAGGAAACTATCTAAAAAACAAACAAACAAACAACAACAAAAAAACAAGTTTGGTGAAACCAGTTGACATATCTACAGTAAGTTTAGCAAATTTAACATCTCACTTCTTTGGAGTCAACTTGTGTCCCTCTGATCAGATCTATTTTATTTTTTATAAATTAAAAAAAAAAAGCTAAACTTAAATTAAATATGACCTCTGTTAGATTTAATGAGTAATATTGATATATTTGTGGTTCATAGTTGAGGCAAACAGTAAAAACAAAACAACAACAACAACAAAATCATGGCAAGTATCTAACAAAGTTAAGTCAGGTCCGCTGGACCGATTCTTCTTGTTAAGAGGACCTGATTTAACTCTGTTAGACTTTTCTAACTAGATTATCAAGCATGCACCTGGAAATATCAGGGTAAATAATTATTTGCATGTCATTTGCAGCATTCACTTGAAAAATACAGATTATTACAGATTTCAGACCTTTGAACAGGTCTTTCCACCTGGTGAGGAGAAAAAGTTCAGCTGCTCCAGTTTAAAAAAAAAAAATGGGCTGAAGTTAATGAAAGTCCAACTTGAAAGTAGCTAAACTTCACGTTTACTGACCTCTACTGGTTCAAGCCACCCGCTACGAATGTTATCAACCATCCAATGGCCGTTATTACTTATTATCAGCCCCATAAGTATCAAGCTCCAACCTCTGCAGGAACAAGAAGGTGTTATTGGGAACTGTTCCACCTGAAGAGTCCTGCTCTACTTTAATGTGGCCCAAACTGCAAAGTCTACCCCCGCAAATTTTAAATGAAAAATGACTGGCATGTGCTATTAATTTTAGTGTAATGTAATAGCATCGTGTTACATTACTTTTATTATCTGTTTGTTTTATTATGTGTACTGCACAGCACTTTGTTTCTGTGGGTATTTGAAGTGCTCTAGTCATTCAACCTTTATTTTGGTTATCTCGTAGGCAATCATAAAAGGAAGAAAAAGATATACATTAAAAAAAACTAAACAAAACCAGCCACCGGTACATTGTAAAGTGATGTAAAATACTAAAAGCAGGAACATGTTTGCATTGGTTTTTGCCATGAACTTAGTAGATATTTGAAGTCACTTAGAGGTCAAGGTTGAGAGCTTCGAGTCTTTTTGCAAGGTGTTCCAGGAAATGGCAGCAGAGTAGGAGAAGGCCCTTTTGCCTAGTTCAGTCTGCACTGGTGGTATAGTGTATGCAATAATGTCCTGAGAGCACACGCTGTAGCTGCACTCACAAAGTGACATGTAGGAGGAGATGTATGAAGGCAACAGACCAAGAGGTGATTTAAAGATGAGAATGTGGGAGAGTCTGTATGAAGTTAATGATGTCCAGTTAACCAGTGAATAAAGAGTGCAGTGGTGGGTACGGTAGTTGCAGCCAGTTATGAATCTTGGCAAGCTGTAATAAGCAGCATCAAACATCTGCAGGGTCCTTGCAGGGGCATTCATGTAAATGTCAAATAGTCAATGGAGGGAATGAAAGTCATAGCTACAAGGCATTTCCTACTGTTCAGAGTTAGACAGGATCTATTTCTGAAAAAGAAACCAAAGTTTACTTTCAAATTTCCTTTAACAAGTTTTCGATGTGGAGCTTAAAAGAGAGCTGTGCATTGCCTAAAATACCCAAGTATTTATATAATATATTTACAAGAATCAACAAACTCAACAGGAACACCATTCGAGGATAAGATAGATGGAAGGACTGCTTGGACCAACTTCCTCTTTGAAAACATCTCTTTGGTTTTATCAGCATTTAGCACCAGTTTGAGACGGAACAAATCTGACTGGATGATGTCAAAAACAGACTGTAAAAGCTGGAAAAACTTAGCAACTGTTTTAGCTCGACAATAAACAACTGTGTCATCAGCATAGAAATGTAAAGCTGCATCAGGAATAATCTGACTACATTATGTATGCAGATTGTGAAGAGGGTGAGTCCTAAGACTGAACCTTGTGGTACACCATTGTTAACAGTTAAACTATAAGAAGTGCCATTACAGGTAGTCCTTGACTTAAGGCGCCCTCGACTTACAGCAACTCGGACTTAAGAACGGGTGTGCGGCGCAGCCTTAACATACATTTTACATGTATTTCTTCGACTTACGGCAAAAAATCCGGACTTACGAACGGGTTTGCGGCGCAGTATAATGAGTTCCGACTTACGTTAAAATTGAGTTAAGAACGGTTTGTAGGTACGGAACCCGTTCGTAAGTCGAGGACTACCTGCATGTAAATAACCTTGTTGTGCAAAATTAACAGTGAAATACAAGTTCTTACAGTTCTTTGTAAGGACTGCTATGAGATTTCTAAGATTGGCGCTGTTTTAAGAAAGCTGGAGTGGTGCAGAGGGTAGAGAAGGTGGGCCTGTGATCAGAAGATCATTGGTTCAACTCCCGGTACTGACAACATCAAAATGTGGGTGGTAAAGATGAAGATCCCACACCTCCCTCCACCCTAATTTGCTGCACACTAATGCCCATGAGCAAGGCCCTTAACCCCTACCATCTGCTCTCCTGGGTGTCCTAGATGGCTGCTCTCTGCTCCACACAGAGGACTGTGGCAGCTCGGTGGTCTGTGGTTGCATCAAGAAGGGCATCCAGCTTAAAAATAATTGCCAAGTCTTTGTGCGACTTAGTTCGTTGTGGTGATCCCTGAAGAAGGGAGCAGCCAAAAGAAGAAAAAAAAAGGGAGTTGTTTTAAGAAAATAGCAGTCTACTTCAATTTTGGTCCCATTCAAACTGGCTGTAAGATTTTTAATCTAGTCAGAATTAAACTCTGTTTCACTGAACTGAGGTCAGTCATAACTAGCAAAGAAATGCTAGGTCAGAGCTGTGGAGAAGTTCTCTATCCGACAAGTCACAGTATAAAGTGTGTTGGAAACTCACTAAGAGCGCTTTCAGGTCCAACCAAGCATCTAGACTTTTAAATGGCTTCAGGTTTGCTTTGTGAATCTTCCCAGAGTAGAAACAAGATGAATATGAGAAAATGTGATTTTTTTTTATTTATTTTTTTTAACTAAAATGTTATCCACCAAGTCTTTGGTTGGTCTCAGGAACCCCTGTTGAGACCAGCAACCTTTAAATAAATAATCATGTTTCTCCTAATCCCATAAAAAGCATTCTGAGCCAAATTGTGTCACACCACACTTGTTGATATAGATCCAGGATTCCCAGTATTTCATGAAAACAAAATATCCTTTGTTCCTGAATAAATCTTGGAATTCCAGGAGAGATTTCAGTCACACAAACACTCAGAACTTATCTTCGGTGGGAGGCAGAGTCAAATTCAGAAATAAGATAAGATAGAACTTTATTGATCCCACAAGAAATTGTTGTTTCAGAGTTTCAATATGAAGGAACATACACAAGGAATCACGATATAAAAATAACTGAGACAGAAACATTGACGTGTTTATTGTAGCGCAGGATTAATTTTATTGTCCTATGTGCGAAAGGGGAATGAGTTGAAAAGTTTGATAGCTACAGGGAGGAAGGACTTCCTGTGGCGTTCTGTGGAGCACCTTGGTGGTTTCACTGAAGGTGCTGAGGTAAGAGTGCAGGGTGTCATGCAGGGGGTGTGACGTGTAGTTCAGGATCTGGAGCAGTTTCCTCAGCATGCTCTGCTCAGACACCTCTGTTAGAGACTGCAGGTCCACTCCCTGAACTGAACCAGCTCTCTTCATGAGTTTATCAAGTCTGTTGGCATCAGCGTTCTTCACCCTGCTGTCCCAGCACACCACAGTGTAGAAGATGAAGCTGGAGACCACCGAGTGGTAAAACATCTGCAGCATGGTCCTGCAGATGTTAAAAGACCTGAGTCTCCTCAGAAGAAAAAGGTGACTCTGCCCTTTCTTGTAGAGGGGTGTTGGTTTTAGCTGTCCAGTCTTTTACCGTCTAAGTGGACCTCCAGGTACTTGTAGCAGTCCACGATGATAAAGGGTTTGAGCTAAATCACAGTGCAGGGTGTCATCCAGTCATAACAGCGTAAAAAAGATGTAAAATGGAAATAAGTTATTCTCGTTGCTATGAGGTCTTGATCTGTCAGATTTTTTTTTTTAACCTTTGGCCCTGAAATAGACATTCTCTGACCCTTACTGGTTTTCTAAGAACCATAAATGTCCTTCACTTCTTTTTTTTTTTTTTTAATCAATCCTGTTGATGCTTTTTATATCCAATCATGTCACTCATGGTTTCCTTTTAATCCTCCAGCAGTTTTGTTTTGGTTCCCTTTTTCTTTAGTTTCAGGCTGCAGATTAAATTTTTTTCCCCATGTCTTGATGTTAGCTTCTGTGTTTTCAATTAGTTCATTACATCTATGTAATTGCATTGCTTTGGTGTTGCATTTTGTTCTGGTTACTATGATTTATACAAAGTTAGGTTTGTTCATATTGTCATGAGAAAATGTGTTTTATAGAAGTTTACTCTTCGTGCTAGATGCCCTGCTATGTTTTTCAATGTTTCAATCCCTCCACCTCAGGGAAAAAAGGACATTCTGTCTGTGTTTTGCTTCCATCTGATGTGTCATACTCATTTGCAGGCTGTTTATATTTCTCTCACAGTCCAGCTGTCTGTTGATGATCTACATCCACTTTAATGCTCTTCACTCGTCTGTTTGGACCCGTGCTGATTCCCTCCTTCTGCCTTTTTTCTCTTGCTGCCAGTTCTAATGTCTGCAGTGGGTGAAGAAAATGTTTCTTCCCCCGGCAGAAGATGAACTCCTCTCTGTGTGACCCTGCAGTCACCATGTACGATGTGGTGGGAAATCATCAACCTAACGGCAGCTGCAACGGCTCCTCTGGCGTTTCCAACTGGACCTCTGGAGAAGACACCCCTCAGCTGCCCACTTTCACCACCGCAGCCAAAGTCAGAGTGATCATCACCTTTATTCTCTGCGTCGTGTCGGCCTTTTGCAACCTGGCTATGCTGTGGGCAGCACACAACGATGGGAAACGCAAATCCCACGTCAAAATGCTCATCATCCACCTAACGGTGGCCGATCTGCTGGTGACCTTCATTGTGATGCCCATGGATGCCGTGTGGAACATCACAGTCCAGTGGCTCGCCGGGGACTTTGCGTGCAGGCTTCTGATGTTCCTGAAGCTGCTGGCGATGTACTCCTGCGCCTTTGTCACTGTGGTAATAAGTCTGGACCGGCAGTCAGCCATCCTCAACCCTCTGGCAATCAATAAAGCCAGGATGAGGAACAGGGTAATGCTCACTGTGGCGTGGGGTATGAGCGTTGTGCTGTCAGTCCCCCAGGTAAGGTCGGTTCTTTCTTTCTAAAAACAGGTCAGGACTCATTTTTAACTCCCTTTCACCTCTAAACTATAATTATTGGAATCTAAGCAAGACAAATGTATGAAAATTGTTTTTCTTTCTTACAAGCTTGAAATAGATTTAACATCAAAACTTATCCAGCAATTTAGCTCTGATTGTGATTGAAAAGCTATCTTAGTCTATTTCCTCCTGATTTTTCAGTTCAATTCAACTTTTTAATTTATTCAGGTTAGTCTCATTGAGCCTTGAGGACTCATTTACAAGAGAGACCAGTTTTAAACTAAAAGAAGGCATATAAATTGAATAACAATAAATGGAAGAAAATTATTAAAAAACAGCTAGATTATAAAGCAATATAAAATACTGTACTAAAAACAGGAACATGTCTGCATTGGTTTTTGTCATGAACTTAACAGATGTTTGAAGTCACTCAGAGAAGTCAAGGTCAAGAGCTTCAGATCTTTTTACAAGATATTCCAGGAAACGGGAGCGGTGTAAGAGAAGGCCCTTTTGCCAAGTTCAGTCCTCACTGAGGGAACACTGCATAATGTCCTGAGAGTGCACGCTGTAGCTGCACTCACGCAGAGACATGTAGGAGGAGATGTATGAAGGCAGCAGACCAAGAAGTGATTTAAAGATGAAAATGTACCGTTGGAAGTCTGTGTGAAGTTAATGATGACCAGTTAACCAGTGAATACAGGGTGCAGTGATGGGTACAATAATTACAGCCAGTTATGAATCTTAGTGCACCATGATAGGCTGTGTCCAACAACTGCAAGGTGCTTGTAGGAGCGGTCATGTAAATAATGTCACCGTAGTCAGTGGAGGGAAGGAAAGTCGCAGATACAAGGCATTTCCAAGCATTCAGAGCTGGACAGGATCTATTTCTGAAAAAGAAACCCAGTTTTACTTTCAGTTTCTTTACCAAGTTTTTGAGGTGGGACATGAGATGGAACAAATCTGACTGGATGATTTCAAAAGTGGATTGCAAAAGCTGGAAACCCTTAGCAACTATTTTAGCTCGACGGTAAACAACTGTATCATCAGCATAGGATGATCAGGGATGATCTAACCCACATTACTTATGTAGATTGTGAAGAGAGTGGGACCTAAGACAGAACCTTGTGGTACACCATTTAACAGTTAGATAACTGGAAGAAGTACCATTAAGTTTAACACATTGCATTCGTTCTGAGAGATAGTTAGTGAACCAACCAATGGTGTGATCTAAGAAACCAATATCTGAGAACTTGTGACATAAGATGTCATGGTCCACAGAGTCAATTAATTATTTGATTACTGTAATAAGAATGAATTTTTTATGAAGTGAATTTCCTGTTTGGAGCATTTCTGTAATCTGACTCTTTAAGCATATTGCTCACATTCATGGTTAGTGAGTATTAAAACTGGAAAACTTTTGGAATTACTCTCATAATCTCACTGGATATAAAATTAATATTCTAAATATAATTCATCTCTCTCCTCAGATCTTTCTTTTTCACAGTGTAACTATCGTTCACCCAGAAGACTTTACCCAGTGCACAACGCAGGGAAGCTTCGTCACTCGTTGGCACGAAACAGCCTACAACATGTTCACTTTCTCTTGTCTGTTCCTGCTGCCGCTGATCATCATGATCACCTGTTATAGCAGGATCTTCCATGAGATCTCCAAACGACTGAGAAAGGACAATTGTAAGTTGGTGAAATAAATTAAAGCTCCCCAGAGGATGAATCCTTCCACCACTTGAACTATTTTTTTTAAATATTGGATAAATCAGCATCAGATGGTCCATGGTGGTCAAAGATCTAAAACCTAAAATGAATTAGCACCAGTCAGCACATTACATAGACCATTTATAATGTAAACATGGTCTCTGGTATGGGGCCTACTGTTGTAAAGCTTCAAAATAATTTTAGTTTAACCTTTAACTTTTAATCAGTGCTGACACATCAGTATTCTCCCACAACCTTGATTTTAGTTGTCTTTTGTTTATATTTGCTTGAAAAATTGAAGTATACTTAAAGCAGGTTTAACTTTTTTTTTAAACCATCATACACACTTGTAAAGACTTTGTTCTGCCTTTTAGTAAAAAGTTACATACCATTTTAAGTCAGAAGGCCTAGCTTTTCTTGAAGCACTACATGTTGCCCGCTATCTGCCCATTATCTTGAAACAAAAATGACATTTTAGCCTTTTTGGTCAAATGATGAAAACAAAGCACCGTAGGCACAATTGCACACTGTGATTAGTTAGTGCTCAGATTATGTGTAGTGGATAACTCTCAGCTGTACTACTGCAAGAAATTTTAGCTCATTTTTGGGCAGAAAATAAAAGAATTATTGCCAATTTTGAGTTTGCTGAGGTCAAGTAGCTGTGGCCAGCCATTTTGAAGTGGGTTGACTCCTAAAGTTGATCAGTTGGGGATGATCCAAATATTACTCCCTGACAATTTCAATAAAATCTGAGCAGTAGATATTTTGCCAACACAGATTTATCCTTTTATATTAAATTTTCAAACAGCCTAACCTTTTGTCTGTTATCTGATCTGTTCCCAGTGCCATCCACTGAAGTGCACTTGAGATGTTCCAAAAATAACATCCCCAAAGCCCGGATGAGAACTCTAAAAATGAGCGTTGTGATCGTTTTGTCGTTCATTATTTGTTGGACTCCGTACTACCTGCTGGGTCTGTGGTACTGGTTCTTTCCTAAAGACCTGGAGGATAAGGTGTCCCACTCCCTGACCCACATCCTGTTCATCTTCGGGCTGCTCAATGCCTGTCTGGACCCAGTGATCTACGGCCTGTTCACCATTCACTTCCGAAAGGGTCTCCGGAGATACTACGGCAATGTTACCTCGGCAATGGACACAGAAAACAACACCGTTACAACCGGATCTTTCACCTGTGCTGCCAATTCTTTGTCCCTTAAACGGGAGTTCAGGCGTGCCAGCCAGGAAAGACTGATGCTTCAGAGCGACAACTGCAGAGCAGAGCCATTGTCTTTGAGGAACAGTTTTCTGATAGACGGCAACGACGCAACAAGAGATCCCAACCAGCCCAGCCCTGAGAGCATTTTATGATAGCTCTAAAGAAAACAGATACTGAGCAGGTTTTTCATCATTTACATATTCAGGTATGATAGACCCCACCTCCACCCCTCCTTTCTTTTTATGAGGCTGTTTGTCACAGCAAAACAGAGGCATACAACAGGCGGGTGCACAACGTCTCCACTCTGCTGTGACAGCCAGCCTCAGAAAGAGAAACAAGGGGCGGGGTGGGGTCTGTCTTATACCTGAGTGAGCTGCACTCAGCCACTCTCTCTATTTTTAAAAACTGATTATCTTATTTTTCCACCTAAGCATTTTCTCTGATATTCTACATTTGTCCATCTGATCTGTTCATCCCTGCTCCCTGAGCAGAAACAATGGGGAAAGACAGACTCCAAACCTGCCCTCTCCTTTCTCGTTCTGAGGCCCTGTCACAGCAGAGCAGAGACGTTTTGCACCTGCCTGTTGTGTGTCTCTGCTCAGCTGTGACAGACAGCCTCAGAAAGAGAAAGGAGGGGGCGGGGTCTGTCTTTCCCCATCGCCAATCGTGTGTTGTGTACACTTTTATGTTGAAAATTTGCAAATGAGTGAGTTTGCGAAAGTCGAACCACGAAGTATTGAGGGACTACTGTACATGTAATTCAGAGAGCAGAAAGTTGTGTGATCAGGGTTTGAGCAGTTACTTAAAAAAACAACATGGCTTCTTTGAGAGAAAAACTGTTTTCTAGCCCAGCACATTATTTCAATGCCCACTTCCATTCACTTTGTATCAACCTTGGCAGATGCTCCCTCTTGTAAGATTTAATCTGCTAAAGTTCACTTCTGTAATGAAGATGGGCAGATTTGAACCAGTTTTTAATGGTCATTATTTAAGGTCAGGATGTTTTCTTTAAACATGAATGAGTTTTCTGTCAGAGGAGAGCTCCCATGCAGGTGTCAAAATGCAGCTCTGTGACGTGTTGACCATGTCCATGTCTGATCACTAATTTATGAGGAAAAAAGTAACACCAATTTGATGTGGCGTGGTGTTTAATTATTTGTATAATAATAATAATGTGTATGTACTGTCATCATTGTATGTTTCCATACAATAGCGAAACTGTCTCTCTGCATTTAACCTATCCACTACCAGGTGGGGCAGTGGGCAGCTATTTGGGGTGCCTGGGGAGCAACTGGGGATGAGATGTCCTGCTCAGGGACACCACGAGGTGTGCAATGACCGGGGATCGAGCCCGGGACCTTCGGGTCCCGAGTCGGCTGCCCTGCCCAGGAAATGTTGATGTATGTTAAAGTATGCCTTTATTCAAAGCTTATTTTCCACATGCTAATATTTATCTGTTTACAAGAAAATAAGCTCACGGTTCAAACAGTTCAACATGTAGCTTCAGTGGAGGAAGAATATCAGAGAAGCGGTCACTAAACATGCCAAGTGCTCTGAAAAACACCCTCATATCACATTATGATAAAGACTTTGGCAGCTGCTCTCTTTAGAGCATTATGAACATTATAAATTCAAATGAGGCTTTCGAGCGCATATTAAAACCTTCGTCTGTTAGTACTCCACAGAGACACCACGGCACAATCTGATGGAGAGGCGAAGATGAGCCTGAGATTATACATTCAAATTCAATAACAGCAGCAGTTTTTTTATTTAACTCATGCATCTCCTACTGCTCTGCACCCACTGTGCTGTATGACCATTAATTACAAGTATAAATCAGATAGGTTCCTCGGGGGTGTCAAACTCGGTTATAAAAGGGGACCAAAATTAAAACCCTGGTCCAAAACATAGGCCAATTTCAGTTGATACATTAACTCAAGTCAAATACCTGACATCTTTTCCAGGTTGCAGATTTATCGACAGGAGTTTAATTGGTCCCATTTGACATTTTTTGTTGCTTTTCCACATCAAAATAAAAATGTACTAAAAACGCTAACCTTTTTTTCTGGCTTTAAATTTAGCCAACTGTCATGAGCTGTCTACACTAATTGAAGTTTGCTAAGTATTTTAAGCAAAATGAAAAGAAATAAAATCATCTTTCATTTAAAATATCCTCTTAGGGAGCCATGTAAGATGTTAACAGAGGCCTGATTTGGCCCGTGAGCCTTGAGTTTGACACGTGTGCTCTAAAAGGTGCTAAGCTACACATGAAAACAGTCAAATCTGTATAGTCTGTAGTACCTCTGCAAAACAACTTGTTCTGCTCAGTTTGGGTGGTCGTGGCCTTGCTGTCTTTGTTGGATTTTCACTGCAGTTTCCTGTAGCCTCCTCCATGTTTGTTCGCAGTCTTTGTTCCTTTCATCCACAGACAGCACTCTTTACAGAAAAAACACAGAAAACACTCAAATATGAGCCATTTCATATCATCTGACCTGCCTGAGAAGGACATTACAGGTTAAAAGTTTGTGAACCTTTGCTGACGGTAGAGAGCGCAGATTTCTTTCAGAGTATCACGGCTAAGTGTTGACTGTTGTCCAGGGGAGTCTGGGTGTGAGACGACGTACTGCTTGATGAGCTCAGACTGCTCAAACTTGAAAACAAAAAGCTGAAGCTGGCTGCTCGTGTTAGAAGAAACACCACCGCAGGTTTCCTGGTCACCTAAAAGATGAAACGACTTGAGCATATGCTCCCTGTCACAAATGACCCTTCTAATTAAGTGTTTTCATCTGAAGCTGGAAAAAAAAAAAAAAAAAAAAAAAAAAAACCCAGCTGAGCGGTCTTTTTGTTTACCTAGTATGAAAAGGATTTGATGTTTTGCATTCAGAGCATAAACAGGGTTGCAGGGAGAAGCGATTTGATGGGATGCAGGAGGGGCCAAGAAGCACACTGGGGTTTTGTTGATGGCATCTTGGAGCAACATTTTTCCATTCCTTCGCACTACAAGTAACTATTTCAGGCAAGACAAATGGGACATCAGCAACCCAACAATCTAAAATTATTAGTAAATTAGTACAAATAGCTGTGATTTAAAAAAAAAAAAAATTAAACCAGTATGCCCTTACCACAGCTCGTAGGAAAGGCACTGACATAATGACACTTGGGAGATCCCTGCTGTCTTTTGGCCTATAAACATACAGAAAATTACATGTAAAAGCAAGAATTTATAAATTGGATTTAAGACCATCTAATTACCAAGAGGAGACAATTTCATGAAGGTTGTATATGGAAATAGGTTAAACTCAAAACCTTTCGGTAAGCTGCACGGTGCAGGTCTCTGTCCCTCGCCCTGCAGTGATCGCATAAGTGGCTCCACTTTTACACAACACCAGAACGTGGACCGGTTCTTCAGTAAAAACCTGAGAACTGTGGACTGACGAGGTCCAATTATCCATGAACTGCATCCTGAGGAGGGCACTGCTTTCTGCTAGCATTGAGACGATGTGAAGTGGTGCTCCTGAGTGGAAGACAAAAACAATATTTTATTATTAATATTTACCAGTCTCTTATTTTAAACTCTTGTTCAAACATTAAAAATCCAATTAATGCCTAAAGGAAACCATGAGGTGTGGTGGAGAAAAACAGCAGAACTAACTGAGGCCAAACTAAAGCTGAATTCTTACAGAAGAATGAGAATTGTTATTTAGACCAGTGGTTCCCAACCCTGGTCCTTGAGGAACA
>JARVGQ010000759.1:19621857-19639115 GCA_031762355.1 Hypsolebias martinsi | reverse complement strand
ATCCCTGATGCATCCTTACATTTCTATGCTGATGACACAGTTGTTTACTGTCGAGCTAAAACAGTTGCTAAGGCTTTTCGGCTCTTACTGTCTGCATTCGACATCATCCAAATTTGTTCAGTCTCAAACGTGTACTAAAGCTGATAAAACCAAAGGGATGATGTTTTCTAACAGGAAGTCAGTCCCAGCAGTTCTTCCTTTTTTTTTTTTTTTTTTACTTTCTTCATTTTTTATTTTAGTATTTTACATCTTTTCATAATGTAGCTTGCTTTTGTTTTGATATTTCTTTTATTTACTCTTCATGTTGTCTGGACCTCATCTGTGTTCTTTGTTTAAAACAGATCTCTTGTAAACGAGTCCTCGGGACTCAATGAGACTAACCTGTAGAACTACAGGTTGAATGTATGTTGGGCTGATTGATCGTTCTAAATTGTCTCTAGGTGAGAGTGAGTGGTTGTCTCGTGTCTCTGAAGGACTGGAGACTTGTCCAGGTGTCCCCCACCTCTCACATTGACAGCTGGATATGGACACTGCTGACCCCCTCGAGTAAAGATGAACTGGTGGATGTAGTTCTGCTCCTCCTGGATCCTCATCCTGACAGAACATAGAACGTTCTGCTGGGACTCATCCAGAGGATCCATCAGACTGCTGAAACTGCTTCAGCGTTTCTGATGCAGAAAACTCCTGGGATGGACTCAACTTCTGTTCACACACACACAGACACACATCTAAAAAAACCGATTGGTATCTGATTAGGTCACTGATTCGTTTGCATACATAATTGTGGAATTAAGTTGCATCAAATTATCAGTCTTTTGATTGCTCAGAGAACATCATTTGATTCATGATTTTGGTCCCATCATGTTTTTCTGTGAAACAGTCAGTTTAGATGTTCAATAGTCCATGTGTTGGTGTGAGATGAGGCCAGCTGGGATGTTTTTACTGGAGAGTTACAGGCAACAGTCTACAGGTTGTGACAGCAGTGTCCAGCTTGTTTTGATCAATGTTTTCCACCTTGTCAGTCCAGAGAACTGAGTTTGGAGGATGAGAACAGTTCTCAGCTCAACTCTGGTTCTGAGCGGACAAGATAAACCACAAATCTGATCAATAAAACAGGATCACATCTTTGTAGTATGTGCAGAAATATTTGAGTCCGTAACTCCACATCTAAGCCCTGCCCCCGTCAGTTAAGCCACTGGTTTGATGAGTGCTCAAACCATTTTCCAATTTTAAAATATTCCTTAGAAACCAGTCGTCACTTACTCCAGATAAATTCCAAATGATCAGTTGGAAGTTTCTCTACCTGAACAGTTATTACTGTATGTGAAGTGGCGCATACAGCTTGCAGTAAGGGTTGGACACCTGAATGTTTGTGACTCTTAAGTGATGAGAAAAGGACAGAGAATCCACAGTGGGTTTGAAGGTTTATTGTTCAATCTCATATGAAATGCAGACATTCCAAGATCATAGCTATGCAAACGTGTTTCCTGACAGTCGAAAGATGCATTTTAATAAGAACCCATTTTAGTTTTAGTTTCGCTCTTAAGCTCGTTGAACCTGAAGCTGTAAGAGGGTCTTTCTTAAGAAACATCCAGAAGGTAGCTGAACATTTAGTCGACCTCCTCGATGGTTGGTCCAGAGGATCCACCACCACCGGGGGCAGCACCACCAGCACCAGGGAAGCCACCGGGCATACCCTCTGGCATCCCACCAGCACTCTGGTACAGCTTGGTGATGATGGGGTTACACACCTTCTCCAGCTCCTTCTGTTGATGCTCATACTCATCCCTCTCAGCAGTCTTGGAGAAAGAAGAGATCATTTAGTTTGGGGCAACCATTTTTAAACACACTACACACTTCTTGATCCTTACCTGGTTTTTGTCTAACCAGCTAATGACCTCGTTACATTTGTCCAAGATCTTCTGCTTATCATCGTCGCTGATCTTTCCAGCAAGCTTCTCATCTTCCACGGTGGACTTCATGTTGAAGGCGTATGACTCCAGGCCGTTCTTTGCTGACACTTTGTCACGCTGGACATCATCCTCTGCTTTGTACTTCTCTGCTTCCTGAACCATGCGCTCGATGTCCTCCTTGCTGAGACGACCTGGAAACCACCAGCAGTTAGAACGGGTTTGGCAGATCTTTGGAACTGGGCTTAGACTCAGAACATACCTTTGTCATTAGTGATGGTAATCTTGTTCTCCTTGCCCGTGCTCTTGTCAACAGCAGACACGTTCATGATACCGTTGGCATCAATGTCAAACGTCACCTCAATCTGGGGAACACCACGGGGAGCAGGAGGAATGCCCGTCAGCTCAAACTTGCCCAACAGGTTGTTGTCTTTGGTCATGGCACGCTCACCCTCGTACACCTGTTGGAAGCATCAACACAGATGTTCCCTTCATGATACTGAAAACTACAGGTCAGGTAGAAACACCACTGCAAACATGGAAGAGGTTGAAGCAAGGAACACACCTGGATGAGCACACCTGGCTGGTTGTCGGAGTAAGTGGTGAAGGTCTGGGTCTGCTTGGTAGGAATGGTGGTGTTGCGTTTGATCAGCACGGTCATGACCCCTCCGGCCGTCTCAATGCCCAGAGACAGAGGAGTGACATCGAGGAGCAGCAAGTCCTGCACGTTCTCAGACTTGTCACCTGACAGAATGGCAGCTTGGACAGCTGTGAACGAAACAAACCCCAACTCAAAAGGACGTTTCACAAACAAACCACGCTGAAATGTTTCATCTTTAAACCCTTACCTGCACCATAAGCCACAGCTTCATCTGGATTTATGCTTTTGTTCAGCTCCTTCCCGTTAAAGAAGTCCTGAAGCAGTTTCTGGATTTTGGGAATACGGGTGGAGCCACCAACCAGGACAATGTCGTGAATCTGGCCTTTATCCATTTTAGCGTCACGAAGGGATTTCTCTACAGGGTCCAGGGTACCGCGGAAGAGGTCTGCGTTGAGCTCCTCAAACCGAGCCCTAGTGATTGAAGTATAGAAGTCTACCCCTTCATAGAGAGAGTCGATTTCAATGCTGGCCTGGGTGCTGGAAGACAGTGTGCGCTTCGCCCTTTCACAGGCGGTGCGCAGGCGGCGAACGGCCCTCTTGTTGTCACTGATGTCCTTCTTGTACTTGCGTTTGAATTCTGCAATGAAGTGGTTGACCATGCGGTTGTCAAAGTCCTCACCGCCAAGATGAGTGTCACCAGCAGTGGACTTTACTTCAAAGATCCCATCTTCGATGGTCAAGATGGACACGTCAAAAGTTCCACCACCTAGATCAAAGATGAGGACATTTCTTTCTGAGCCGACCTGAAATCAAACAAATTTGAATTAGGTCACGTAAACTGGTCACATTCCAGAAAACACAGTTCATGTTTTCTTACTTTCTTGTCCAAGCCGTAAGCAATAGCAGCTGCAGTTGGCTCGTTGATGATTCGGAGAACATTGAGGCCAGAGATTGTTCCAGCATCTTTAGTGGCCTGACGCTGAGAGTCGTTGAAGTAGGCAGGTACTGTGATAACAGCGTTGTTGACAGTCTGAAACAGGGAACATGTATTATTTTAAAACGTGCATAAAGAGTTTTTTTTTTTAAACTATGACAAAAACATTAGAAATGGGAAACCTACTTTTCCGAGATAGGCTTCAGCAATTTCTTTCATTTTGGTCAGCACCATGGAAGAGATCTCCTCTGGGTAGAAGGTTTTACTTTCACCTTTGTATTCTACTTGAACTTTTGGGCGACTGCTGTCGTTGATGACATTGAAAGGCCAGTGCTTCATATCTGACTGAACCACAGGATCATCAAACCTGCGACCAATCAGCCGTTTGGCATCTACAAGATAAAGGACAACTTAAATCTTAGAGAAGCATTGTCATTTTTGACCAATCAGAACTAAAAGTATTGTTATATTAATAAAGTATTACAGTATTGAAGCCATCTTACCAAAAACGGTGTTTGTGGGGTTCATGGCAACCTGATTTTTGGCTGCATCTCCAATAAGCCTTTCTGAATCTGTGAAGGCCACGTAGCTAGGTGTGGTCCTGTTGCCCTGGTCATTGGCAATGATTTCAACCTTACCGTGCTGGAACACTCCAACACAAGAATAGGTTGTCCCTAGATCGATTCCAACTGCTGGTCCCTTAGACATGGTTTCCTAAAAACAAATGATGTATACATAAATGAATAAAATAGTGTAGACACATTTGATTTAGAACAGTTTAGTAGTTTTAAGCAAAATAAGTAATTAATGAAATAATAGCTGCAGAAGGAAAGCCTTTTGCAACGACTACATGTGTTTCCCATCATCCCCACTTGATGGCACTGTTGCATCAATGAAGACCACATTTCTCCATTTCCATTATGTGCACTGATGATGCAACCTTGAAGGGTGTACTTGTACAGTGAATTCAGCCTAATTAATACATTTAAATAAAAATAACTAGTGAACATTACAGTTCAAAAGTTTCTTAGCATTGTACTTAAAACTGCCTGATATTTTAATTCCACAAGTAACAGCATATTAGAGGTAATTTGAAAGCCCTGCTTCGATTTAAAACCCTTTTTTTAATCTTAAAATTTGTCTTATCTCACGTTTGTACGTCCGCTGCGTCAAGCAGTGCGTGATGTTTGTCTGTACAGTATATTAATATTCTTTAGGTGTTTGCACAGAGCATCGTGATGGTTGGATCATGTCCAGCAGGCCGCTGCTGAAAGAACACCGCGTCTTCTGACACCACGTGATACCGCGAGCTCATCATGACGTTAGGTTTAATAAAGTCATTTTTGTTCAAAACTAACTAAATATAAATACATTCTGTTTATTTCAGACGGTAGAAACACTCAAGCACACAAGTCGGTTAAAATAAGCTCAATGAGATTTGTTTGAACATTAACCGGAAGTGTGCTCATCGTTCTAGAACATTCTGGAAGGTTCCAGAACATCTCCCCCCCCCCCCCCCCGAACCGTCACGTTCTGACGGTACCGCGCACTAAAATACCAACTTTTCCTATTTAATACGAACACTAACCTTTAACAAGTATCGGCAAATAATGATTCCAAAATATTTCATACCGCGAGAACATTCCAAAGAGCAATATTCTTAGTCAACTGGGTAGAGAGCAAGATTAAAAACCCAGAATTAGTACGAACGCATTAGTGAAGGGAAGAAAGCTGAACTTACGTGTTTGAAGGTGACGGATTACAGAACAGAAAGAACAATTGGTTTGACGCAGCCGACTGCTGAGATGAGGAGAGTGAAAGAACGAGACCGGCTCAGAACCGTTTATATATGACCGGCACAGCAGCCAATCAGCGTTCAGCCTTTGTTAATCCACCAATCAGACTTAAGATTTTTTCATGACGTCACTTAATGACGACACATATAACACACCCCACTCCCATGGTTAAACTGTTAAATTTGTATGAAATAAAGTTTGACATTAAAAAAAAACTACCGTCATGTTCTTTCTTTTTTTCCAAACTTAATTTAACAGTTTACAATACAAAACAAAATGTAACAAGTCTTTACAACAGAAAATTACAAAAGGTGTTCCATGAAATAATACAGAGAAACTAACAATAAAAGGGCTTTAATTAAAGAAACTGAAATTAGCCCAACAAGGTCAAGGTTTCTTTACGGTCATTCACATCACATGTGGGACAAGAGATGGAACAAACAGGATCCCAGTTACATCCAACAAAGTATAAAATGTAAAGAAAAACAGAAATAAAATCTAAGATATGAACTAAGAAATAAGCTAATGAGGTCAATTTGTCCTCTAGTAGTCTAAGCTTAAGACAGCATACAGGATTTATCAAAAGGAAAGTCTTAAGCCCAGTCTTAAAACTGAACAATGCAAATGCAACACTTATGGACAGAAACTGGAAGTTGGTTCCACAAGAGAGGAGCCTGAGAACTGAAAGATTTTCCTCCAGTTCTGTTTTTGGAAACTATAGGGACAGTGAGTAAACCTGCAGTCTGATAGTAAAGTGTTCTGATGAGAAAATATGGAACAATAAGATCTGTAATATAAGATGGAGCTATGTTGTTGAGAGCTTTGTAGGTTAGAAGTAAGATTCTGAATTCAATTTTGAATTTGACAGAGAGCCAATGGAGAAAAGCTAAAACTGGAGAGCTATGATCTATCTTACTAACTCCAGTTAAGACTCTGGCAGCAGCATTTTGGATCAACTGAGACATTTTAAAGAAGTATTTGGTCACCCAGATAACAAACCATTGAAATAGTCCAGTCTAGACGTGATAAATACATGAACCAGTTTTTCTGCATCATTTTTAGATGTTTCTAATTTTAGTGATATCACGCAGGTGGAAGAAGGCGGTTCTAGTAATGTTTTTAATGTGGGGGATAAAAGACATGTCCTGATCAAAAAGAATACAAACAAAGAAAAAAAAACATTAAGATTTTTAACATTAGAACTGGAGGCCAGATTAATGGAGGAATCTAAGGAGGAAGAAAGACTGAAAAATGTATTCCTAAGATGCCAGGTTTTTATGTCTTTAAGACATGCTTGTAGTCTAAGTAGCTGATTGAATTCATTGGGTTTCATGGACAAATATAACTGTGTATCATCAGCATAACAATGAAAATTTAACCCATACTGTTTAATAACTTTACCTAATGGAAGCATATATAAAGTAAAGAATATTGGTCCAAGCATTAAACCCTGAGGAACTCCATGACTAACTTTGGTGTATGAAGAAGATTTATTATTTACATTACAAATTGGAATCTATCAGATAAATATGATTTAAATCATTTTAGATCGGTTCCTGTGATCCCGATATCATACTCAAGCCTCTGTAGTAGAATATTGTGATCAACTCTATCAAATGCAGCACAGGAGTTGTGACAGAGAGAACAAATGGTTCATTCACATCACTAATTTAAAGTGCTATAAAAAATAGGAGCTACGCACATCCTTAAAACAGAAACAAACACTAATGGATTCTGCACAGGCCTTTTAATTCATGTTGCGGTCAATTAAATCACAGAACAGCTGTGAAATGTTTACCTGAAGGAACTTTGGGTGGCATGATTTTAATCATCACTGTTACTGGAGACCATTTGACACCCATTTCTTCAGGTAAGTTTTGGTCCTGAGGGTTAAAAAAAGAAGGGTGCATCTGACAAAGATATTAAAATACTTCCTAGCTGTGTCAAAAGTAGACAAATACATACAGTACATGCATATGACAAGTGCAGAGAGGAAGCTGTTGATTTAAACTTTTTTCTTCAATAGAACAGGAGTTCTATCAAATTATTTTTTTTTTGTCACCTGTTTCTTTTTTGATGCAGCCATCTGTAACTCCTTCAGCCATGCAGCTAAAGGAAACTGAAGGACCTCGAGCCATGCGGCACCGTTGCCTTACAAAACACGGAGTACGTGAGATCCAGCATTCAAATGTAAAAACCTTCAAAAGTCCTTTACTCACAGCTGAATGATGCAGCTCCGTAATGCCCCCCCTCATAAAGTCCAAACGTTGAACAAATGCTTCGTTCATTGATGTCTTTCTGTTGGGGGAATTATGTGTTATTTGCTTTGATTTTGTTCCTTTAAAAGCAAAACACTGTCTTGTCAGTATGATTAAAGCAGCATCAAAAGTAACAACTGCTCACCATGACGTTAATGACGCTGAGAAGATGAACGCCTTTAGAATAAAGTGCAAACACTCTGGCAACTCCTGCAAGAGATGACGACCACATCACAACAACAAATTTGATCTCAGAACTTTTTTCTACATTTCACGACTTCAGGGTTATACTCAGCTTGAAATGAAACATTCAATAAATGGTTCTATATCTTCTCTGTGAAAATCGAAACTCCTTTATTGGTTTAACTAGGAGAAGAAGGGGTGAAAGACTTTGGCAGCTGATCAGAAGCAAACCACACACCCATATCATCCACAGTGCCAAGCATGTAGGTCGTCTCAGCCATTCTGGTCATCTGAATAAGAGTCACCTCCAGCCTGTCTCGCAGCCACTCAGCTACACAGGTGAAGGACGACGCGCACCACACAGACAGGCCCTGGGAGTGACCCAGACCCAGATACACGCCGTCCTCTGAACACGTCAAGCAGTTAGTGTTTTCTGGGAGTTGCTGAAAAAGACAAAAAATCAAAGAACGTGTCCTTGCAAGAACTCTGATATTTCATGTTAAATGATCTCTTATCTTTAATACCACAAAGCGTGGCAACTATATGAGCCTGTAAAGTCTTCTAAGCATGTCTGATATGCACAAATAATCTATTAAAATTCCTGTTTAGGCTCAGTTGTAAACAGAAAGTTGATGTCTGCCTCTGTAATGTACCTGAGCCACACCAGACAGCTCCATTAGAGGCGTCTCTCTGGACTTCACAGCTGTCATTTTCTGTTTACCTGGTAAAGGATGTGTTGTTAAAATAATGTTACATTTACAAAAAGCTGTTGAATTTCATAAATCACTACAGCTCTGGGAAATAAACAATTACAGAAACTGACATAAAAATACTCGTCATTTTATTAAAGTATATATGCCCGAGTGGCATAAAAACCTTCACATCTTCAAATATTCCGATAGATAAGTGGTGATAATATGTTTTATTTAAGTATATAGACGAGAGAGTCATGATTGAAGATTACGAGGCTAGCCTGTATAAATAAAGGTTGAATGAATACACGGTGTGAGTTTTTACTAAACAATTGTTAGCCATGTTTGGGCCAGATTTCACCGTTTTGACTTGAATTAGTATTAGTAGTATTGAAAATGTACTTTTCAAACAACTGATATCCTGGCATGAATATCAGTCATGGCTACGTAAGAGTCAATAACCACGGATCATCATATTTATTGCAGATAATGTCCACTCTAGTCTTACTTTACCTGAAGGGAATATTCACGGTGAGTCCTGTGAGAAGAAGCTAATAGCTAAGAGCGGTGACACGGTAGCCATGACAACGGAGCCACGTGCCACATAAACTCTGACTGCGCATGCGTTCATCAACGGCTGCTATTTAGCTGTCTCTCGAATACAGTGCTGTACGTATTTGCTATCTAAATTGACAAAAAAAAAAATTCAGAGTACTAAAACTTTGATTAAAGTCGATCTGCGAACATTTCATTGGCTCTTTAACCGAATTATTTGTTCTAATGAATCAATTTGCTTATTGATCTTCTCCAAAAATCATAAATTATGTTAAAACATATGTTTGCTGCCACTAAAAAGAAATTAAAAAAAAAATTGAACGCCAAATGCATGAGGTTCAAAGTCATAATTATGAGCAACAAAGTCTAAATTACAGCTTTCAAATTAATAATAAAGTCACTATAATGAAAAGTGAAGGTAACGCAATACAATATAAGCATAACTTTTACACAGATATCTAAATTTAAGTCACATTTACAAGACAAAGTCAACTTTTAAAGTCATAATTATGATAGCTAAAGTGAACTTTACACTTTTTTTCATTCATTCAACCATTAGGCTAAGGACTCAAGAGGAGGGACCTGTTCCAGACAGAAGTACAACTGTAGACAATGACAACTACAGTACTGTAAAAATGCAGTTAAAATAAGAGTAGTGTATAAAACAAATCAGGGTGCCATAAAACAGGGTGAAATACTAAAAACAAAACTGCCTTGATTTTTCCATTGACATCAAATGTTTGAAAACCCTTAAAGGAATCAAAGTGGACAACTTCATTTCCTGTTGGTGTTTCAGGTTGCAGGATCAGAGCAGGAAAAGGCCTTTTTTCCCAAGTTCAGTCCGCATTGAGGGAACGCTGCAGGTAACAATGGCCTGAGACCGCATGCTGTAACTACACAGACGGCGTGACATGTGGGAGATAGAAGGTAGCAGACCAAGGAGGGACTTAGATGAAAATGAACCAGTGTGAGAGCCTACATGTAGATAATGATGACCAACTGACCAAGAAGTACAGATGGGTACAGTAGTTATGAATAGTGCACCATGGTAGAAAGCATCCAACATCTGTAAGGAGCTGGCAAGGGCATTCATGTAAATAATGTCACCATAGTCAAGGAATTTTCTGGCATTCAGGGCTAAGCAAGATTTATTTCTGAAAAAGAAATCCAGTTTGAACTTCAGTTTCTTTATCAAGTTTTCAATATGTGGTTTAAAAGAGATGTGCATCGACCAAAATTCCCATGTATTTGTAAGAATTTACTAACTCGATAGGAACACCATGCATGGATGAGATAGGATAGTTGCTGGCACTGCCTTTGTATGAAAACATCCCTTTGGTTTTGTTAGCATTTAGCACCACTAAACTGAGGAACCGCTTCTAACCTGAGGCTGTTGGACTCAATATCTAACCAGGGTAATCACTGTGAAAAATCACGTTCCTGCTGATTCGTTTCATGTTGCCGTGTTCATTCGTGCTCATCTGCTCACTCAGGCTCATATCGTGCTGTTGTTCGACATAATGCTTTTATGCTATTAATGCTTAGTGTATTATTTAGCTGATGGTTTTCTTAGTTCATATCTTAGACCTTATTACAGTTTTTCCTTTTACATTTTATTGTTGGATGTAACTGGGACCCTGTGTACATAATCTCATTCCACCACATGAGATGTGAATGACAAATGAAGCTCTCCGACTCTGACTTGAGATGGAATAAGTCTGACTGAATTATGTCTAATGTAGACTGTAGAAGCTGGAAAACCTTGGCAACTGTGTTAGCTCAGCAACAAACAACAGTGTCATTGGCATAGAGATGCAAGGATGTGTCAGGAATGTTTTGACCTACCGGTACATTATTTATATAAAATGTAAAAAGAGCGGGACCTAAAACTGAGCCTTGTGGCACACCACTGGTGATCGTTAAGTAGCTAGATGAAGTACCATTATGTTGAACACATTGCCTCCATCCTGAGAGATTGTTTGAAAACCAGCTAACACTGCTTGGAACTTCACATTAAAAAGTTTTTAAAATGAAAAAAATATAAGAGGAACTGCCTGGGAACATGTCTGATTGAGTAATGCTCAAAAGAAAATGATTACTGGTACTTGAGTTTTGCCATGGGTTCATCAAAACAAGATTTGATTTCTAAGTTTAAAATGCTTAAACTGTATAACTTGACAAATCAGAAAAGTGCCACTAGTGTTAGCTTATAAAAGTCTGTCTATAAAGTAAAACCAATGTGTTTCAAACATACTTTACTTTTGCAGTAAGCTGCAGAAGAAAACTGATAAATTATAAATCATATCTGATTTGAATCTTTTGCTAAAGAAAAAAAATATATATAAACTTTGAGTAAAGAACACCTTGATGTATTTTTTTTATTGTAAACTTTTACAACAGCGAAAGGAATTAAGCATCTGTAAATCTCTTCAGATTCCTCTGACTGAGGCCTCGAATCCAAAACCAACAAAGAAAACATCTTATAAATCCATTATTGGGGCTTGGAAACCAGATTTAAACACACAAATACAATCCATTTACATAGTAGGTTAGACTTCAATTTCAGTGATAATTTCAAAAGATCTAGTTGTCAAGGTCATCATGAGTTGATATTGCATTTCATTTTACCACCCACAATCATAAAATATTACCTTTAAAACTGCCTTCTTTAGCAGAAAGCACAGAGGACACATACCTCTCCACGCTCAAATAAAGGAGACAAATGAGTCATCAACAGTGACACCAGCAGCAGTGTACAGATCAGTGGTACTACCACTAATAAGTACCAAATATTTAGCCTCAGCAATGATTAAAAAGTGCCCCTGCAGGGGTTAGAAATGCAACTAGTTAGCAAGTTACCTTATCATAACCCATCAAAATGTGATCTAAACATCATTAATAAACACAAAAAGCCACTGGTGATGTTAACAGAAAGGGTTTCCAACAAGGTACCAGTGAGATAAGGCAGATATGGTGCGTTTAATGACCCGTTCTTAATGTTGGCAGTTTGGATTAAGCTCAAAAACTGTAATCTTAAGGCTTCTTAATTGATGCTATTGTGATGAGAAAAAAAAAAAAAAGAAATAAAATCAACCACAAAACACAACTACAGTCAGAGCGGGCACTGATTAGGCTACAATTCACCAACCGGTACATATGCATCAGCATTTCCAATGGAGGATTAGGTAAGCTTAAAAGAATAGTTCAAATCTTTAAAAATGGGGTTCTGTGGAAAGGATATGAAGAGTATACTGTTGTAACTAGTCTCAACTTAGACCAGCCATTAGCTCATCAATTCAGAATTTGTAGTGCCATCGACAAGTGGCCATTTCAAAAGATCTGAGCTATCTCTTTCGAGCTCACAAATGCGACATTCCCAAGTTTGAATTCTTACAATACTACGGTAGTTCTGCTTGTTATGAGTTATACTGGTTTATCCCTCTTTAAAATGCAATAAGTGATTTCAAGCCCAAATAAAGTGTTGTGTGGCTGCTGATCTCTTACTTTGCTGAAATATTCATCTTTAGAAGCTTTTAAGGGGCGACAAGACGAAACTTTCCATCTATACACACTGTAACCCCTAATAAACACTTTTGATATAAGATGATCAGATGTACAAGTTGACAAGTCCAATGTCACAGGACAGAGAAAAAGTTGATTCTAAACAAATACATCAGCAGTTGATAGGTCAAATGTTACATCATTTTCCTACTAGGTCAAAATACTTTCAAGTGGATGTGCAGCTGATTAAACATAAGCATTCTGGTCCATTTAGTTGTTAACAAGAGGGGAAGTGTGGTTAATAAATACTTTGGATAAACTCAAGTGCATTTCGGAAACAAGATATGCAAAAACTACAAACTATTGCATATTCGGCTGGATTATAATGTCCCAATCTGTTTGATCTTTCTGCTGGATGTGGATCAGAAACCAGCATGTGGTTTGTCAGGATGACACGTTTCTTTAAATCTAAACTAAAATGGCTTCTTTATTTTTTAGAATAAAACCCTTTTTACGGACTCTACAGTCAAATGTCTTTATTGTAATCAAAACTGTTTGGTTAAGAAACTTCTGACATGTTTTCTCATTTGGATTATCTGCTTATTAAAGTGGCTGAAGGAGACTCCAGAGGGAATAAGTTAATGGATTTTGTTTGCATTTTGGGAGATGAGGCCTAAATTTGAAATTGAAAAATGTGCGTTTTCTGCAAAGGGCTGCATGCCACAGCTATCACACAATTTCCTCTGCTAAATACAACTCTTTAGGATGCTTAAGGGTAGAAATCAGTGGAACTGTATGTTTTAACAAGCATAAAAAAAATCATTTGAATAAGTTAAACTCTGCGATAAATTTCCATCCTAATATCTTCCAACGGTTTTTAACTTGATTTTTCCCTTTGACGTTATTAAAAAATAAAAAGAGGACAGTCAGAAGTTCAGAGCAGAATCCATGACTGATATATTAGAGCTCATAAGAAAATCCTTGGTCCCAGCAGAAGCTCTGGCAGCTGCAGTCTCCATTCAGATCTCCTCCAGGTCAAAACTCTTTGTTGTGTAGCCAAAGTAAACGGTCCCAGATATGAAGACCTGGAAGGAAAACGCTATAAGGAGGCTTTAGAGAGATCATAGTCCACGATGAGCTGTTTGATGTATGACAGTTTTCCATGAAGATACTCGCAGCGTTTCTTTTCTTCCCTGTAGCTTGGAAACTTCTGTTGGGAGGAGAGACACCGTGTCGGTTAAACATTTTAGACATTAGAAGTTGTTTTAAGAGGGCAGCATCCAACTTGGGTCTCAGACCAGCCATTTGCTTGTCGGTTTGATCAGACTTAAATTACTTCTCCAAAGAGACATCTATAAAACTTCTTTTCCAAAATATACCTGTATTGTTGTGTGAATGTTTATGATTCATTCACACTACTGTGATCCATTTTTCTTCCGTACATTTTCGGTATCTTTCTTGTTCCACAGTTTTTGTACTGTTTCAACAAATCTTATGTCAAAACGTTCAGCTCTTTCAGGACAATCCTGAAATGGCTGCTGGTATTGGTGCAACTTTAGTCTTTTAAAATATTTAGCCCATTCTGCCATTTTTTTTTCTCATATAAAAAAAAATGAATTGAGCTCATTTTACATCATTCAGGTCTTTAGATCCGTTTATAACCTTTTACTGCTCCTTTCACAGTTTGTTCTGGTTCAGCTTCCTTGTGCAAATTTAAACTTTTTGTCAGCTACTTTCAAATAATTTCAGCAGTTTTGTGCTCCTTTCGGGATCTTTCTTCTAACTACAACATTTTATTAACAATAATAATAATAATACCACATTTTTTTGCAGTTACTTGAAATTTTTTCAGCCTAATTCAGCAAAAATGTGCTCACACCACTTCCTTCTGGTAATTTAAGCTTCTTTCTGCCTTTTTAACAGTTTTTTGTGTGTGTGTGCTAATTTCAGCTTTTTTTTTTAGATAATTTCCACTTTTTGTGCTCATTTCTTCTTCTTTCAGCTTGTTCTTTCCGCCTTCTGCTTATTTAAGCTCATCCTACCTTTTCAGTTAGCTTTTTGGCTTTTTTTTTGGCCAATTTCAGCTGTTTTCAGATAGTCAAAATTTTCATGGTAATTTTTGCTACTTTCAGCCTAATTAATGTAATTCTGCTAATTTCAGCTTTTTTTTATATTCCTTTCAGTTTATTTCTGCTAGTTTAAACTTTTTCTGCTATTTAAGCTACTATTTATCAGTTATTGTGCTAAATTTAGCTTTATGGGCTAATTCCACATTTTTTAAGCTTATTTCAACTCCTTCAGTATTTTTTAACTTCTTTCTGCCTTTTTAGCTACTTTTAAGTTTTTTTTTTTTTTTTGCTAATTTCAGGCTTTTTTTTTTTAGTTAATTTCTTAATTTTTGTGCTCATTTCTGCTTATTTAAACCTAATTCAGCAAATATGTGTTCTTTCTTTCTTCTGCTACGTTAGGCTTTTTCTTTCATTTCAGCAAGTTTTTAGCTAATTTCAGCTGTTTTTCAGCTAGTTCTTCTGAAATAAGCATTCATGCTAAATTTTTGCAGGAAACAGTTTCTCTAGTTGCTTTAAGCATTCTAACATTCATGTGTTTCTCCAAAAGCAATGAAAAAAAAAAAATAAAAAGAAGCTCTACATATATTTGAAAACAATGTTGAAAAAGAAAAGTTGTTACCTTTCGATACTTCTTGTACTTTTCAAGTATTTGCTCTTCCATTAGCTAAAGAGAGCAAAGCACAAATCACCAAATTAAAACAAATATAGTCCTGTGCAGCACGCTCCATATTTGAATGGTTAAAAAAGTTTTACCTTATATTCTCGTGTACCGGGAGACAGACTCTTGATCTTGGACCCCAGCTGAACAAATATGTGAGTTATGGCGGCGATTCGGGAATGGAGGTCTTTGTACTCATCGTACTCTGCACAGAAATCCTCCTGGTACCTCTGACGTTGATCCAAACTCATTATGGTGCTGTATGTGCTGCAAAGACACACAGTCAGGGATGACGTACCTGGGATCTTATATAGACCTTAAGAGGTCATAAATCACAGATTAGGAAATAAAAAACCCTATTATATCTAACAAGTTGGGCTTTCGGAGTACCGGTACTTTCTTCCCATTTTTATTCTCTTCTTATTAAGTACTACATTAGTCTGACACAAGATGGCAGCACAAGGCCACAATCCCACCTGTCTTTTATAAATATTAGGGATTTATTCTCAAGAAGCCACAAAGATTAGCTACTTTACATCATGTTTACACTTACAGCACATAATCCGGCTTCTCCTCGGAGGCCACAGCACTTGTGATGTCAGGATCTGGAGCAAACACAAAGGATTAAAAACAAAAATTAAATGGAGTAAAGTCAGTACAGTGAGTGACACAGAGCTTAACTGCTGTCTGAATATTCAGCTATGTGTTTGTCTCCCCTCCACCACCACCACCACAAGAGCCTCATGGTGGGAGTGCGCAACCGTTGCCGCCCGCCTCGGCTCAGACTGGATAAAAGCTTGTGGATGTCGGGGGACCTGGTCCACCACTGGAGCTGTTGATGAGTCAGTCAGCCGCATAAGATGGGAGAGGGCTCAGGAGGGTGAACTGAGGGGAGCAGCGCAAACAACAACGCTTCTGAGACCGTAACGCACAAATACAGACCGGGCTGTCGTTCAACTCAGAGCCACCTCAGGCCTCTGTGGTCATCTGTTTGTGTGTGTGGTTGAACCAGTGTTTTATTCCCAGCTGCACGGGAAAAACAGCTCAGGAACAACAACAAAAAGGCCGTGGGAGACGTGATCACTTGAATGTGACTCAGGACCAAGGTAATAACATATAAGTCCACATCCAAACTAAGAAGACGCAGAAAAGGAAGAAAAAATAATAACAAATGTTATCAAACCAAATACAGTAGTCCCTCGCTACTTTGCGGTTCGACTTTTGCGGACTCGCTCTTTTACAGTTTTTCTAAGATTGTACACGACAACAACAACAAAAAAAAGATTGTACATGACAACATCAACAAATAAAAGATTGTACACGACAACAACAAAAAAACATTGTACACGACACGCTACTGTCAACTTTAATATGACTGGTACTCACGTGATCGGGACAGTACGGGATACAGTAAAAAGTTAACGAAAAAATTCTTCGGACAGGCACAACCATTTTGTAGTTTTCTCTCAATAAATCTACACTGTATCACCAGTCAAATGGACTACATTACCCAGAAGGCAACAGTGTTTACATCTGTTGCTTTCTGCTGAAAAGAGGGTAAGTTTTGATCCGATCCGAAAAAGTTTGGTCCTTACTCATTGTGACTTTGGCGCTCAGTGGTTGCAGAGAGCCGTACAGAACCAACCGGGAATTGGACCAGAACTACTTCCAGCCTCATTGGTCAATCTGAGCACTGCTTCCCGGCCCATGAGGACTCTACAGCGGGGAGGCGTTGCTTGGAGGTCCGGAGCTCACTGGGACTTTTTTCATCTGGATTTGGACTCGATCAGGACCATTGTGTGGTTTTGTGCTGGCTCTCCGAAGGTCCGGTTTTCTCTAAAATCGTCTTGGTGCTCAAGGGCTGCAGAGACCCGATCAGAACCGGACCAAGGCTGGTTAGTACCCATATAAAATGTTGCAGTAACTACTGTGCAGTGCATGTACGCATGTTGTTAAAATGACATAGGTTTAAGAGTTTAGAACATGGCAAAAGTATGGGAAGGGTTTGTTAAGTCTTTAAATATATATATACAGTATATATATATATATATATATATATATATATATATATATATATATATATACAAAATAAATATAAACT
>JARVGQ010000759.1:19582235-19594377 GCA_031762355.1 Hypsolebias martinsi | reverse complement strand
AAATGAGTCTTTGAGGCTCATTGTGATTTATCTGTTAAAATAAAGGTTGAATGAATGAGTCAATTTCAGAACTCCTAAAAACTGGGATCACACCGGGAGCCTGTGAAGCTGCAGCTCCAGAGTGTGTGGACATGGTGTGTCTTGTTTTTCCCAAAACACAATGCAGGGGTTATTTAAAAAGCAAAACATTCTCATGGTAACATGCAAAAATTAAGTAAAACCCCTTTTTGCTGCAATATGAGTAAGACATTTTTCACAGAATATCCATAAAGTTGTTGTAGTCTCAAAAATGTATTGAACTCTTCTTAATTCTGTAAATTTTAGAGTGCTAGAGCTGTACTTTGACACCTGTAGGGTGCTCTCATCTGACAGAAAATGTCTGTCTGAGGTTACAGCCACAAATGTCCAAGCCAAGAAAACACACAATTGATTTAGAATATATATTAAAAAAAAACTGGTCCAAATCTATGCAGCTTCATTACAAAGGTGTACTCCAGTAGATAAAATTATAAATGTGCGGGTGGCTGCCAAAGTGGACACAAAGTTGCCCAAGACATATAATTGGGTGGAGGTGGGCAACAAAAGAATGTGCAGAACGTAGATTACAGTTTGTACACAAAATAAGACTTCATTTTCAATAAATTGGTTGTACAAAAATCAGCTGCACATCTTACTGGTCGCAAAATTGTGTTCAGTGAGACCACAACTGAATATTAGCAATTACAGTATTCTTGCAGTTCTGAGTCCCCAAATAGTGCCTTAAACAGTGACTGAACATTTGTGATATAAGAGTTACAGTATCTGGGACTCCTGTACTAAAATCCCATCTTGGCTTCTGGTTGCAGTAACAAAGAGCCTAAAAAATAATTTTAAAGTGATTCTTCACAAAATTATGAGTCAACAACACTGCACTGATTTATCTTTGTGCCTGAATGATTTATAGGTCAACGTTAGGAGGCTTACACTAAAAATAAACATTCCACTAAAAATGGTTTAAGTAGACGAGTGAGAGAGAGTGAAAAGGCAGCCAAAGCCATGAGTGGTCCTATAAAAGGTTATACAAAAAATCCTGAATGCTCAGAAAATAGAAAGGAATGAAGGTCAGGTTGACTGATCATGATGTCAAAATAGCATATAGAACATTTGACTAACACTTAAAACATGCTACACTTACTGCAGTCCCTCTTCTAAACACTAGAGGTCACAACAGAGAAAACGCTACTACTACACAGCAAGAATGACTGAAAGTTGTTGCACAAGAACTATGATCTTCATATGCAAAAAACAACATTATTCTACATGCAGTTTTTGGTTTAATTGACAACAACAGGAATACAGGTAGTCCTCGGGTTATGACGGTCTCGAGTTATGATGTTTCGTAGTTACGACGCATCTCCCATTCACTTTGAATACCCTTATTTCGAGTTACACGTGCAAGAATCCATGCATTTCTTTTGTGTGTGTGGTGTTAATACCTTTCCCTTTAAGACCCTGTGGACTCCTCCCGCTCTCTGGCGTCCATCTTGTTGTGGGAAAGCGGGGGGGCAGGGAGCAGTAAGTTGGGGGAAGTTGTTGTCGGGTGAAAGGTGTGAGCTGCAGCCTTAGCACGAGCTGCGAACACTCGGTGAACACTCTGGAAGTGTCAGAGCTCCAGCTAGCAGGAGGCCGCGTTCGGATGGAGCAGGTCCGAGCAGAAGAGCCTACGGTCGGACACACGGTATGCGGTGAAGCGGCGGAGGAAAACTGTACTGTACGCCTCTCTGGACCAAGGAGAACGGCGTCACCAGCATCCCGGTAGGCCATTAAATCATTTTGTCCTTCAATATGGCTCCCAAATGTAATAATAATTGATAATTATGTAGGGTACTGTGTTAGCTAACCACTTGGAAATACAATACTGTACAGGTTTATGGTACAGTATGTATGCTGGTTTTGTCTTACGTTGAAAAAACCGTGTTTATGACGCCGCGTACCATGCATGTTCCGACGTACGTCAAATTCGGTTTACGCCGCCGCCGTGAGAACGGATCTCCGTCGTAAGTCGAGGACTACCTGTACAGTTCTGTACATATGTTGTTAAAATGACTTAGGTTTAAGAGTTTAGGACATTGTAAGAGTGTGGGAAGGGTTTCTAAAGCCTTAAAACATATATAAGTACAAAATAAATATTACGTTGCTACTTTGCAGATTTTCACTTATTGTGGAGTGGGGGAGGGGGGAATCCAGCACGTAACCCCCGCAATAAACGAGGGACTACTTTACTACCAGTAAGTGCTGAAACTGTCCACTTTCAATCATGAGGACAGGCATGCAGTTTACAGAGGGTTCCTCAGACTGGAAACTGCAGCCCAAGGGACACAGTTGGTGGTGGTGGTGGTGGGGGGGGCAGGATAAAGGAGGTGGGACACAAACAAATTAAGCACCCAGACCACACATGGCAACTCATAAACTAACAAACAAGTACACTCGCTTGAAAAGCAAACTATCCACACCCAGAGCGTTTCAAACCCATTTTAAAAGGTGAGAAACACCAAACGCATGAAAACACGCACAGCAGCTCATGCACCACCTCAGCAGAAAAGGTGTGTTTGCTGCACAGAACTGCACAAAGTGGGAGTCCAACCTGGGAACGGGACAGAACAATTAGCAGGTCAGGGCTCATGTCATGTCTCTCACTACAGAATAAAGTGTGCCACGTGCACTCCTGGGTGTCTGAGTCAAGCAGACAGAGAAAGCTAAAGCAAACAGGAGTCCTGATGCCTCAGTCTGTAATCAGGAGCTTTACAGCTCCTGTAATTACTTCTAAACACTCATTTGGCTAATAACCTTAGCTCTGTGTGGAATATGATGAGGGGTGTGAACTTTTCTGTCATTTCTACAGACAAACGTCTCACTCAGCTCTTCAGTCACTTCTCTTGTGTTAGATCTTACTTGAAGCCTTTGAGAATGAAAGTAGCACGTCGTGAAAAATGTGCACTGCCTTTTGAGATGATGCTGGAGCTTGGAGTTTATTTCAGGAATCATATCAGCTACTACCACACCAGATTTGAGCTCAAAAGCTGTAAAAATGAGTGTGTTAAAGCTATAGTTGTGTTTGCTAAGGTTGATTAAATATGGCGGTCGACTCAAAGAGATAATCTATTGCAGAGGTACATCCGTGCGATCGTTTCTGACAGCTTCGGTAAAATTTGTCCAGTGGTTCATGAGATATTTTGCTAACAGACAGTATAACGAATGCACACACAATTCGCCTGTTTATCATGATCAGAAAGTTTCTACATCCCTTTTGCATGCAACACAAGGTCAGTAAATGTTGTAAAACAAAAAACAACTGTGTCTGTTTAACAGCTTTTTAACAATAGAGCAATTTCTCATAAATATTCTCCAACAAAATAAAAGTTTTGCTTCAGTCCCTTTGCTCTCACTCCCACAGCTTCAGACATGCAGACTTCCTTGCATTGCCACACACCTGTTTACAGGAGGTTGCAGTTCCTATCTGCACAGACGAAACTCCCTCACAACTGAAGGCCACAGCAAAATGACCCATCCTCCATCTTTAAAGGGATAGTCCAGATGTTCTGAAGCAGAGTTCTGTGGAAAGTTGATGAGCAATCAATACATGTTGCAGAAAGTTCTTAGATCAATGCCTGAGCGCGCTCTCTTCAAAGCTTAACTACACTCTCCTTGACAAAAAACAAAACCCTGCACGAGACATTCAGCAGCACCACTCTTCAGGTGCTTTTCAATTTATGCAAAATAAAGGCGACACGCGACTCCAGCGTGCACCTATACTGGTTTAAAACCAGTTTGTTGACCCCCACGGCACCTTCCTAAACTCACCAGCCCTCTGCTCATCCTGTCGTGACAGGAAGGGGGTTGTAACTCTTTCAAACCAACCTGTGCTATTAGCATCGACTGAAAAGTAAGTATTCCCCAAGGACGCAGCTGCTTCTCACTGAAGTCAAAACACACACAGCTCGGGCCGTTTACTCCAGATCACGCCTCGGTATCGAGTTCCTCGCTCAGATATTATGTCTTAATGTCTCAAACCTGCACAGACACACCAACAGGGCATTAAACTGTATTTCCACTAACTGACACATGATGCACAAGAGGCTGTGCTGAATGAATGCAACCCATTTGACTCATAATAACTCCTCATGTTGAGTCTGGCTCTGACGACGTATACGCTCACCTCTCCTCTCTCTCTCTCCGCTTCACCTTCTCATCCTTTTTTCTCCAGCGCCGCCTCACTGACCTCAACAAATCCTGTGCACAGTCACCAGCCCTGACCCAGTAACCTGCACGACTCCTATCTGCTGCAGAGGAGCACGCTCAGGCTCCTTATCCCTGAGCTATCAGAGCAGCACAGTGGGGCGCGGTGAGTCATCAGCATAGCAGATGAAGACAAGAAAAAGAAGAAATTATTTGCTCTCGTTTAGAATAAAAATAAAAATAAAAAAACTGAAAGTCAGTGAGATATCAACTCTTGCCCTGCAACACAGTTTCATCCTTTCAAGCAAATGAGCTAAAGTTGTGTGGGTTTAAACAGACAGAATACCATAAATAAGTTGTGGTAAACTTCATATAGCTGGCTCTTTTATATAAGATAAAATAATTTGGACAAATAAGTGGAAAAAAAGTCCAAACTTACCCCTTGGTTTTTGCTGAAACATATAGATGGTTGACTTTGTAAGGCTCCCTAAGGGTGAGAGAGGAACAGAAATGATTGGAATTAAAAGCACAATTATGCTGAGCTCTGATTAAAAATGCAAGCTGAAGTTACACAACCAGCTGCAGCTGCTTGTGAGACAAAAACCAGCCTGATTGTCAACGTTTGGCTGGGAAATCTGGATTTTTGTCGTGAAACAACAGAGAGTGTAGGCTTATTTGCAATGACAGGGTTCGGTTCTGTGTGTTCTGGGGCGTCAGAGCAGCTGCTGGTTCTGACAGGACACGACAACCTGAACTCTGACAGGAATAAAAAAATATATAAAGAAAAGCTGTGTAGGAAAAACACCTGTTGTGTTACCAAAACGCACCAGAGAAGCTACGTTTTACTAAAAACGTTAGCTGAAACTTTTTAGGCGTAAGAAACAGAAGAGAAAGAAAAAAACACGAAAAGAGAGACGGTACCTTGAGGTTCTGGTAAGCCTCCAGCGCCCTGACAGCCGTGTCCGTCAGCTTGACGTGGTACAGCGTTATGTCGGAGCTGTTTTTGTCCGTTTTTCCACAGGACAGACCATAGCGGTGCTCCTGCCTGAGTGTAGCCATCGCTGGCCCCCCTCTCAGTCCTGCAGCTCGAGCCGCTTGCCTCCGAGCGCCGCGTGCGTCCTGCTACGTCATGACGTAGGCGGGGACAACTCCTCCCCTCTGACCAGTTGAGATTGTATGGCAAGCCATTTTAACATAAAATCTATTAGTCTGACTGTAACATTCTAGATATCTAAAAATGAATTTTGACTAAGAACAACTATGGGATGTAGTTTGTAAAATTACAGTCAAAATTAACAGCACTATTTTGGTTTATTTAGCCTTTCATAAAAAAGTTTTTTTTTTCAAAGTCCTATTTTCACCATGTCATTCATACATTTATAAATGTCATAGATCCAAATAAATATTTAATTTACAAGCTAAATATTTAGTTTACAAACTAAATACTTAACTTGCAAGTTAAATATTTAGTGAGCAAGCTAAATATTTAGTTTATACACTAAATGTGTATGTCCAAGGTAAATGTTTAATTTACAAACTAAATATTTAACTTGCAAGTTAAATATTTAGGTTTGAGCTAAATATTTAGTTAGCAAATAAAACAATTATTTTGGAAATTAAATGTTTTGCTAGGAAAATAAATATCTAGGTCTGAGCTAAATATTTAGTTAACAAATTAAATATTTATTTTGGAAATTAAATGTTTAGTTTGGAAAATAAATATTTAGGTCTGAGCTAAATATTTAGTTAGCAAATTAAATATGTAGATTAGTAATTAAATATTTAGCTGAGAAATTAATCTTTAGTTTGGAAAATAAATATTGAACTTGGACAATAAATATTTAGTTTGTAAATTAAATGTTTAGTTTTGAAAATAAATTTTTTGCTTGGAATTTCTTATTTAATTTACACATAAATATTTAATTTACTTTCTAAATATTTAACATGAAAAGTAAATATTTAGATCAAACTTAAATATTTAACTTGCAAGTTAAATTTTTGTTTTGGAAACTAAATGTTTAGTTTGGAAAATACATTTTTAGGTCTGGAATAATATTTAGTTAGTAGATTAAATATTTAGTTTAGAAATTAAATGTTTAGCTGATAAATTAAATGTTTAGTTTGGAAATTAAATATTTAGCTTGGACAATAAATATTGAGTTTGCAAATTAAATGTTTAGTTTTGAAAACAAATATTTAGCTTGGAATTTATTATTACACTTAAATATTTAATTAATTTCCTAAATACAGTATTTAACTTGCAAGTTATATATTTAGTTGGTAAGTTAAACATTTAGCATGGACATAAACATTTAGTTTGTAAAGAAAATATTTAGTGTGGAACTAAATTTTTACGTAGCTTACAAACTAAATATTTAACTTGCAAGTTCAGTATTTGGGTTGTAAACTAAATATTTTGCTTGTAACTTAAATATTTAGTTTGGAACTATGACATTTATAAATGTATGAATATGACTTTGAAAAAAACAACAACTTTTTTCTGATAAAAGGCTGAGTAAATCAAAATATTGCTGTTAATTTTTAACTGTGTAACTTTACAAATGGCATCCCATAAACAACTACATTTTGACTATCCAGAATGCTAATTTAACATTTACAATTCAAGATATCTTTAAAGGAATTTTGATTTGTCATAAAATAATTGAAGATATCTAAAATGATGTCACCTGATTCGTTATTTGAAGGGTCAAACATCCGTAATTACAATTCAAGGTATGTTAAACATAATTATGACTAGTCAGAATGATATTTAGTAGTTAGATCAACTCTTCATAAGTAAAAGTTTTTTGTCAGTCATTGTGAGCGGTGAAAACGCCGCCAGCCAGCTGTTATTAAGAAGGGTGAAATGCTTGTACTGTATACATACATCAGATTTCCCCACTTCTTCTTTGTGGATGGCAGAATATTAGACATTTATTAGTCAGAAAATATGCAAACACTTATACTGACAACTCCATGTGCGTCAGTCTACAAATAAACTCAAAACAAAAACAGTTCTCATCACATTGAGCAAACGGGCTTAACTTTCATCGTTTATGACCAAGATTTATTATTTGAGGACAAAGCAGAATGACACCAAGACAGCACACAGCTGAGGGTGGAGGCTGGCAAAGTGGATGAGCTTCCAAGTAAGCTTGTTTGGCTAATTTGCTAAGCTGCTACCTGAATGAAAGTAGAAGTTGTGCTTGGGGTGAGTGGGGGTTGATTGGTTGCTGTTAGCCAAACGTAGGAGCTAGTTTTTCCCTGTGGGAGTCAGCCTCCTCACCATCACATAAATCTACACCTCCAGATGCAGGAAGAGGGCCACCTGCATCATGAAGGACCCCACTCACCCAGCACACAATTTTTTTGAGGTTGAGGAGCATTAAGTGTAGAACCACTAGGCTGAGGAACAGCTTCTACCCTGAAGCTGTTAGACTCATGAATCCCTAGTCAAGATTATCACTGCGAAAATTACTGTGAAAAATCACTTCAGTGTCATTTGGTTGTTGATATGTGCTGCTGATTATCCATGATGCTGATCTCATGCTGCTGATTTATTTCATGTTGCTATGTGTTCATTCATCCTCATCTGCTCACACAAACTCATGCTCGTGCTGCTGTTGTTTTGGCGCGTTGTTTTGTACTATTAGTGCTTAGTGTATTCTTAGTTTAGTGCATGTATTTAGTGTATTCTTAGTCTAACATAGTTCTTAGTTCATGTCTCGGATCTTACTACTGTTTTTCTTTACAATTTGTATTTTTGTTGGATGTAACTGGGACCCTGTGTACACAGTTTCGTTCCACCTCATGTACCACATGTGATGTGAATGACAGTAAAAACACCTTGACCTTGACATTGAGAACTGAAAGAACAAATGATCCTTCATAGCATCCTCAGTAAAATGCTCAGTCCCCCTAGCATCTGCAGAAAAATCCACTGCTCTTGAGAAAGAAAAAAAAACTGTTGTTATTTTTCAAGATAAAAAGAAGACAAGACATGAGGGAGTGGGTAGATAGACAACCAACAACGTAAAAATTGCTAGAAGAGCATAGCTTGGTTTCTAATGGGACTCCAAGGATAGTTTTGGAACTCTCAACTGTTAGACATCCTAATAATAGGATAATTTTTTCTGTCCAAAAGACTTTGCACACAGTTTGTCTGTGTCCAAAATGAGTTATTTTTACAAAACAAAATGTAAAAGAAAAAACATCAACAACAAAAAAAATGATTATTAGATTCTTGAGTGATTGTAATTTTAACAATGGCAAAAAAAACCACACCATTATTCATGTTTCAAACACAAAGGATTTGGTGGTGCAGAGGTTAGAGAAGCTGGGCCTGTGATCAGAAGATCGCTGGTTTGAATCCCTGTACCGAAAACAACAAAAATGTAGGTGTGACAGGTGAAACACCCACACCTGCATCCACCCCCATCTGCCCCACTCTGGGCCCTTGAGAAAGGCCCTTAACCCCCACCATCTGCTCCCCCGGGCATCGTAGATAGCAGCTCTCTGCTCCACACAGAGGGCTGTGGTAGCTCGGTGGTCTGTGGTTGGTCAGGAAGGGCATCAGGCATAAAATCAATTGCCAAGTCTTCTTGTGAGATCGTTTGCTGTGGCAACCCCTAAGGGAGCAGCTGAAAAGCCAAAAAAAAAAAAAAAAAAAGTGTTCCAAACGTCATAGAATAAATATATTTATTTTAATGAATACCAAAGTTCATGTTCAATAACCCAGGTAAAAATCCAACAATGTTCAGTCAGGTCATCAGGACGGTTTCATTTTTTGCTCATGTTTCATCCTTCATCCAAAAGTCTTCTTCAATCTGAGGCGCCTTTGGTGTTTCCTCAGATTGAAGAAGTACTTTGAATGAAGGACAACATGGATCAGTAAAAAAAGAAACCGCCCAGATGACTGAATGTTGGATTTTTTATAAACTTTGAGTTATGTCTAAAAGAAAAGTTTAAACATTCATCAATCAGCATGCGATTACATGTTCAAGGAGTTAATGTGCAGCAACACTCTGACACCATTCAGTTTTTGAGGAACTTTAGAGAACCCAGTTTAGGGCAGTTATGAAAGACAACCTCAGGTTCAGAGGTCATGACCAGAAAAGGCCTTCTTTGTGTTTCACTTTTGAATTGGGTCACTCCTGCAAACTCTGTGCAGTTGTTTAGAGACTTCTGAAATATAATAAAGCTTTTGTTAACAACCTCTCTGACTTGAATTATGCCAAAGTATTATGGGGGTTTTGTTGGTGATTTTAAAATCACTCATCCTTCCGTCAAAGACCAAAAAAAAAAAAAAGTTTTTTTTTTCTTCAGTCTTTATTGTGTCCATTATAAAAAGACAACATACCTTGTGTTGTCTTTTGATTTACAGTACTGGTTTTATACACTGAAACATGTGATGCTGTTTTTTTTCTATTGTACTGTATTCCTTTGAGGTATTTCTACTTATTGTCTTAGCAAAGATTCTAAAAAAAGAGCCCATTAAATTGGAGTTAATTTTTTATGTTTATTTATTTATTTATTTATTTATTATTAAAACATGGCACACATGAAACCACACTTATGCAATTTCGGGCCAGTTGGGTTAAATGGTTGTCATTATCCAGCAGTGTGGCAGTAAAATGGAGGTGACCCTGGGCAGCTCTCTATCTTTCAGCTCTACTGCTGCACAATAATGTTTAATTGATGTCACAGGGGACTGCTGATCAAAGACTTTCCAACCAGTCCCCCTTTTCAAGCATGCTCCACTGCGATTCTATCAGCAAGGCAAGCATGTCAGATTGAGGTGGTGTGGGGGTGCACTTGTGTCCTCATTTCTATCTCATTTCCCTACAAAACAGATACAGACACGCCCATCCCTGCCATTCTTTCGCTGATAATTGGTGAGCCAAAATACAAATATTCACAGAATCACTTTCACATCCTGAGCTTTAACCTGCAGCTTAAAGTGCTAGTGTTCTGACAGCCATCAATGGAAACGGAGGCAAATCTTTTTTGTCTCAGTTGGTTTTCAATTTTTTTTTTCAACTTCCCCCCATTCTATTTTAATGAGACTTTTATGATGTATTTCCTCACTATTGCCTGTTCATCCAAATTTCCTCTCAGCAATCATGCAAATGCCTTGAGCAAGTGCCTTTTAGTTGTTTGGCTACAATGACTGTTGTCACTGAGGAGCAGACATTTTTGTGGGGGATTGAAATGATGGCGATTTGTCTCCATTTAACTGTCAATCAAATAGGAATGTCATCCTATTTTATGGTCCAAATTACACATTCAATTCTTATAGAATTTTAGCATTTGATTCATTATGACCCTCCGTTCACTTGAAGACAATGTTGTTATGAAGGAAAAAATAAAATCATGGATGGACAGGTTCTTGGTGAGGTTGTCAGGTGTGTAATGGGATTGCAACAGGCTCCATTACATAGCTTGAATGTTTATGAAGGGGCTTGAACATGCACAGTGTCATATTGTGGTGGTTTATCATTGTAATGGCAGCATATTGAGGTTTTGGTTGGGAGTCGTCATGTAGCGTATTCTTGATGTATGGTCAGATCACATTACTCAGTTCCACAGCATGTTGATGCAAAACGGATGCAAATAATACTGAAAGCGCAAAAATCTGTATAGGGTATGCTAGAATATTTTTCTCTCATTAGCTTTTCTACACACATTATTATGTTGCCACACTTCTTGATTTTACATGTTTCATGTATGAACGTTTTAAGAATAACTGACTAGGGATGTACGATATTATCGACATGGTATCAGTATTGGCTGATATTAACGTTAAATTTCAATATCGGACATCAGCCATTCCATTAAAATAGCTAACCGATATAAAAGGTCCCGTTTTTGCCTGCAGCGGCAGCTCAACTTGATGATGTTGCAAAGGCAGCACAATGCGATGATGTCACCCGAACTCACAATGGAGAGGAATATTCAAAATGTCGGCGGCGTGGAAGTTTTATTTTTCTTTGGTGAGGATGTCGGATTCTGAAAATTTGTGGATTGTAGGCTAAGCAATCGGGTAACGCTGCTTAAAAAAAAAAAAAACTGGCTCACCTTTGTGGATTACGTTGAGACACTGTCCACAGTCAGAGATATTTTTCCGACGTAACATTACCTGAGATACAACCATCATTTCCGACCTCATTGAGAAGCTAATAGTCGATAGCACGACTTGTTGGGTGAGTTTTACCACAGAATTTGGACGTCATGTTAGCCCTGTTAGCATGATTAGTCTTAAAGCACAATGGATAGACAAAAACTTCAAATTTAAAAAGTCTGTCCTTCATGCACAGGAGTGCAGGATCCCACACAGCAGCTAGGGACCTGGAACAAGCCTCCACAAGTGAGACAGCATCACAGGTGACTAATGCTAATAAATACCATTTAGCACTCTTTATTTAATATACATGAAGTTAAAGTGCTATGCATATCATATGGCTGTTACTGAATATACGTCACCAGCTCTTACAGCTGTTGCACAGTTTTTGTAGCAAATAAGCCTAAATAAGAAGGATATGTTCTGATAAAGGAACATATATAAAATATTGGTATCGGCATCAATTATCGGCCAAATAAGTTTGAACATATTGGCATTTTGGATATCGGCCAAAAATCCAATATCGTGCTTCCCTATAACTGACCATAACCATCCAACAGTTTATCTCGTGCCACTCCCAAGCCTGGGTAAATGGTGAGGGTTGTGTCAGGAATGGTAACAGGTGGTCCTCGGTTTTCGGTCGGCTCGGTTCCCGGCATTTCGCGTTTACGACCCGCATCATAATTAATAATTAATAATAATTAAAAATATATATATTTTTTAATTGTACGTACTTTTTTCATGTATACAGCACATTGTTGCAGCTGTGGTTGTTTTAAATGGCTTTATAAATAACGTATTATTAGT
>JARVGQ010000759.1:19561833-19572332 GCA_031762355.1 Hypsolebias martinsi | reverse complement strand
TGTTGCTGTGTTCATCTGCTCATACAAACTCATGTTCGTGCTGCTGTTTGGAGTAATGTTATTCTATGATATTAGTGGATTTTAATAATGTTTTCTTTTGCATTTTATTGTTGGATGTAACTGGGACCCTGTGTAGATAATTTCGTTTCATCACATGTACCACATGTGGTGCAAATGACAATAAAGACTCTCTGACTCTCTGATAAGTTCACACTTGGCCAGAAAAGACCCCTCTAACAAACTTAAAGTGGCCCATGGGCCACCAGTTGATAATGACAATTGGAGCAAGTTTTGCAGCTCTGGACATGTTTAATTGAGTGAACAAATGGACAGAAATGGCTCTTTTGATTGTAAAGCTTGCAGACCCGTTTCCTATAATTTGACAATTTTTCCAAAAAAGCAAAAACATAGAAGATCTGATGGGTCAATAATAAGAAAGCAAGCAGGCAAGATGAAATCAAGGTTGTTATAGCTTCATGAAATCTCTACTGCACGTTGTCTGAAAGGTATTTAGCTTCTTTAATTTTCTGGAGCAAAGATCTCAGATGGTCCTCTTTTGAAACTTTAGAGTGAAATGAGTGTTTATTTTCTTATTTTTAAGATAGAGCAACAGATTGTCATTTCTGGAATCAAATTAATATACAAAGTACAGTACAGTATATGAATAATTATCTTAACTTAAAAAAAATAATAAATAAATAAAAAAAAAAGAAATACTTTTGTTTGCTTTAGGGCCCAGACTGTGAGTTACAACTAACACTAAAAAACATAATTTATTATTTCATACAAACAAAAAGAACCCCATTTTGAAATACGGTAATATGTTTGTCATCCAGGTGATTTAATGATGCTACATCATCTGATACAAAAAGATAATAAAAGGTATAAAATAAATCACTTATTCAGGTTCTTAGAGTCTAAAACGTTCACCTTTGCTTGATGTTTTTATCAGTCTTTGTTAAATTAGGAGAATCACTGAAAGGATTTATTTGGGTGTAAACTCCGACGTGCTCTGGTTTGAACTGTGTCTGACACGTCACTATCTGTGGTGTCCTTGGTTTCAACACAGCGCTGTTTGTGTCTGTTTTAGACGGGAACTGACTGCGTGTTGACTAAAACAGCAGGGTTCTGCACAGTTCAATTTATGTTATAAAAAGAAAGTTACGAAGGCAAAGTAAATAACCACAGATGACAATTTTCTGCTTAGAAACCAGGCATTGTTGTTCAACCTACTTTGAAAAGTCCCTCTCATGCACTCTTTGTTCAAATAAAAAACTATTAAGTTTGTGTTTTTGTCCGAGACCTCAGATTATCATGGAGCTGTACATGTCTTCAGCTCTTCGTAATACATTTTAAAAATGTTTTGTCATCTAGTTTCTTCTGAATAAACTAAGCTTATAAATTTGAACTTTATTTGCCTTTTGGGTTTAAGCAGCTGTTTTTGTCTAATGTGGAAGTAAACAAGTCTTTACATCATTTTTCACTTCTGCGAGGATTTCTTGTCTCCCTTCATCATCAACTGGGCATAGAACAAGCAACGGCAGAATTAACTACTTGTCATCAAGAGTTTAGTGTGTCTGTTTTTGGTTAGTGGTTCTGGTTCTCAGCTAAAACAGAACTTACTGAACTTACCGTATTTTTCGGACTATAAGGCGCACTTAAAATTCTTAAATTTTCTCAAAAATCGACAGTGAGCCTTATAATCCTTTGCACCTTATTATTTTGTATCTGGTTGTGCTTATTGACCTCAAACTGATTTTATGTGGTACAACTGAACAATGTTGAGTGTTATTGTAAATGACTTGAATAAAGTTTGACTTATCTGACTGTTTTGTTTCGCTTAATGTTCCTTATGTATGAAAACAGACCCGTTCATTGATATTGCGCCTTATAATCTGAAAAATGTGGTAATGATGACACAACAACTAACTGACCAACGAATTTAATCAAGTCAAAGCTTGAACGTCATGACTAAATGGTCAAAAAATAATATGCATTGCTTTTAAGAGGAAGACATGACCTAATGACCTCTCACAAAGCCAAGAAGGTGCAAGTACCTGTTGTTTTCCACATTACAGAGGCTTTTATAACAGAGGAGCCCTGGGACCTGCTGCAGGACTTGTTACTTGCTGCACCTAATTCAGCCCTTCACAATATTTGTCTCGCTGCATCCTCTCTGGGAAAAGGCACTGTGGATATTTGTTACACCTCACATAAACAATAATGGGCCTTAACAGTGAGAACCTGTCCCCGGTACCCTCCCCGCTCTCCTCTGGTCCCAGGAGTCGTGCCTCAAGATGGGGAAGGGGTTCCCACGAGTCCTCCTGCGCGGCTAATTGAGGGCTGGTTAAGGCGAGTTGCCAGGGTGGAGACTCTCACATCTGGGGTGCTACTTTTAGTGTCACTCTGCTGGGAACACTGGTGCTGTCAGGAACATTTACATTTATAGAGTGTTCTCTGAAAAGTAATTTATCTGAAAAAGATAATTTGTCATGGCTTCTCTGTATCTTCTTTACCCCACATGTGAGGTTTTGTAACACTGTTGTCAGCAAATCTGCACTGCCTGCCACAGAGAAGAATCTAAATAAAGTCTGTACGTTACACGCGGAGCAGGAAGTTGTCAGTGATGAACTTTAAAAAGTTGGTACTGACGAGCTCCTTCACTCCAGGAAGGGACAGACGTTCAAGAAAAGTCCTCGACGAACAAACAAAAAAAGTCTGAGCAAGTTTGTAAAGAGTATAGTAGCTAAACCCTGAGAAGTAGGGGTGCAGTGGGTGTTGCAGGGTTTATCTACTATATTCTTTACAAACTCGCTCAGACTTTTTTTGTTTGTTCGTCGAGGACTTTTAAACTGCATTTATTATTTATTTGCACTATTTTGTATTTATTTATATGTTAATTGTTAGGCTTTTTGATCTGGGACCTGAGTCCGAATTTTGTACCACAAACATGGGAGCTGGTATGACAGTTAACAATCCTTGAATCCTTGAATCCTTGGGAAAGTGTTGCTACCTTGGTAACCCCTGCCAAACAATAAACCTGGACGATGTCATGTTTCTGTTTCACTGTCCTCATGAAAGCAGTTTAAATCTCGGCCCATTTTTCTCAGCATGTTAACAAAAATGATCCATGGAACAATCTAAAGGTTTCACCTGTAGGTTAGTGGTGTTTTTAGTTAAAACTGGACAAGACTGAAAATACAAAATAAAAGCAATGTACAGGACAGCAATGTATTTTGCACATCTTAATGTTTATCCCATTAAAAAAAAAAACAAGTTCAAAAGTCATTAAAGCACACAAAGCAGAAGTACAAGAGAGTGCACCTCTGATATAAATTTAGAAGAATAAATCTCCTGTTGTGTAATTGGATTTCAGAAAGGGACATAACATTTTGTGAGGACTGGTTGATTTGTAAACTTGCAAAAAAGGATATAATTTGGTGTAAAAAGGTTGATCAAATGTATTTAATTCTTTCACCTTGGTGATCGCACAATGTTTACTTGGAGTTACATTGGGTCATGTTCCGAGAATTGTATTTTGTCTTATAAAAGGGTGAGACCTCGGTTTACAGTCTCTTGCAGAAATCTGAAACTCAAGACAAAACACTGACATTATTCTAATGTTTCAATCTGGGTGGATGAAAAAGTGAAAAAATAAACTAAAGATAAATTATACCTTACTGCTCCACAGGGAATCTTTTCTTTGGTTACACAGTCACATTTGTGACAACAGAAAAATAAAACAGACTAAAAGCAGCTGGATATGGATGAAGAACCAGTCTCACAAGCAAGCAGAGTTAATAAAATGTATATGTGTTGTCTGTCAAAACTGATTAAGAATTAATTTGTTTTGTTCCCCTGCATCTGTTTTTACTTTAATTTTAATAAAAAAGAATGTGATTTCATGAAGTTACACCCATTCACCAGTCAAGGAAACTCAGTCCTGTCTTATCTGCTCCCTTGTTAACCTGAGCAAATCATATGTGTGAACATCTGGACAGAAATGATCTGTTTGAGGAGTTTCAGTCAGGGTTTAGAGCTCAACACTGAAGCTGCGCTGGTGAAAGTTACTAATGATGTTCTCATGGCCTCTGATAATGGACTTGTGTCCATATTGGTCCTGTTAGACCTCAGTGCTGCATTTGATACAGTTGATCACAATACAGAGGCTTGAATATGGGATTACAGGAACAACTCTAAATTGGTTTAAATCAAATCTGTCTGATAGATTCCAGTTTGTAAATGTAAATAATGAATCTTCTTTATACACCAAAATTAGTCATGGAGTTCCTCAGGGTTCGTAAATATCACCAACTGCACTACAGTATATCGCTAAAATTAGAAACATCTAATCTAAAAATGATGCAGAAAAGCTTGTTCATGCATTTGTCACGTCTAGACAGGACTGTTGTAACAGTTTATTATCTGGGTGTGCAAAACATTCTTTAAAAAGTCTTCCGTTGATCCAAAATGCTGCTGCCAGAGTCTTTACTGGAGTTAGTAGGAGAGAGCATATCTCTCCAGTTTTAGCTTCTCTCCAATGGCTCCCTGTCAAATTCAGAATTAAATTCAAAATCTTACTTCTAACCTACAAAGCTCTCAACAACCTAGCTCCATCTTATATTCATGATTTTATTGTTCCATATTTTCCTAACAGAGCATTTCACTCTCAGACTGCAGGTTTACTTGTGGTTCCTAGAGTTCACAAAAGCAGAATGGGAGGAAGATCTTCCAGTTCTCGGGCTCCTCTCTTGTGGAACCAACTTCCAGTTTCTGTCCATGAGGCTGACACATGGTCCAGTTTTAAGACTTTCCTTTTTGATAAATCCTATAGTTAGGGTTAGTTTGTTCTGCTGCTATAGGTTTAGACTACTAGAGGACAAACTGACCTAATTTCTTTAAATTAATTGTTAAAACTGAATAGTTTTCATTTGATATTATTTCTATCTTAACATGTGATTCTTGAGCTGCCATTGTGTATCTGTTCCTCTCAAGCCCAGCTGGTTGAAGCAGATGGTCGCTTGTCCTGAGCCTGGTTCTGCTAAAGGTTTCTTCCTCATGAGGGAGTTTTTCCTTCCCACTGTCGCCTTCATGCTTGTTCAAGATGAGAGTTCTGCGATGGAGTTAAACTCAAAGCAGTCTGCTCCTCAGATAAATTATGTTAAATTATTATTTTTAGATGAGAATGTTTCTGTTCAGTGTCCTGAGACGACTTCTGTTTTAACTTGGAGCTTTATAAATAAACATAATTGAATTGAATTATTTGCCATAAATGCATTTATTATTGCGATTTATTTATAATTTGTACTCACATTCTTTTGTATTTATTGTTTTTAGTAGATTTCTTATATATATTTCTGATATATTCCTTTTTTTAATCTCGTTAAAACTTTTTTGTTCTCTTTTGTTTCAAATAATGTTTTGTCACTTCCATATACTATGTTGTCTAAAGTACAGTATACACTTTTCAAACTTATTTCAGTATTCAAGTTTTTTATTTGGGTTCTTCAGGACACAATGTTCTGTTCGTTTCACTAATGCTAATCATAATATGATCGTCAATCAATGATTTATTTGGAGTGGTGGATGTTTTCTGTCTTTTTTCTCTTTCTCCACCTTTTTATAACATTTTGTTACTCTTAGCTGTATAAAAAGTGATCTACAAATAAAGTCTGAATGACTGAGATCTGTTTCACCACTACGTCCTCTAAAGATCAGTTTTCAATGTGAAAACCATCTCCTCAACACGTTATAAAGTGTCAGTGGTTTAGATACTAAAGAAAAGAAACTTTGTGTTTTTGTTAAATGCAAACTGAATTTAAATAAAAACAGAAAAAGAGCAAATATCAAAGGTTAAACAAAGATGGACTCGTTTCATTTGGTCTGAATCAGAATTTTAGTCAATTTATTCACTTTTTGACAGAAAACGTTTGCAAAACAAACAAAGTGAGATGAAAAAGATCTGTGTGAACATAAAGGAGGCCGACAGTCTGAACCCGAGACATTTTGTCCTGAATGTGAAGAGGGCGGTGTTTGTGCACCTCGGGGGGAGGACAAAAGGGTGAGAAAGACAAAGAGGGGAGGGAATTTAAGAAGCGACACATAAAAATAGCTACTCGGAGAAAGCCAAGCGAAGCAAACAAGTGCAGAAAATACAACAACAGTCAAACAATTTGTTAAAAACTGCTTATAAAAAAATGTTGTTTTGTCGTCTGAACAAACCGACAGTAAAAAGATTAAAACTCCAAACTGAGTTTTAATAAAGAAGCATCATTTATCAGGCAGCTGAAGGAGGTGATGCAGTGATTTAAACTAAAATAAAACACTTCATCAACACAAATTACCATATTTTCCACCGTATACGTTGCACCGCCCTATAAGGCTCAATAAGTCCAAATATGTCTAATAAAGCGGACAAATACATAAATATGTCACTTTGCCGTTTACGTCACTGCTGACAACCCAGAAACATGGGCCGGTGTTGTGCCAAAAACTGATTGGCTGCCAAATGGCGGCCGCGGGAGCGTGCATGGGAGAACTTTAACAGGAATTTAACAAGATTAACACTTAAAAACAGTTATTTGTTTACTCGAAATTACATTAAATGTGTGTCTCAGTTGAACTTTTACTTAATAAATGCACTTTGATGGTCAAATCAGCTGCATTTCACCAGGGTGGCGCATCGAAATGAAGCTGATTTGATGGTTGCTCCAGGCAGATGACGGTGTCAGGCTATGGCAAGCTGATTGTGTCATTAATAGCCACTTCTACCTATTAGATGACACAACGACATGCCATGGAGGCCGAGATGGTGTAGAGACAGGGCAGCCGGCTTTGGACCCAAAAGTCCCAGGTTCAATCCCCGGTCACTGCATACTTCGTGGTGTCTCTGGGCAGCACACCCTATTCCCAAATACCCCCCCACCCCACTGGCGCCTTCAATAGCTGCCCACTGCACCACCTGGTGGTGGATGGGTTAAATGCAAAGATTAATTTCGCCATTGTATGGAAACATACAATGATGACAATGTGATGACATTATTGTTTTTATTATACTACTGGAGTGCCATCTAGTGGCTAAAAATGGTAGTGTTCAATATTTTCAGTCAGAATGAATGAAAACATCATATCTTTGTCAAAAATTGGTTTATAAATATGGGGGGAAATCCATAAATAGGGCGCTTCGGCGTGTAAGTCGCAGGGCATGCTAACTATGCAAAAAATTGACTTATGGGGGGGAAAATGGTAGTGACAGTCGAGCGCTTTTCAGGTGAATGTATCAAACGTTTAGTTCCTTAATATGTAAACATGTTTTATTTCACCCACGAACACAATAAAATGTCTAAACGAGCCACTCGAACTTTACTTTTCATCTTTCATTTACTTCTCTAACGTTTTATGTTGTTTGCAGCAGATCCTGTCATAAAAATGTGAGAATTATGAGTGAAGACCCGTTATCCTTCAGATTGTTGAACTTTTTAAAAATTGTAAACAAACCCAAAAAAAACCCTGAAAACGCAGCCTCGTGTGCAGAATCAGGAGGCTTCTTCCAGCTTTAGTAAAAAGTAAAGACCTGGAAACTGTTCTCTAAATAAATTTAAAAATTAAAAAGTCATGTACAAATTCAAGCAATTCTCGGGTCTTTTACTCCTGAACGAGTTTCCAGCACGTTAAACAGGAATCATAAACTACTGTACGTGTTGGGCCACTTCAGGTGCATTAAAATTAGGCCTGTCACGATAATAAATTTTGCTGGGCGATTAATTGTCTCAGAAATTATTGCGATAAACGATAACATTGTTTGAAATTTAACAATCAATTGTCAAATTTTAGAAGAAATGTTTTGTTTGAAGTGTAGTACAGTTTTTGACCACCTGATGGCAGTATAAGACTGTTTGAACCAAAGGATGGATAGTGAGCAGTCTCTAAGATAAATTGGAGGGAGGACCCTTGACGTGACATGGGCTGACATGGCGACGCTCGGTGTGGTTTGAGCTCGTTAGCATTTTTCACACAAAGCATTTAATAAAATAAAAATCAGTAAACAAGTTCTCAGCTTCTTTTTGCAGAGGAAAAAAAAACTTTTTACACGAAGGCACGAGTTTCAACTGTGAATTTTGGAGCTTTGACAAGACGGAAGGTTTTTTTTCCCCGAGGTTGGCCTGTTAGCTTAGCTTCTCAGCTTAGCTGCTTTAATGATGATCAAAAAACGCAATTTTGGATCGTTAAAACAGATTTTAAAGAGAAAAGATAAAGGGAGGGGTCTGTGAAGAGCACCGGAGTTGAGCCTTTTGTCATCCAGTGTCTTCAGTAGAAAGAGACAAGAAGAAATGATAAAGCCGATAAATGAAAATGAGGTTGATAATTTTCACTCATTACGTGATTAATTGATTTACAGTATTGTTTATCGCGACAGGCCTAATTAAAATCACAAATTTTGCTAACAAATTGTTTCGTAACAGTGCTTTTTTGTACAAAAATCTCCGCTTACCACCAAAACAAAAGCTTTGCATGAGAGAAATACAAAATAAACCTACGTTATAATCGCTAAAAGTAGCTGTAGCACTTCCAGCAGGATTATTTGAAATCGAAAAATGTGAAAGTTACGACGACATAAAGTTTGTAAAACTATTTACATAAATTATAAATCTTTCAAATTGGGTGGCAGAAATCCACTTTGGTCTTGGCTGAGCTCCGACTAGACTTCAGCTCTTTAGGATTGTTCCAAGAACTATCTACAGCAGGTTAGATATTATTTGTTCATAATCTAGCCACAGAAACCACTTCAAAATATCTAAACTGTTATTTAAAGTGTTAAGAAAGTGACAAGCTGCACCAAAGACTTGAAAGGAGTTCTTTCAGCATCGACTGTACATTAAACACATATTATCTTCTTTTCATCTCTTTGACAAACGTTTGTTCAGCGATGACCTCAAACCAACTCGGGCACCTTTCGGCCACAACCGCCACAAATATCCCCTCTTCAAATAATCTGTATTGACATGAACAAGGAGCAAAGGTTGAGAAGTAAGAAAACGCCGAAAGATGAAAGGATGAAGCGCCGGGAGCAGGACGTGCTCCGTCTGAAATCCTAAAGGTTTACAAACAGATTCTGCAGAGGGGACTCGAACTGTCGACCCTCTCATTAGGACCCAGCAGGAGTCACTCTGCAGCAGCTTCTTATCACTTCATGATAGTTAATGGTGTCCTGTGCTGCTGTTCTGAAGCCTGGGGGGGGGGGGTGTCTGTGAGGAGGGCAGGACCAGAGAGGCATGAAGAACAACTAAACAGTGGCTGCGCTCCAGGATGGAAGGGGGGAAGGGGTTAAAAATAACCTCAACCCTCAAACAAGTGCACGTGCACAGCAACTTTTAACTCCTTTGCATCGCTGTAGTTCTCTTCACCAGCAGCATTAAAAGTTTCAGTTGATTTCTGTAAAGGTTTCCATATTTTACTAACAGAGCACTTCTCTCTCAGACTGCAGGTTTACTTGTGGTTCCTACAGTTTCTAAAAGCACAATGGGAGGAAGATCTTTCAGTTCTCAGGCTCCTCTCTTGTGGAACCAACTTCCAGTTTCTGTCCGTGAGGCTGACACATCGTCTTAAGACTGAGCAAAAGACTTTTCGTTTTGATAAATCCTATAGCTAGGGTTGGCTTGGGTTTCCTGAGCCATCCCTTAGTTCTGCTGCTGTGAGCTTAAGACTGCTGGAGGACAAACTGACCACATTTCCTCACTCTGCTGCTGTCTTTACTTTATCTGTTTGTATTTGTCATTATTTCTATATTAACATGGTTTTTGTCTTTCGTTCCTCCTATAGTAAGTAGGCCTGTTGCGATAATCAATAAATCAATTAATCGCATGATAAATGAAAATTATCAACCTCCCTTTCATTGATCAGTTTTATCGTTTCTTCATGTCTCTTTCTACTGAAGACACTGGATGACAAAAGGCTCAACTCCAGTCTCTTCACTGACCCCTCCCTTTCTCTTTTCTCATGTTTTTAGATCGTTAAAGCAGCTAAGCTAACAGGAGGACCTCGGGATAAACCTTCGTCTTCTCGAAGCTCCAAAATGCACAGCTGAAACACGTGCCTTCGTCTAAAAAGTGCAAAAAGAAGCTGAGAACTTGTTTACTGATTTTTTTACTAAAAGCTTTGTGTGAAAAATACTAAAGAGCTCAAATCACACCGAGCGTCCGCCATTTTGAGAACCGAAGAAAGGAAAGAGAGACGGTCCATGTCACATCAAGGGGCCTCCCTCCCGTTTTTCTTAGAGACACGCTGCTTGCTCCCTCACTATCCATCATTTGGTTCAAAGTTTTATACTGCCATCAAGTGGTCAAAAAAGGTACTACACTCAAAACAAATTAAAATTTTCTTCTTAAATTTAAAATAATATTATCATTTATCACAATACAAGGGAGTCCCCGGTATCCGGCTGTCCTGGTAACCGGCTGGTTCGCGTATCCGCCCCCCCCCCCGCCGGTGACGTCATCGGC
>JARVGQ010000759.1:19510872-19521183 GCA_031762355.1 Hypsolebias martinsi | reverse complement strand
TCGCACCGCTGTATAAGTCGCAGGACATGAAAATTAGTAAAAAAAAACTGCGACTTATACACCGGAAAATACGGTACATGTACAACTGGAGGGTGCCCACTCTTGATGGTTTTAAAAACACCACTTGTTAGGCTGCAGTTCAAACTGCTGACCCCTGAATTGAACACTGCGGCTTATGTATGTGCCCACTACAGGGAATTTCCCCATACAGACATGCTCGGGTATAGAGTAATTTTAAGTCAGAAACACTACAACGAAATACAACTCAGGAGTCTTCAGTTTACACTCCAGGAAGTGACTGTTTACTGCTGTGTCAACGGTTTATTTTAAAGGAAATGGGTTGGAGTGATTTCTCAGCAGAGCTTTATCCCAATTTTCTTTGTCCATTTGATGTTAGCGTGAAATGTCCTATCAGTGGAAAACAAGTCTCTTTCACCCAGTATTTGCTTAAAGTGTTTTTCTTCCTCTGCTTAGGGTTTGATGATCAGCTTTGTCTGTTTGTTTGTGTCAGCTTTTAAAAGGGAGTTTAATTTTTGCAGCTTGTCCTGATTCAAATAAAGTTAATTAGTTAATCAGTTAATTTAACTTTTGTTGCCAGTTCATAATAAATATTATCTCAGGACACCCTACCAAAAAATAAATAAATAAATAAATAAATCACATACTGTACATTATAAAATGCCACTAAGTAAAAAAATATCTAAAATTAGCAGATGTGCAAGAAAGATGGTTTGTAAAGATCATAAACAATTAGGCTGCACACACTCATACAAAGAAAAACCTATAGAATCTGACACAAATCTCACCATTGAGTCAAATTAAGGAAAGGGTGGATTCTGAAAATCACAATCTGAACTAATGAAGCCTCGTTGAAACCTTTCTAAATAACAAAGACAGTTTAGTTGGGTGCTGGGCGGCACAATGGCACAGATACCGGAGCTGTTGCCTTTCAGTGAGAAGGTTGCTGGACTGAATTCTGGGTGGAGTTTGGATGTTCTCTCCATGCATGTGTGTTCTTCGGATATTTCGATTTCCTCCCACGGACCAAAGAACATGTATGTTAGGCTGATTGGCAACTCTAAATTGTCCCTAGGTGTGAGTGAGAGAGGGAATGGTTGTTTGTCTCGATTGACTTGTTATTTTTGATCAGGATATGTCTTTTAACCCCCAGATTAAAAATGTTCCCAGAACCGCTTTCTTCCACCTGTGTAATATCACTAAGATTAGAAACAGCTCGTCCAAAAATGATGCAGAAAAACTGGTCCATGCATTTATCACACCTAGGTTGGACTATTGTAAGTGTTTACTGTCTGGGTGTCCAAATACTTCTTTACAAAGTCTTCAGCTGATCAAAAATTCTGCTGCCAGAGTTTTAATGAAAGTTGATAGGAGAGATTGTATCTCTCCAGTTTTATCTTCTCTCCAGTGGCTCCCTGTCACATCGAGAACAAAATTCAAAATATTTCCTCTAACCTACAAAGCCCTCAACAACCTTGCTCCATCTTATATTAAAGATCTTATTGTTCCATATTTTCCTAACAGAGCACTTCGCTCTCTGACTGCAGGCTTACCTGTGATTCCTAGAGTTTCCAAAAGCAGAATGCGAGGCAGATCTTTCAGTTATCAGGCTCCTCTCTTGTGGAACCAACGTTCAGTTTCTGTCCATGAGGCTGACACATTGTCCAGTTTTAAGACTGGACTTAAGACTTTCCTTTTTGATAAATCTTATTGTTAGGGCTGGCTTGTTATGCTGCCATAGGCTTAAAATACTGGAGGACAAACTGACCTCATTTCCTCAAATGAATTGTTAAAATTTAAGTTTTCATTTGATATTATTTCTTTCTTAACATGCGATTCTTGACCTGCCATTGTGTATCTGTTCCTCCTTCCTGTTCCTCTCAAACCCAGCCGGTTGAAGCAGATGGCCGCTTGTCCTGAGCCTGGTTCTGCTAAAGGTTTCTTCCTCGTGGAGTTTTTTCTTTCCACTTGTTTGCTCAAGATGAGAGTCTGTGATGACGTTAAAGAGGTCTGCTCCTCAGATATATATTGTTAACTTTCTCTTTATGTACATGAATGTTTCTGTACAGTACCCTGAGATGACTTCTGTTGTGACTTGGTGCTATATACAGTAAATAAACTGAACTGAATGGAAAATAAAAAAATACAATTAAAAAAATTAAGATTTGTGACCACATTCTATTGACAGTAACAATAGTTTGTTCAACGCCTAAAGGATCTATGTACAATCTTAGATGAAACACAACACGTTTCATATCTGACTTTTTCATGAACAAACCTGAGCCAAAATGCAAAATTTTCATGACAGAACAGGTACAAAGAGACTGAACAAGTACAGCCTGTTTAAAAAGACTGTCAATGTAAAATATATAAAGAAAATGAAAGATAATGAAAGCATTGTGAAGGTTGGTACAAGTTGGGTCACGCAAAAAAACTAATTTGCACACCAGCAAATTCATAAAAACAGAATAAATCAAACAACAATTCCTTAAAGTGAGCAAATATCTGCTGCCTAGCATGTCAAAGTTTAAACAAAGACTTCTTCCAATCTGTTAGTGCTTAGAGTACAACTCTCAGCTACTACCACGCCAGGTTTTGGCTCAAAATCTGTAAAACTGACAGTTTTAACAACATTTTGCTAAAAGACAAACTCACACACAAAGTCAATTACACAATTACCCGCTGCTATGAATGATGGGTGATTTATGTGATGCGTCTACTTTCTTATTTGACCGTGACTTCCTCAAATTATCGTGCTGGAACAAAAAAATGGTAATAACTTGTTTCCTGTGGTCAGTAATCTGATCAGCCTGGACAATATGAAGTGGTCTCATTGCCTCGACGAAAGTTCTCGTGTTTCTTCATTGGACGTTTTACTCAGAGCTTGTTTTATTGCATGTCCGTCATTTTAATTGTTCGGAGGATCTTCTGGGCCTCGGTGTTCTGTTACGCTGCTCGTAAAACCCTCTGCGTCTGTTTTTAGAAGCTCTTTAAAAACAAAACATCAATCAACGTTAATAACACGCATCCTTGTGTAGACCAGGGCTCAGACTTGTTTGGAATCCTAGTTCAGGACCCGACGTCCTGCCAAGTTGTCTTAAACAGCAGACATCCCATGTTTTCCTTCAACTCTGACGTCAAAGAGTGGAGAGTTTGTTTTCCCTGGTTTAAAAAGCCGAGCGGTCCTCGAGCTCCACGGCCCCTCTACCAGTAAAAATAATGCCATCTCTGCTGACGTTAAAAGAACAAGTTCCAAATGCACTTTGCTATGACACCAACAGACCCCGTACAGATGCACAGGATTAAGGAGCTCAGTGTGTTTTTAAAAAGAAAAAGTGAATCATGCATCGATAAGAGTGGTCATTACTTACTATGTAGGTGCAGACAGGACTGAAGGCGTACGTCCCACACACATAGAGGTGAGTGCTATTCAGCCGCAGGAGGATTTTGATGTAATTGAAGCAGTCAGTCTGGAGAGAAACAAATATTCAAAGATGTCTTTTTTATTTTTCCAGATTTCCTTCAAACACAGTCTTAAAAGCTCATAATCAGACAGAAACCTTTGAGTGTGGGCCATGCAAATAGAAACTATCAGAGTTCTTTGGGTTTTTGTGCTCAAACAGGTTTTGGGAAAACCTCACAAGATTTCTTAGCAGTTGCCCAGAGAGCCTAGTCTCTGACACAGCGACCACACTTTTACAGTGTAGCGCACAGATTACTGAGGTCTGTCGCCCAGGAAGACAACAGCTGGCATGACAACAAGGTAAGAGACAGACTGAAGAAGAAACCCCAGAGAACCTGCAGACTTGATGAATCCATTTGTAACCAGTGGAAAGGTTTGTCAGCAAGAAGCCTGCGACTCATTTTATTGTCTCACAGGTTAAATAAGAGGTTGAACTGTGTGCAGGGTGGGGGGGGGGGGACAACACTTTGTTCTTTTTGGGTTAGTGAAATGGTTTTCTGAAGCTCTCACCTCCAGGTTTTTCCCTTTAAAGCTGCACTCTTCTCGTTTTCCAGCAGGAGTGCCCCATGTCAGCTGGTGAGATGAGACGGGAGAATCAAAAATTAAGTCACGCGAAACACAGGCCAACCTTGTTTCTGCTCAAGCCAACACCCTGAATAAGAGATTCGAGCATCTCGCCGTACTGACATTCCTTCGCAGCTTGGTCTTGCTGATGTCCGAGAGGCTGAGAGCAAACAGCGCCTCCCTGGCTCCGACGTACAGCATGTCGTCCTCCTGGCTGAGCAGCAGAGATGTGTAATTGAAGACGCCGTCCACCGAGAATCTCTTGGCTGATCTCTCCTTGGCATCTGAAAGCAGTAGAAGCACAGACAACAGATTCTTATCACATAATGGGACAGAACAAGAAGGGACAGGAGGATACAAAACATGTCCTGATGTCCAGGGCACAAGAGTACACTCAGTTTTATAGTTCGTCCTGCTGAAAAAGGAACTCGAGATGTTCTTCACTGATACAAAGGTTTTACAGCGGTGTGCTCATCCTTACGTTCATGAAGGTTGTGATGAACAGAGTGGAGCTTTCTTACTACAAACAAACTGAGAAAGAAAACATCTTGTCTCGGCTCTATAAAGAAGAAGAGATCTTCAGAGCAAACCATGTTATTTTGAGAATGCATTAGTTTTCCTCCCCTCTTTAGAAGTATAAACATTTGTAAAACCATATACAGTAGTCCCTTGTTTATTGCGGGGGTTTGGAACCGTGTCTCCCACGATAAGTGAAAAACCACAAAGTAGTGATACAGTAGTTAATGGTTCAGGTAAATTTTATAGTTATTACCATTCATATGGTAAATGAGATGGAACAAAATTATGTATACAGTACAAGTAGTAGTAGTAGAGTAGGAAGTAGTAGTTTATTGTAGTATTTACTGTAGTAGTAAGTAGTAGTTTGTATTAGTATTCATATACAGGAATTTATTAAGGCATTTGAAACCCTTCCCACACTTGCTATGTCCCTAACAATTTTCTAAACTCTTAACGTTCTAAAAGAGCACAGCATGTCATGATCTCAGCGCTCTGCCACCTGCCAGCACTCTTGGCCACGCCCACTTCTCCAATGCAGAGCGGAGATCTAACATGCTGCAGGAGGAAGCTTGTCCCTGCACATGTAGGCTGCACACAGGTGCAGCAGGTGCTAAACAAGTTTAAATCATTTAATTTAAATAAAAATTCCATGCTGATCATGTGGCTCATCAATCAATCAGCCAAATGTGTGTCATGTCCAGTCTTACTTTGAAAACCCACGAAAGAGCAAGTCCACGAAAAACGAACCGCAAAGTAGCGAGGGACTACTGTATAGTAAACATCCCTTCTTATTCTCATGCCTTTTCTCCCCCACAGTCCTTACACTGCAGTTTTAAAACGTATTTAAAATGGTGTTGACAATCAAAACTGACTCCGTGTTTATTTTTTATCATCACCTGATGTCACATGTCGGGATCTTAAAACACCATTTACAGCATTAGTGCAAAAGTTTTATTCACGTGCACCTGCAATTTGTGAATACTGTAACCATCTGAGGGCAGGGCAGCATTTTGAATGCAAGATCAACATTTTAAACCTGTAAAAGAGAAATACGAAATCAGAAACACCAAAGTTCATGCTCAATAATCCAGGTAAAAATCCAACAATGTTCAGCCAGGTCATCTGGACGGTTTCTTTATCGGCTGAGACATTTCGTCCTTCATCCAATGGACTTCTTCAATCTGAGGAGCCACCAAACAAACTGATTCCCACTAACAGCATACTCCATAGTGGGAAAAAAGCAGAAATCAGAAAATAAGTATAAAATGACGTCTTAAAGCAAATTTTAGACTACAAGTACCATGAATAAAGAAAAGCCGCATTATGACCACTTAGAGCATTTGAGTTACTGACTGGCTGTATTTTAACAAGAACTACAGAAAATGTCAAACTATTTTAAATTTACAAGCCTCATAACTATAATTACTAAAGTAAAGAGTTTTTATTGGACCCTGAACATGCTAAGAATTTTTTCAACTGGACTTTTCTAAATCTTGCATAAAGACAATATTTTGTCTGTTTGAATGGTTTAATGTTTAGCATCAAATCCACACCAACAAGAAGAGCCTACCAGAGTCAATTACACAACAAGATGAACAAACAACAAATCATACCAACAGAGAAGTTGCCATAAAGTGACCAACGTTTGTTCCATCAGGAAACGAAACTCTCCAGCTTGTTGTAGTTAAGATAAAGCTTTGTTTTGTCTGCTGCTTTTAGCAGATGTAGTAGCTTTGATAACTCAAAAAAATAAAAAAAGAAATAAAAATGGAACGCATGACCAAACACTCATCTACGTTCTTCAACGCTTACTGCTGCTCAACTCAGCAATGCTCCTATACTCAGTGGTAATCCCAGTCTCTCAATCTGATGCCTCTTTACATGCACCAGAAGCCATTGGGTATTATTCCCTACACTGTCTCACTTCAGGGAATGATATAGTACCAATTTAATGTGCACATTGTACCTTTTTACGAGAACTATGGACAACCAAGTCCTCCACTTTGAACTGCATTTAACTGCAACATTTTGGGAGGTCTAGATAATGGTGGATCATTTTATCTACACTCTGAATGGTTGAATTAAAAACCAACATGGGTCAAAGAGGTCCTAAAAATTTTGTTCTAGAGTTGCGCATGTTGAAAATTTTCACAGATATTTAAACCCATGTATGATATGTAATATTTATCACTTTTTATTTATTATTTTGCAGATAAGGAGGATTTCAGTTATCTTTTACTTCCTATTCAAAAATAAATAAATAAATTCACCATGTCCTTTCTGTACCATAAAACAGTGGTCAAAAACTCCATTTGTTTATCTGAATAAAATTACAGGCTTCAAGCTGGGGTTGTTCACACTAAAATGTGCCGCAATTAACCAGTTTACAGCTCCCACCCACCCCAGTTCACAGTTAGACCCCTCTGACAATAAGGCAAAAAGGGACCGGCTCTATGTTTATCTTCACAACTCCAGGTGGTGCATCGGTCCATAATGCAAATACTGTAGAGGCAGAAAACAACAATAAATGTTTACAACCCGTGACAAACTCTTCAGTGTGCTCACAAACAAATGGTTCATCTGACTCAAGGCACTTTAACAGATGATCCGTTTTCCCCGTGTGGGAGTGAAAACCAGCTGTGCAAGCCGCAGCTCATCCAGAATCAAACTCTGGGCCTTTTCCAGATCAACAGCCCTCATTCTCTTTTAAAACCCTGTGACATCTGGAGCCAATAGAGAGAGGGGCCTGCCATTAAAATCAAGACGAGGGGATAGAAAATACCACTGTTAACTGCAGGTCCAAGGTTTTCCGTGGAGTAGTTGCTTTAAAAAGGTAAATTAAAATGTCAAAGATGGGCGTCCTCGGACTCCATGGACCCTGCAACTGGAAGACAAGGGAGGTCTCTCTCTCCTTTCATAAAGAGGAACGTATCATGGATTGTCAAGGCTGCCGAGGGTTTTGGACATTCACTGGAAGTCAAAGCAGCCTCTCCTCAGTGTATTAAAAGTCTGACATAAATCACAGTGACAGTAGAGAGCGCAAACTCATGAAAACTTTACTCTGAAGAGACCAGGGCTTCCTAGGACTAAGAGGGAGTTTGGGTCAGCAGGAAGACTGGACTGAGAGCTTAACCTACAAAGAAAGACATAGTCCAAAAAGAGAACTTAAAGTGGTCCGAGATGGGGTTTTGTTTCCGAGAGCAGATGGTCATAGTAAATGTCAGTTTTGTGTTGAGTTACCTTAGATCCGTCTAAAACAAGACGATTATTTGCAGTTTCTCACTCTGCGAGGCAGCAGATTACTCGAGTGCTTTGACATGCTTTCAGCTGAACGCTGGACTTTCACTGACACAACAGCTACTGCAGACTGTTTCACAGCCAGACTCCGCTTGCATTCATCATGCAGGGTTTAATCAGCTGTCTGTCACCACCAGGTCAGGCTCTGAACCTTTGCCATTGCTCATCACAATGCAACCAACATCACCGTGGCTGCTTTATTGGCAGAGTTAACGCGGTAAATTAGCGGGCTCCAACAGGTTGTATGAGTTTGAGCCTGGAAGTCAAACTGAGTGCATCTCCATGGCTATGGGGAGTGCAGTGGAAACACTCAAAAGATGCATTATCTAAGGACAGTTTACAACTTAAGACTGTGGGTCTGCACCAAAAACAATTAAAGCTCCACAGGGATGATTCAATAATGGGAAGAGTATTAATTTGTTTATTCATTCGCTGTGATTTTATTTTCCTAAAACGTGACGGTAGAAGAGTTTATTTTTTCTGATTATTAACAGTTTGGTTTATTGTGAGAAAAATCAGACTTTACTTGTGAAAAACAACCAACTAAAGCAGAAAGAAGCATGACCCGTAGAGTCATTTATGTTTCAATATCCGCCCTTAGAGGTGCATGAATTCTACAATGTTCATCTCTCTCAAAAGATTAGTTTAATATACAGCCTTTTCAAATGATCAGCATTATACTGTATAACAATTTTAAATTTCTGCATTACTATAGTTTAGTTTTGAGACAGATTTGAGTTATTTTATGAATATGCACCATTATTATTAGACTACCGTTAATTGCCGTTCCAGTCTGAAATAAGCCCCAGATCATCGTTTTTCTCTGAGTTTCCCTCTTCAGGGGTCACCACATCAAGTCATCCTCCTCCAGCTCACTCTGTCCTCTGCATCCTCTGTCCTCGCTCCCACTACCTCCATGTCCTCTCTAACTGCATCCATACATCTTTGTCTTTTTCCTGGCAGCTGCATTTCTAACATCCTTCTACCAATATACCCACTGTCCTTCCTCTGGACATGTCCAAACCATCTCAGTCTTAATTCCCCTGTAGTTGCTACAGCTCTGGACATCATCATTGCTCTTAAAAATAGGCACCAGCACTTTTCTTCCATGCTTCAGGCATTTTCTCACCCTCAAACATGTGATTGAATATTTGAGTCAAAAATCTCACTGCTATCTCTCCATTTTCAAACCTCCACTGGTATGTCATCAGGTCCTACTGCCTTCCCCATCTTCATATTTTTCAGAGCTTTCTGAACTTCATCCTCATGGCTGCTGATTATCTCATGTGGCTGTATTTATTCAAATCCATCTGCTCACCACAGACTCATGTTCGGGCCTCTACTCTTCTTCCCCTTTCATTCTCTTAATTCATTAGCTCTCTCTTCCCTGGAAATACTCTCTATAACTTCAACCATCCAAAATTTATCTTCACATTCACATCCAACCTGTCACATCCAGTCTGTGCAGCATTACCACAGACAACATTTAGTATTAGATCTTCTACTTTTACCTTCAAGCACATCATCCTATCTGACACTCTTTTCACCTCTACTACATTCTTTGTCAACTCTTCTTTCAGGACCACCCCTACGCCATTTCTCTTTTTTATCCACACCATAATAAAACAGTTTAAACTCTGCTCCAATGCTGCAAGCCTTGCTGCCCTTCCACTTGGTTTCTTGAACCTATATAGCATCTACCTTCCTTCTCTGCATCATGTCAGCCAGCTAGCTACCACTGCTTGTCATTGTCCCCACATTTACAGGTGGCACCCTCAGTCCTACATTCTTGACTTTCCTTTTCTCCCTCTGTCTCCTGACATGTTTCCCTCCTCCTAGTCTTCAACTAACAGTAGCACAATTTCCATCTTCAACCTGTTTGTCAACAGCACCATTGGCGGTCCTTGTTCACCTGGGCCTTGACCGATATGGTAGGGTGATGCTTAGATGAACTCGCATGTTAGATTTGGCAAAAGTGTTTGACGTTTGATGCCCTTCCTGACATAACCCTCGCCATTTACCCAAGCACCCGAGCTTGGGACTGGCACAAGATACGGGCTTGTGTTCCTTAGTGGCTGGTTTAAGTCCACTCCTAATATTCGAAATAACAATAAAAAATATTCTTATAATTATTGTGTGATCATCATTTATGATTATTGCACATTGCCCTGCAGTTTATTGATGAGAAAGGTTGCTTGAGTAGCCTGCTCATCACTTCAGCTGTAGATAATTAGAAATGAGTGTGTAAGTATCACTAAAATCAGCACAGACAATGTCCAATGTGTGGGGAAACAACTTCCAAGTCATTTCCACTTGTTGTCTGTACTGTACATCATCAGCTGCACTTTATTAGTCTGCAGAATGTGCTTGTATTTAACTTTCATCTGTTGCCAGGTGTGTTTTGGGCCACCACACGTTTGTGCTGTATGAATATTAAATGAGGGAAAATA
>JARVGQ010000759.1:19497102-19510772 GCA_031762355.1 Hypsolebias martinsi | reverse complement strand
TTGTTTTGTTTTTTGAATGTCCAGAGGACCAGACTTAGCTTTTTTAGATATAGACTGATGTATTGCAGTAAAATAGTTTGTTAATGGGGATACAATGTGCCATATATGGTGCTCTTTTTCACAAGAGGTTGTCAACTTAGCGTAACAGTTTTTATTTTTTATTTTTATTTTCTATGCTAAGCTACTACTAACTGCAGAAATATGTCTGATAACAATTTTAATATGTAGTTACATTCACAATCTAAAAAAGTTAAGTCTGGTCCTCTGGACCAATTTTAGACTTTTTTAGATTTTTCTACCTGGATTATTGAGCATGCATCAGGTTACATTCACAATATTATACAGGAACATTGTTAAAAATGCAAAAAGTAAAAGTCATCATTAATAAAAATAATTGTGTTTAATGGGCTCAACTTATTTAACCATTAAACTTTGCAGGATTGACCTGACAGTTCTGAATCCTGTTGTTCTGATCTGTGCAGATATCTGTTTGAAAGAGGTTCCTTCCATTGCTGAAAGTGTGTACAACATCCAGCTGCTGAAAGAGTTTTCTAATGAATATTTAAGTGAATGTTTCCATCTGAAGCCTGAGGACCTGCTGTACTCTCCACCGGTGTTAAAGGTAATCCAAGAAACGCTACACATCACAGTGACAAGCCTCTTTAAAGCTGCACTGCATTCAAACAACCTTCACATTGTGCCAAATGTAAAGGTTGAACAAAGTATAAAAATATCAAAAAGGAATCAGCTTTTCTTTGCTTCTTTAAAATTATTTTTGCTCACAGGTATTAACTGAGATCAATTATATATTATTATATTAATAAAAATGAGCTACTTTGCTCACATTCAGCTTCCACTTATATTTTAAAAACACACACCACATGTTACCAGGAGACATTTTTGCAGGATTATGCTGAATGTTTCACTTCTGCATTGAGTTGTCTCATCTGTATCAGATGGGAAACTTTAGAGAAAAATATAAATTTAGTGTGCGTCCTGCAAAAAAAAAAGAAGAAGAAGGAAGGAAGAGATTGGCGTTTTTGTCGTGTGTTGCTCCTGGCATTCACCTTGGCCATGGTGTCTTGCAGATTAATGTCATGGTCTTCATTGCTGAGCTTTTCTGGTGGTTTGAGAATGTGAAGCCAGACTTCGTACAGCCCAGAGACCTTCAGGAAATAAAAGACGGTATAACATATTCCTTACTTGGATGTAATTGTAGTGTTGTGCAAAAGTTTGAGACATTACTTACGTTTATATTTTTGCTTTTTTGAACTTAGTCTTTGTAGTATTTATTTTAGATCTCGAGCAAATATTTGTCAGGCTGTCTGAGGCAATTTCGAAGTTTTTATTTTTATTTTGACTGTTTTTTATACTTTATTCTGTGTATTTTTCCAGCCCAGAACTTGACCATTTTCACTTCAGATTACTTTTTTTTGGTTTCATCAGCTAATTGTCCCTGACTTATAAAACATATAAGTGTATAAGACCTTTAAATTCAAGAGATGAACTAGTTCTGTGTCAACACATGGAGAATTTTGCAAATAATTTTGTCTTTAATTTTTAAAGGGATTATAGACAATTTGTTAATAGCAACCTGTAAAAACATAATAATTTCCCTATTCTACAGTTATATAGGGTATGTAAAAAAAATACAAAGGCTAACGCAAATCAGCACATAAAATAATATTTTTCACCAACAAGATGATGCCCCAAAAGAGCATTAGCTGAAAATTCAACACAGAAACAATGATCAACTAAAGATGATGCATTTCTCTGTTTTTGTTTCAGACCTTTGTTGAAATTATTCCATTTCTTTAAAACTTCTTCTTCTTCTTCTTTCGGCTTTTCCCTCTTCAGGTGTCGCCACAGCGAGTCATCCTCCTCCATCTCACTCTGTCTTCTGCATCCTCTGTCCTCACTCCAACTACCTCCATGTTCTCTCTAACTGCATCCATATATCTCTTCTTTGGCCTCCCTCTTTGTCTTTTTCCTGGCAGCTGCTTTTCTAACATCCTTCTACCAATATACCCACTGTCCTTCCTCTGGACATGTCCAAACCATCTCAGTCTGGCCTCCCTAACTTTATCTCACAGTTGTTCAACCTGTGCTGTACCTCTGATGATCTCATTCCTAATCTCATCCATCCTTGTCACTCCTAAGGAGAACCTCAACAATCTTCATTTCTGCCACTTCCAGTTCTTTCTCCTGTCTTTTTGTCAATGTCACTGTCTCCAGACCATACAAAACAGATGGTCTCACCACAATCTTGTAAACTTTTCCTTTGACCTTTGCCGACACCCTTTTGTCGCAAATCACTCCTGAAACTCTTCTCCATCCACTCCATCCTGCCTGGACTCTCTTTTTCACTTCTTTACCACACTCCTCATTTTTCTGGACAGTGGACTCCGAGTATTTGAAGTCCTGCACCTTTGTGGCCTCTGCTCCTTGTAGCCTCACTGTTCCACCTGTCCCCCTCTTATTCACACACATGGACTCTGTTTTACATTCCTCATCTTTCAAAGGTATACTTCCACCTCCCCACATTCTCTTCCACCTGTTCCCTGTTATTTTATTTAAGTTCAGAAGTAACTTACCGGTACTAGATTCAGTCAGTCATGTCCTGAGGGACTCTGAGGCACAAATCCTTATGCATTTTTCTCTTTTAGAATTTAAAAAGATTCCTTTCTAGGCAAAACTAAAAGCTCAGAATCCCTTCATTCACATCCCACTTGATTGTTTTAGTACTTAATCAACTTTAATGTAAAAAAAATAAAAAATAAGTAACAGTGTGCCAGCCTGCAGATGCTGCATTACTAAGAATTACGTGACAGCAGCTTGGCAAACTTCCGATTGTGAAAGAAGATGAAAAAAGAAAAAATAAATGGAGCAGAATCAACTTTTTTCCTCCCTTTTTCTAAAGCCTAACACCACATAAATGGTGGGCTGATTGATTGGCTTGGTTGGTTTACGCCAGCCAGGACACTTTTAAAAGTCGAGTGTAAACACGCCCCAGATTTACTACAGCAGTAGGAGCCAAGTCAAAGGGAACATGGAGCAAAGGGTTCACTGGCTGCCAGGCAGGCAAAACCAAGAAGAGGAGTGGAGTGTGACGTGGCGGACGTTAATCTCAAACTGGGTTATCTGTTATTGCAGAAAAAAAAACATGAAAATAGTAATAATTTTTATAATTTTTGGCTGTCTGCAGTTCAAGGCTACAAGCTTCAAGGTGTTGTTTGATAATGAGCGACAGAAATCACTTGAAGGCCACCAAATGATTATTTTTCTCTTGTTGGTGACTACAGAAGACGGGGACACTGTCGTGACATGGCTGCACACACAGAGACACATCGGACTGTTGGCAGACACCTCTGATGAGGCGAGATTCAGGAAAAGGACCATTTCAAGGATTCAACATTCAAGGATTCAAGGTTCTTTATTTGTCATACGCACCACATCTGGTACATGTGGTGGAACAAAATTGTGTACACAGGGTCCCAGTTACATCCAACAAAAGTATAAAAAGTAAAAGAAAAACAGTAGGAAGATCTAAGATATGAACTAAGAAAAACATTATCTAAAAATACGCTAAGCACTAGTAGTACAAATAAAACAATATGCCGAACAGGAGTACGAACACGAGTCTGTGTGAGCAGATGTGTATGAATGAACACAGCAGCCTGAAATAAATCAGCAGCATGATGTGATTCTTCACAGTGATGATCCTGGTTAGAGATTCATGAGTTGAACAGCCTCAGGGTAGAAGCTGTTCCTCAGTCTAGTGGTTCTGCTCTGCTCCTTCTTCAACCTCCTGCCTGAGGGGAGCGGGACAAAAAGTGTGTGTGCTGGATGAGTGTGGTCCTTCATGATGCAGATTTGACACTTTTAGAAACATTTTCTTTCTGATCGTTTATTTTTGGTTTATATTTCAAATATTTAGGTCGAATATGCTGAATATATGAACGAAACATTAAAAAGACTAAAAATGGCAAATACAAAGACAGAATGAAGGTAGAGGAAAAGCTGGACCGTTTCATAACCAATGCCGGCAGATTCAGTGAAACACTTTTGTCGTCTTTGCTTTCCTCCATTCCGTTGCTAGCAATAAAAGGGAATGTGTGTGACTGTGTAAGTCACACTAAGAGACATCTGGACTTTGCAGATAATAACCAGAGTCTGACGGTGCACAAATCCAGTGTTAGCTGTGTGAGAGGATTAGGTGTTAGACATGTATTAAAAAGGTGTCACGTGTGCACCAACTGTTCAGGACAACAGTCTAGAAGTCCTGAAATCTCACGGAAGAAAATAATCTTAGCCTTCAAAAAGCATCTTACAAATGTAACAAGCAAGAGGTCAGTGCATCAAAACCCAACAAAGCACAGAACAAGGGATCAACACACCCTGTAATTTAAGGCTTTTGGGCCTCATCTTTGTGCTTTCTATTGGGTTGGTAGATACCAATCCAAACAAACGATCTGTTGCATCTGAAGGCCCTAAAAAAACTTAAAAAAAACAACAACTGAACGCCAACTCAGTGAGACAGCATGAGCCGTTTCATGGACTTAAAAGAAATCTGGTAAAACCCCAAAGTAAGAGAAAGACACGTTTGTGTCATTTCCTCCCTCAGAAACCAAGAACAAGCATGTCTACTCTTGTCACGTGGGCAACTTTAACTTGTTTCTCCCATGAAGGAGTGGAAAACGTCTCAGACTTTTAAAGCGTTATACATCTTCTCACAGGTTTTTAGTTAATGCTATGCCCCATGAAAGCAGGGTATCTGTATCATGTTATCTGTCCTCTTTGATCAGCTAGAATCAACAGTGCCAACATGTGAACACACTTTTCAATGGCTTTTAAAAAAGGCATTTAATTTGCATGAGCGTCTATCAGGAAATTAGATTCTAGAAGTCCGAGAGGTGAACAGTCTGTCAGAAACTGAAGGAGAGCTACATCTAGGGCACTTCAGAGTATGAAAAGCTGATAAGTGGTGTTAAACAGCAAAAATAGCAGCACAAGGAAGAGTGTTAATGTGCTGAAAGTGTGACCAGAAAGTTGTTGAAGCTAGAAGCTACACAAAGTGTTTATGATCATGTTTAGAAAACTCATAAGAATAAAACAGAGCTAAATGCCTAGATTAAAGATGAACCAATTAATCTGCTGGTGACTGGAATCAGACTTAAGCTTGACGGGCAATTGGCGATCGATTGGTTTGATTGACTGGTGCATCTGTAGCCAAGATGGTATAGTAACAAGTTATAAACATGAAATATGCTGATTCTGTTGGGAAAGTCCAGTTACAAACCAAAGAATCAAAAATATTGTAACAAGAGTACTGAATACAGTGCACTGTATGTCCTCGACAAACTACAATGGCTCAGACAAGCAAACACTTTATATAACATTTGACCTTGATTTGTGACCTTGATCTTAAAGCTGAGGTGATGAAAACTGTATGCAACACTCAGCCTGGTGATGATGCTAGTTATGGGTGGGACAAGGGAAAGTTTACAAACGTACGAAGACTACCATCATATGTCTGCTTTTCGATGGGCATATAAAAAATAAAAATTAAAAATAAAAACTTTACAGAAACTCTACAATCAGACCTCAAGTTATTCCAATTCAAAAACGACCATCTTCATACAGTGTAACAAGAGGAGCCTCAAGATTAAGTAACTGTAAACAGCTTTAAAGAAATGTTTTCATTAAACACCAAACTGGTGGAATTCAATGGCGGCATCATCTCCAGAGAAAACAGCGCTGAGAACACACATTGTAAAAGAAATGCCTAATCAATTCAATATTATTCACAGCTCAGCCAAATTTATCGGGGGGGGGGGGGGGGGGTTAAAAAAAAAAAGCTACATTTTGGCAGCACCAAAATCCAGCTGGCTTGAATGTTTTTACAGATGGTTTCTCTACAACTAGACTCCCTTTAAAGCACCGCACAAGTCGACCCATTTGTCTTCGACTTTGCACACTTGTTGATTTCCAGGGCACCAGAGGAGCAGCTTGCAGTTTATGAAGAACCCTCACTTTGGACCGGCGTGTGCTGAAGGTCTGTAAAGTGCTGCCACAACACGCAAACACGGTCCTTTACCTCGTTTTCATGTATATGAGTGCATCTTTGGAGAGGCTCTCAAAGAGGAGAGCAGGCGGGATGGAAGAAAAGAGTCAAACATGCTGGTTTATACTCTTTTGTTCATCTTTTCTCTCTGACACATGCACACACACAGCTTTTCACTTAAGGCTTTTATTCTTGCCGTTTCACTATCAGTCTTATTTCCTGTAAATATGATGCTGGAGAGCTGCAGTCAACATATGTGCAAGGGGGTTAAATCCATCCAGGGGGTAAGAAGCTTTTTTTGCTAACAGACTAAAATAGCCATGAGTAAAAACATTACTGCCCGTGGTTGGAAAAAGCAAAAGGCAGGCGATAATTTAATGTAATCCTCTTGTCAAGCCTATTGTGAGCAAGGCCTAATGACGACCCCCACACGACTGTGTTGTTTTGCACATGTGTGCTTCAGTAGGACCAGGGGACATGTGGAGTGTATTAACATACTGGAACTGAATCAGAAAAGTTCTGTCTTCTTATAAAAGATGCATGAGGTTCCCGCTGTTACTCGCTCCGTTTTTGCCTCGCCTCATATCTAAGAGTTTTCTGAAAAACTCAAACTTTGATTTTCGTAATTTGACAAAGTTGCTCAGAATCATGCACAGTAGTTATATTCTTACAGAACTCATTGTTCAGATTTCAATGCACCTTAAAGCTTTTCCTCTCTTCAGACACGACAAATAAAGCAGAAAAAAAGAAAAGGATGAAAGAAATAATGGAAGCGTGAGCACAGAAAGGTTTACTGTAGAAATGTGTAGTGAAAACAACTATTAGTGCTGTATTTTTAATCAAAAGACGTCCTTTTGTGACGTTCAAGCTGACAGAAGTCGATTGTGTGCTTGACGTTTGTGTCAAGCAACGAGCCAAATGAAGACGGTCTTCCCTCTGAGAGGAGAAATAAAAGTGTGCTGGAATAAATGCTGTATTTTCCCTTCACGCTTTTTGTTAAGTGAAGTGGAAACAATGCTTTCTTGACAGCCATGTGGACACAGAAGTCAGACAAAAGACGTTTGACTGTCTCAGCCAGCCACGTACATCGAGCACCACACAAATCAAACCCAAGCTTTAAAACACAAAAGCTTGGAAATCATTTGTGGTAAAGTCGAGCCATTATGCGTGTTGGGTTTCTGTTACAGCGATGGGGAGCCTTGCTGCGACCTTCAGCTGCCATAAGGTGAAGAAGATTTTAATCTTCAGCAATCCAAAAATCACCCAACGCCACTCTTCCACCTCACATTCCTCTCTGTCCATCTCAATTAAACAGCCGAACAAAGACTCCTTGCTGCTCGCAGTTTTCTTCAAATCACAAGGCCGCTGATGGAAATCTGTGCAGACTGAACGTTTCTGTACACTCCCTGAAGCGTGCGAGCAACAAAGTCATTAAAATGTCTGAAACAAATGGAGCTGATGGGCTGTAATTATTCTCTTTTGTCGGGTCTGTTCTGGTTTTACACGCAGGCACTTGTGAGTGCCACCTCTGCTGGAAGCCATGGGACGCTTTCTTTCAGGATCAGTGGGCGTGTCTTCGCTTGGCTTTAGGCGGGCACTGAAGCGTGGCTAAAACCCCAGGAGTATTTTATCTGACCCGGGCCAACTTTACCACTCCTGCCACCCCCCCCCAACCCCGATGCTAAACTGTGATCCACACACTGCCAAGGTCAGTGGATTAGCATGCATGAGGGAAAGAGTACAATATTCAGCAAACATTAACCTAACGTTAAAGAGAAAGGACACTGTGCACGCTGAGCACACACACCATCCACACAGTTTCGGCTCAGAGGGGGGCCATTAACCTGTGATCAGGCAGGGTGCAAGAGCTGAAGGGTACTGCAGCCATGATTGGCGGGCGGTCATGTATTTGCCTGCATAGATGGATATTGTTAGACACCAGCCGAAGTTGTTTTTAGAAAAGACACGACTGGATTAACAGCAGAAAGCATCCGTCTCCTCAATCAATCTCTGGAGGAGGACAGCGACATGCTGCTGGAGACAGCTCTGATGCCTAACACTGATACACGCTGCTTTCCCATTTAACCAACACTTACTGCTCCAAGTCCCATAATGCACTGGGCCACCCTGCTGCCTAGAAGACATAATGAAAAACAGACAGGCCTCCCCCTCCCTTCATTACTGCAGCAACTACAAAAACCACTACACATGTGAGATTGGCCTGCTCATTAGGAGAGAAGGAGGGAGCAAGTGAGGAGGCAAGGGGGACATAAAGGAAAGGGGCAGGGGTCCCCTCTTTAAAAAAAGAGCCCAGATCGTTTTTTTTTTTTTTCCTACAGCAAATACAAACCAAAAATGGATATTTTAAAGGGGTGACCTGCTTTACGTCATTGGTGCAAACTCAACAGACAGGATTGTTTTTAATGCAAAACTTGCTGTAAATAGTGCCACGGACATTTCAACAAAAACTTAAAGGCTACACTGTCAAATGAAAAGCAGTTGTGCAACGTTTTGTCAGCGAAGCCATTTGAGACAGAATTATGCAAGGGGTCGTTCTTGAATCTGGGTGATGCCAAATAAGGTGGTGCATCCGACGCTTCGTGGAGTTGGCTGAGAAGCAGAGAAAACAGGCACCGGGAAGTGTTTTTTAGCAGGACGAGCTTCGGCTTGTTTGCACGAGCCAACATGTATTCCCACAGCCGTGGCAACGATGCTGCGACTGGCCCAAAGAACCAATGCAAAAACCAAGTTACAACATTTTGAGGATCGACCTATTGGGTCATTCAGAGCTGAATGTTTCTACAACGAGACCACAGATAATCAAAGTGTTTACTGAAAATCAGACAATTTCCCCTGCGAGTCACATTCACACAGCTTCCTCGTCCGTCACAAACTCCCACAATGCATCAATCAATTAGCAAACCGCTGTCGGCTGAACAAATACTGGAAAACCAGCAGCATGCTGTAGTCTAATCCACATTTAGCATAATGAGAGCTGCAGAGTGTTCGGAGTAATTATGTTGGATGATGAAGTCAGGTGCAAAAAGGTTTTCCATTTAATCAGCTGAGAGGCAGGAGAGACATTAAGTTCTATTTGTGGGACACATTGTTGCACATTAACAAGAGGTCAGCAGGAGGCAAAATGGAGGAAGACGCTACCAGAACCATTACAGCTACACTTTACCTGCTCCTCGCTCTGAGGAATCACATGGTATGACGAACATATTAGTCTTTTTGTAAGAAATTATACAAGAACACATACAACAACTCCAGGTGAACGTGATCTGGCATTCTTAAGTAAATAATAATAAACGTGTTTCTTCTTGTGACGTATTTGTTGTGAGGAACGATATACGGAAGCTTTGATGGGAAAATGAAAAATAAGATTAACTGTTCAAATTAAAGTGTTTATATACAAAACACTTGAGCGATAGTGTAGTCAGTTCAAAGTTCAGGATGATGGATAAATATCTTACCTGTTGTGGATAACGTTTTTGAATGATCTCAGTTAGGAGGTAAAGAACTAGACCACTGAGTTTCAGCTAGTTAAAAACAAACTCCACTTTCAAATATTTCATAGCTGCTCATGCAAATGTTATTTTACAATTTTTCACCTGCCGTCGAGTTCTTATTTCATGGGTAACGCTGCAGAAATGTGATATTCCTGCTGGAAGTGCTACAGCTAGCTGCTGTTAGCTTGCAAACAAAACATAGAAATTGATGTAAACATCTGTAAAATACAAAATGTAATGGTTGATGTAAAGGTTAGCTTTAGCATGAATGCTTTTGAAGTAGTTTTAAGATGTTTTAAGATGACACCAAACCAATTTGGTCTAGGTCCAACTTGGACTAGCTGCTAGCTCAGAAATCTGGTGGAATTTAACTCTTTCTCCACATACTCAAAAGAGCTATCTTCAACAGGTAAGATATTTTTTATTCTCTCCACAGACCCATTTAAAAAAAAATAAAAAAAGTTATTGTCTTTAGTAAGTCTATCACTTTAAAGATTAATTTCCCTCCATTTTTTGAACTTATTTGCTTCATAACAGGATCACCAAAGAACTTTTAATAATCAGCAACTTATGTAGTGGATCAACCAGTTTGATGGTGACAGCCAAAACTAGTTCCTCACATGCAAAAGGAGGACCATCAGCCTACGAATCGTTCGTACCCTGATGGTTGTTTGCTATTCACAGCGGTCTGAGTGAAACTCCACCCTGCTTGATGATGTAGTTTCTTTTCACCAACGTGGCTTTCTTCACTCCTCTCCCAAACTATCGTTCCTCTCTATCAAGGATGTGAACATCTTCATCCCTGAACGAGTGACGAGTATTTTGGGGTTTAAAAGCCACTGGGACGTTATGTTTAGATGTTTATTTTCTAAACATAACGTCCCAGTGGCTTTTAAACCCAAAATTACATTACGGCAAAGATTGGTTCATCCCAAAGATCCAGTTATATTGTGTATGCTGTTTATGATCAGTCTTACATCGGGGAAACTAAACAGCAACTGGCCAAAAGGAAGGCCCAGCACAGAAGATCAACATCATCAGGCCAGGACTCTGCTGTCTACACTCATCTCCGGGCCAGTGGTCACTCGTTCAGGGATGACCATGTTCACATCCTTGAGCGATAGGAACGATGGTGAACTGGATTTTTGTCATGGTCACTGGTGATGGTAACAAGGGCCACTGCAACATCTCCAAGCTCTGCCTCATCGTAAAATGAACAAGAGAGATGATCATAATCTATTGTTTCTATAACACTAACTATTATTTTATGTCCTTTTTAAATATAAGTTGGTTAATTTATTGACAAATCATCTTTCCCAATTAATTAAATATTGGTGGTAAGAAATAATTGTGAATTGTTAATATTTTAATCATAACAATGCTTTATTTAGAAAAAAACCTGATTTATTTTTTATTTTTTTTAACCAGATTAAGCCCTGTTCGCACTGAATTAGTTTTACCTAGGGACCACATTCTAATTGTAATAATTACAGAGATTGTCTGTGTTGTTAATCCCGTGCGAATTGGCCATGTCAGTAATTTAAATCCCCCCCACAAATTACCTACTATATTTTGCTGAACTCCGAGGTCCTGTGATAATACTAATCCAATGTGAATAGACGTCTCTGTGATTTGAACAGAAATGGGCGGGATCCGATATGTAATGGTGTCCGATACGTAATTAGGCGTTTTTTTTATTTTTTATTTTTTCAAGCAAAATCTTTTGGAAAAATATCGAACAAGGCTATTTTAAATGAACACGCTGTTCACTTTGGATTTTCCAGATGCTGCTACTTCCTTTACCACAAATGACAGCAGGTATGAAGACGAGCATGTGATCAGCTGACCCATCCATCCATCCATCCATCCATTATAATTACCAGCTTTTTCCTTATCGAGTAGTGGGAGTTGCTGGTGCCCATGTCCAGCCATCACTGTGCAAGAGGCAAGGGACACCCTGGACAAGGATGCAAGTCCATTTCAACCGGCGGGTCAGCGGACACGCAGCCGCTGACAGGTTGTCCATCTGAGCTTAACATGGCTTGCCTTCCGTCTTAAACCAGCCAGTTGGGCCTGCTTCCTCCTCAAAAAACAGATTCACACACTTTTATATTGTGCATTCTTTAGTTTTCTTTTTGATGATTTGTAAAACTACATCAAAGCCTAAGACCATCCCAGCCCACACATTAAGCACATTATTTGGATTGGCCTGGTCGGGACAATGCAGCACGTTAACATCATATCTGGAAGATGTCTGTAAATTTCCGCATAATCTCAGACCTTTGTTATTCCGTGCGAACGCGCCACATAAAAATCAGACGTTGGGGGGTAATTTATTTATTATATGCGCTCCCTAGGTAAAACTAATCCCGTGTGAATAGGGCTTTAGTCTTATTGAGATCACATAGGTTTTACTAGGGAGCCCTAGGTCTCTAAAGCCCTATTCATACGGGATTAGTTTTACCTAGGGACTACATACAATTGTAGGAGACAAGGCTGTAATACCTTATTCCTGTCAATAATTATACAAGACTCATTCGAGTCTCATAATAATAGTTATTGATTTAAAAACGGGTTCTCTTTCAGATTAAAACATATTTTCTTCTATGTGACCATAAGAATGAACATGAATGTGACATGAGACTTGAATTATATTTGATCCATCAAATAATGCGATCATTTATTAATCAAATCGTCAATTTAAAATCATAACATTACACATGATTGGCAGTAATTAATTTCACGGCATAAAACATATCTTGAGCAAGACAACAGACTATAAGTTACAAGATGTTTATATAACATCTCTGAAGGCACATCACATTTAATTAGTTACTTAAAGTTTAAAGAAAAAGTTTTAAGGGAGAAAATATAAGATTTAAGAGTTTAAAGCTAAGGAGGAAGTTTAAACTAAGGAGAAGATGAGAGGAAGGGAGTTCTCTGGTTCTCTGCCAACCAGACCACTCTGTGGAGTGGTCTGGTTGGCTGAAACTGACCACAGACCAGGCACCCTTCAATGTAGTCTTTGACATCCTTTTTCATTCCAGGCCAATAAGCAATTTGTTTCAATGCTTTCAGCATGGCGTTGCCTCCTTTGTGTCCTGCGGACGGGAGGTCATGGGCATGAACTAGCATCACACCCCTGTGGTCATGGGGGACCACGAACACGGGTGAAGAGGTCGGTCCATGAGCAAAAGTTAGGATGCCTTGATTAGTTTTAACTGTTTGCACAGTTGAAAGAGGACTTTAAGGTCTGGATCAGAATCCACCTTGGACAGAGTATTATTGTCTGGGTCAGTCAAGTACAGTATCATGTAGTTGATAGCAGGATCTAACTTCTGTTGTTGGATAATTTCTGGGTCAGTCAGTGCGGTTTGTACAGAGACCGTGTCGTCAACAGGCTTGGCTGCAGCCTGTGCATGTGTGACTGCCATTACCTCGACTGTAGGTTGTACTCACAGAGTGGGGAATAGCCAGGAGGGGTCAAAGGACCACAGAAAACCGTCAACGGCACCGTCCTTGGCTAAGGAGTCTGCAAGGTCATTGTAGACTTTGTCATCACCCAGGACTCTTGAATGTCCTGGAACTTTCTTCCAGTAGATTTGTAAGTCATGTGATGTCACCAAGTGATCACATGCCATGAAAAACTCTTTGTGTTTTACCACTTTCTTGTCGCTTGTGAGAAAACTGTTCTGTTTCCACAGAGTGAGATGACACAAGAAACTGAGTCGTGCATAGTTAGAATCAGTGCAGATGACTAGCGTCTGGATGGAGCGTTCTACTACCATCTGTAGAGCTATTAGGATCCCTGCTATCTCTGCGTACTGAGAAGTCTGAGAGCCTAATTTATAGCTAAAGGTGACCTGGTCTTGGTCTCGGAGGAGGATTCCTCCAGCACCTACCTTGCGGATTTTGTCATGGTGGAAAGAACATCCAGCCACATACAGAGTTGTCATATCTTTGCAGATATTGCTATAAAAAGAGTGGTGATTTGGGTCCTCAGGCACTGAGGGTTTTGTCTCAGCTGGCGGTTGGGTGGCTGGTACATCCTGTGTACATGCTTGGCAGATTGCCAAGTCAGTGCCCAAATGTGA
>JARVGQ010000759.1:19486671-19497002 GCA_031762355.1 Hypsolebias martinsi | reverse complement strand
CCTCTCCCAAACTATCGTTCCTCTCTATCAAGGATGTGAACATCTTCATCCCAGAACGAGTGACCACTGGCCTGGAAATGGGTGTAGACCACAGAGTCCTGGCCTGATGATGTTGCTCTTCTGTGCTGGGCCATCCTTTTGGCCAGTGGCCGTTTAGTTTCCCTGATATCTTAAATTTTTATGTTTCTTCATCTTTAAATTTTGGAATGGCATTAAATCCACTCTTAATTTAGGAGACATCATGAGCACCTGCCAGGTGTGGACACAGCACTTAGCTATGATTGCATATCTCAGATTGCAGGAGGGGCTTAGTTGCAAATATTACTTTAGAAAAAAAGGATGAAATGACTGCTTTCAACATTTAACAGGTGATTACTCACTGTGGGGGAAAGTGATGCGGGGTGTGACATCATCCTCGTTGTCATTCACTGATTGGAGGCTTCCAGCCAATAGCAGCGTGGCAGCCACAAGACGCTGGACGGTTGCAGCTAACGTGCACATGGCTGCCTGATCCCTACAGTTTAAGATTCCTTTGAATTCATGAAGCGCCTCTCAACTGCACGGCGCTTTATTTTTCCACTCTCATCTTCTTGCAACTAAAGTGGGGCGTGGGGGTTGGACGAGTCCTTGACTGGATTCTTGTACTCCCAGAGGTCCTCACACACAGTTAGCAAACTCGTAGCACACAGAAGAAGAATCCTTCCTGGCTTAAAGTCTGCTTGTTTTTATGTACTCATCGCACTACGCCATGGGTCAGCGCCAAGCTCCGACATGCAGCCGTCATTTCAGATCTGTGGGGAGGAGAGAGAGAAGATGTTTATGTTAACAGATCCATATCCAAGTTTTTAATGTGGAACAAATACTTTAAATGCAAAAGCAAAGAAGAAAATCTTGGGCAGGGGATTAAACTGTTGGACTGATACTCCAAAAAAACAAAACAAAACAAACAAAAAAAAAAACCATGAACTGAGCAACAGTTCTCTCAAAGAAGTGAACTTCCCTTCTGTTCATTTTTAACATTTAACTATAAAGACATGGCAAAACATTTGTTATTTTATTCAATACATTTTGTCATGTATTTCTACAGAAAAACTCAAGAGATACAAGATGACACCAAGTTTTGGTAGGAGTCTAATTATCCGTTTATTTAGGCAAATAAACAAGAACAGTAGCTCCAAACGCGACTCTTAACGGCCACAAACACATGCAAAGAACATATCTGTTTTCTGATTTTCACTGAATAGCAAGTCAACTTGAATTATGCTGATTGTTTCCATGTATATCCGTGCTGAAAATACACATATTTTAGGAAAGGGCTTAAAAAGTGATAGCTCGTGCTTTAACAACTATATCAAAAACTCTCGTCAAACCTAAAACTAGAATTCCCCATTTAAGGAAACGCATGCACACACATAAAATATCACAGAACTCCTAAATATAGAACAAATGACTAAGAAAACAGCCCCACGTCTCTGATATATATCTGCACAAAAGTCCTGCTTTTAGTGTCAATATCCACTCTTTCAACTCATCTCCACAAACACCTGAGGAAACATTTTTACTGACTCGGTTCACTCCAATTATTGCTGGCAATTAACAGCGTGCAGATAGATAAATAATTTATTGATCCCAGGGGGGAATTAGAGGCATCCAGTAGGTCCCCAGTCACGGCTTCTTTGGACGTTTAAAGTTAAACGGGAACTGTATTTCAGCTCAACTTTACAACAAAAGAGAGCAGACACTTCAGGTCTTATCAGTACAGTATTGGACTTTGCAGACTAAACATGTCTCTCAGCTGGTTTCACACGCAAACTTGTTATTCCTCCAGTGAAGGAAAGGTGGAAGCCATCAGTGTACAGGACTACACCTGTACAGGATCAGCAGAGCTACTGATTTTGACTTTGATTAATGGGTGATTCAAAGGATGTGCTCAACCAAACTGAACCATATGATTCTGGTTAAAGACCAATTAGCTGGTGCTTGCCTATCCGAAACATTGACTGCGATAGCGATATACTGTATTGTATAGTTGACGAAGCTGTCACACATTTCAAGAGACTCTTTGAAAATAACTAGTTCTGTCACATCCTTCTCATCTCATATATGTTGAGTAATTTTTCCTTTCAAGTTCAAAATATGCATTTTTAATAGGATGCTACCACTACTGTGCTTTTGCTTTTGATCAGTCAATGTACTGATAGGTCAGTTGCGATAAACAATAAATCAATTAATCGCATGATAAATTAAAATTATCGACCTAATTTTCATTTATCGGCTTTATCATTTCTTCATGCATCTCTTTCTACTGGGCACTGGATGACAAAAGGCTACATTGCGGTGCTCGTCACTGACCCCTCCATTTCAATTTTCCCTTTAAAATCCGTTTTAATTGGCCAAAATTACGTTTTCGATTGTTAACAGCAGCTAAGCTGAGAAACTAAACTAAGAGCTAAGCTAACAGGCCGACCTCGGGGAAAAAAATATCTGTCTTGTCAAAGCTCCAAAATTCACAGTTGATACCCATGAATTCTTTCTAAAAGGTTGTTTTTCTCTGCAAAAAGAAGCTGAGAACTTGTTTACTGATTTTTTTATTAAAAGCTTTGTGTGACGCACGCTATGCTAAAGCGCTCAAACCACACCGAGTGTCTGCCATTTTGAGAAATGAAAAACAGGAACAAGAGACAGCCCATGTCACGTCAAGGGGCCGCCCTCCCATTTTTCTTAGAGACACGCTGCTTACTTCCTCACTATCCATCCTTCGGTTCAAACAAAAAGTTGTCAAAAAAAGGTTCTAACCACAAAAATTAACCAACATTTCTTCTTAAATTTGATAATTACTAATTAATGTCAAATTTCAAACAATATTATCGTTTATCGCAATAATTTCTGAGACAATTAATCGCACAGCAAAATTTGTTATTGTGACAGGCCTAGTACTGTACAGATAAACCATAAATTGTTTCTTTAATGTTGTGTAACCAACATTTACTGACATGATTCTTTCTGGACCAACATCATCCAACTGAGATAAAAACATTTCTGGAAACACAATTTTCAACCAAAAATATGGCAGCTATAGGACCAGGTTTTCAGAATAAACCAGAAAGGCGTCTTGTAAATTCACTACCATACAAAACATAGCATGATCGTAATTGAGCCAACACAAAAATTTCTGTGAAAACAAACTCATTACCTCATAATGCCCAACACCGAACATCATCTTTGTGCAGCTCCAGGCTATAGGTGATAAAATGCAGAACTTAACACGGAAAAGGGCATGTCGCCTCTGGCATCATTGCAACGACGCCCAAGTGACCTCATCCAAATATTAACTGCAGCTAATAAATCCAGCAACAGAGAACGATGAGTGAGGCAATGAGTCACCCCTGAACGTCTGGTGATAAATACATGATCAGTCTGAATATATGTTAACACAGTGAAGAATAAACCTAGATTTACAGCTGCTCATCCGTCTGAAGGCAGTAAAGCTGACTCCAATACAGTTTCTGTCTCTGCATGTCACATCATAGCGTCTGTTCATCCTCCTGACTCTCAAACAGTGAACCTTTGTGTTATTATTCACTATTAACTGAAGCTAGCTGGGTCTCTGCAGGCTAAACATCCACCCACCCCTGACAACCCCCTCCTCTGGTGGTCCTTCTCATGCCTGCTGGGACGACAAGCACGGCAGCTTGATGAGCAGTGGGCAGCCGTAGGTCTCAGAGTTCTTAGTGCGCATAAGCAACTCTTGAAGTCTTTTCAGTTTTTATAAAAACAGTAGGAAGCTGTTGGGAGGGTTTCCCAACAGTCGGATAAACGCAGAAGCTATTATGCTCAGATTAATAATTTCAAGTTTAAAATCACTCGAGTGCAATGGTGCATAACTTAGGGGAATAAAAGTATTAACAATTAACAGGTACAAGATCTTTTGTTAGAAGGGCTTGCCCAAAGAAAGTAAGTTTATTAAAAGCAACAATCATAGACCTTACAGGATTAGAGTTTTACTTATTCTGAGCTCTTACAGTACAGGTGACCAACTGCGCTCCATGCAACGGGACCCATCTGTTGTTTTAGGCGAGGGTCTGCAGCTCCTTGCATCAGTGAAGGGTGAATCTGGTGCCATATTGCTTAAAGCTACAGATTCATTAACCTTCCCAACCTCCCTCGAGGCTCCCCTTTAATACCTGCATCTGTTCAGAGGGACACAGGATGTGACAGACACATTGGGCGATGCACTCAGCTGGGTCACAGTGAGTTCACTGGATGGGGAGCAGCATAAATGATCGCCATTTGGCCAACTTCACATTAAAAGACTGGAGATTTTGTGCTCAACGCCCTGCTCCCAATAGCTCATGCTTGCTAAGTGGCTCGTCTCTCATCTAGTCTTTGGCACCGATCATGGCCCTTATGAAGATAATCAGTGGCCAGGCACGTCCGTGTGGTTCCTGTACCACCACAGAGTTCGACATGAGGCTAGATTAGACAGTCGCCCAATCCTTTAATCATATCTTCAGTACATCTAATGTGAAAGAAGAATTACAAAAGAAAATCAGCTCTGCAATCAAATCAGTTTTTCAGATTGGAGAGGCTGGATTAAAAACTCATCAGTGATACTCCCACAAAAAGAAACCCCTGAAAATACTTAAATTTGTTCCACTGAGCTCAATCAATGTTCCTGCAGTTATGTGATATTTAGCTTTTTTTAGTGTCCAACCCTTACAACAACAAGGCTTCTTGGGTTCAGATGGCTATTCAGTAAGATTTATGGAGCTATTATGTTGGGTAGAAAAGACCTCAGTGGGCGAGTGACAGGCAGAGACTCCTTGCTGTGTCTGTCATTATAACTCACACTTAACACAGGGTGCTTAGCCGAGTGGGCTGCATGACTGGCACAGAAATCATGCAAGAGAAGGTAGAGAAAAGTGGAATGCCTCTCCAAATCTATAGCTGACCATTCGGTTGACCTTTACATACTCATTTTCTTATTGGAAAAACATTATCTTAAAAAAAAAAAAAAAACAATTTAGGCTATTAAAAACTTGATGATTTTCCTACAAATTGGCTTTCAAACAAAGGCGTGTACATTCACACAGCAGGTAAAAGACAAATGTTATTTATTGCTCATACTGGACACATATCTGATTCTTTTAGGACAGTATGAATGTGAGTTATGCAAATATGCATCCAGTTTAAAGATAGGAATTCTGCATATTAAGCTACAATCAAAGTTCAGTCATCACATAATTATGTTTTTAGTTTTCAGATTGGCTCAGGATGGTTCAGAATCAAAACCAACATATGATACTGATGTTGGCTCGTTTCTAGCTCAGCTTGAGTTTGTTTCTACTTTCAGTACATTACTCGTTTCCAGAAGGGGAATTCAGCATCGGAGCTGGTCAGAAGTGGCGAAATCAAATGTAAAACCTGAATAAAAAACAAATGTGTCAAATAATTTATCTGCTCTGATTGCACATCAACTACAGAATGTGTAGAATCCATATTTACTTCTGTAAACACAACATGCTGCATGTGATGCCATGTCTTCTGCGCATGCAGGCCGCTTCAGGTCCATGCTTGCACTGGAGTCTGATGGCGGTTGTGTTTAAAAGATAATGTGAACAACCATGCAAAAAACAAACAAAAGGCTCAGATATGGGTAAAAATAAATAAAAAAAAAAGAGCATTAATTTCTGCAGTGTAGGGAGAGTGGTGGCGCGGATATTGGAGAAGGTCGGCCTGTGATTGGAAGATCGTTGGTTTGACTCATGGTACCGACAACATCGAAATGTGGGTGGGAAAGGTGAGGCACCCACACCTGCCTCCACCCTCATTTGCCCCATTCTGGGCCCTTGAGCAAGGCCCCTAACCCCCACCATCTGCTCCATACAGAGAGAGGGCTGTAGTAGCTCGGTAGTCTGTGGTTGCATCAGGAAAGGCATCCAGCGTAAAAATAATTGCCATGTCTTCATGAGAGTTAGTTCACTGTGGCGACCACTGAAAAGGGGAGCAGTCAAAAGAAAATATGTATACTGTATTTATCTGCAGTGTGGACATAGTGTTAAGATTACTAATCTTAACGTCCAAATGAGCCACAACAAAACATCCAAGCCATGGATGATGAGGAAAATGTTAGCGGTTACTCTTCAGACTATTAATATTCCACAGCTTTTCTTGGGAGGGTTAATCAAAAATAACAAGCCATATGCGCATGTCTCCCTTGCTTAGGTATTTGAATAGTGAATGCTGGTTGTTTTCAAGATGAGCGTTTTTCTGGACTCAAATTGAACAGGGAATGCAAGTAAACATTGATGTTTTAGGTCCAACACATTCAAGTAAGAATTACACTGAGTATAAGAGATTTGTTTTTGTCCAAATTGGCAGAGAGACGGATACTGGGGGAGTGGTGGCGCAGAGGTTAAAGACGGTGGGCTTGTGATTGGAAGATCGTCGGATCAAGCCCCGGTACCGACATAAAAAAATGTGGGTGGAAAAGGTGAAACACCCACACCTGCCTCCACCCTCATTCCCCCCACTCTGGGCCCCTGAGCAAGGCCCTTAACCCCACCATCTGCTCCCTAAACAGGTCTCTCTTGAAAATGAGTTCTTGTGGCTCAGTGAGACTAACCTGGATAAATAAAGGTTAAATGAAAAAAAATAAAAATAAATTGTCACAATAGTCAATGGCCAGAAGGAAAGTAGCAGTTGCAAGGTGCTTCCTAGCATTCAGAGTTAAATAAGACCCATTTCTGAAAAATAAACCCAGTTTCAATTTCTTTATCAAGTTTTCAACAATGAAGCTTAAAAGAGAGCTGTGCATCGACCAATATTTCCAAGTATTTGTAAGAATCTACAAACTCAATAGGAACACTGTTTGTAGATAAGATAGGAGGAAGGACTGCTGGTACCAACCTCCTGTTTGAAAACAACATCCGTTTGGTTTTATCAACATTTAGCACCAGTTTGAGACGGAACAATAACTGGATGATGTTGAATGCTGACTGCAGACGCTGGAAAACCTTAGCGACTGTTTTAGCCTGACAATAAACAACTGAGTCATCGGCATAGAAATGTAAAGATGCATCAGAAACGTTGCAACTTGCATTACTTATGTAGAACATAAAGAGGGTGGGTCCTAAGACAGAGCCTTTTGGTACACCCTTGTTGACGGTTAAATAACTGGAAGAAGTACCATTATGTTGAACACATTGCCTCCGATCTGAGATGCATTTAGAAAACCAGCCAATAGCGTGATCTTAGAAACTCATGTCAGAGTGAATGGAAATGAACGGATCCTGGCTGATTAACTGAAACAAAGCTTGTCGTTTTATGGTTTCTCTTCAATCACTCTGTTCGTTTCCTGCTCCCGGATGTTCACTTTCTTTCATAAAATGTTTATTTTATGCTGAAAAACACCATGGTTGTGAGTGACAGAGTAGGCGGGGCTTCAGGTGTGACTTTGATGGACGCGAGCTCCTAAAGTGCAATCCTGTAAAAAGTTTTATTCAGCACTTTGGCACAGCAAGGGCTGATTTGGAAAAGTGCTAAAATGCATTTGAAACTACATAATGAATAAAATAGCATGGCTAACACGGTATAAAACACAGTAAACTGTTCAAACGTGTCAATCAACGGCATGGTGCTTTTTCAAAATAAAAGTCAAAGGACATTGCATATAGACCTACAAATAAATCCAGTGTTTGTGAAACAGCATGTGTGTGTCATTATTAAATCAAACTGGTTTGGAAGTCTGTGTTAGTTCATGCAGCTCCTGGAAGATGAGCTGGTGAAGAATAAACTGGTCCTGGTGTGTTTGTAGGTCAGAGCAGCTGCAGGAAGTCACCCAAAGAGATGAAGTCTCCCAGTGGACACTAAAGCGCTCTGCTTGTAAAGTGGACTCCACAGAGACAACATCGCATGAAGGATCATCGACTGTGACCCACATATGATTAGAACCATGAGAAGACTCTGAGCTGATGTGCTGCTGGTGTTTCTCAGCATTTCTCAGTTTCTCATTCACAACCTCGTAAATCCAAGCAGATCCGTTTTCAACTCGTACCTTGAAGAGCTTCTTTCGTGCAGTATGTTTTGTAGAGCGAGGCATCCGAGGAATGTGTGAGACAGGAACAGCAGTTCAAACCCCAGAAGGTTAAATCATCCTTCACCGTCCAGCAGCTCTGCAAGAACACAGAGAATATGATCTAATGTCAAATGAAAGCTCTCGTCGTGCTGCAGAGACCTCCACCAGCAGCTGGACCAGGTGCACGGAGCAGGTGAGGCAGCAGCATGTACCTGGATATTTATGAAGTGGGTCAGTGCTGTGAAAGGAGCATGCAGCACGCCTAACACAACAACAAACGCACACAAACTCGCCTCATTTTCATGGATTCCTCTCAGTTTGACTGACACATCCGTCTCCCTCGCAGCTCTCCGATGGCATCATTATTAGCTCCTGGAAGGAGTTTATGGAGCTACAGCGCTGTGAAAAAGTGAGGCATGGTTAAATATAATCCTAACAGACACACAAATGTGGTTAGGACGGGTTGGTGGCGCTTCTTAAAACCCTTAGTGCAGCATTTCTCCGCTCCCAACATCTGCCTGCCTCCTCGTTTACAAATTGTTTGTTAATTAGGGAATTACTCGTGTGTGTGTGTGTGTGTGTTGGGGGGGTTGTGCAGAGTGGAAACACATTGTCGTGGATATAAAACAGTGCTCTTGCAGCATTTTTTAGCCACATGGGAACGTGCTTCGTAGTGAAAGGAAGGAAACCGTTCAGGACCGTAAACGAGGCGGTTGTTGACGTTATTAGACAAAAGTTGGTGTTAAAAAACAAAGTTAAAAGTAAAAATGAATAGAGTGAGCTGTGCTGGGAGTTAAATGAGGCCATTGCTTTATTCCCATTAGTCGCGTTTGTTTTACTGTCACAACAACCATCATAAGGTCTGAAATATATGTCTTTGCATTCTGTTGGGGATAAAGTTTGACTTTTTCTAACAAGCATAAAAAAAGAGTTGAACAACAAGCTGCACAGATCACTGAGACTCTGGTAAAAACAAGTTTGATCTGAGTTGTATTCAACACTCAGCTTCCTGAATACTGTAGATGAACTCTTTGATAGAAATAAATCTGCGCCCTTGGAGAAGCTCCTCTGGATATTTTGCTGCACCTCCTGTCCTCACAGAGCATGCTTTCCAAAGTGGATATTGTTTAAATCTCTGTTTATTGATGGTCCGTGTGGACAGAAAACAGAATAAGAAGCTTTGAGCAAAGAGCAAGAAGATGCCTTTCACTCACCATCACTTTGTGCCAAAAACAACAAGAATGCAGCCATTGATTGTTTCTATATCTGTCTCACTTCATCATTAGTGTCAGAAGCATTTGTAATGTGGGGACACTCTAGTGGGTGGGTGAGGGGAGTCTGGGGGTCCTTCCACCCCAATTTTTGAATAAAGTAGATGCCATTTCCTGCATTCTGGTGTATTTTAACTAGTTGCTTAACATCTAGTTTTACCTACACAGGTAAACACTTGCAAGGCACAACAAGTAGTCTGACCAACAGCTCTCCTTGTGTGAATAGAAAACACACTGCTCATCTCACGGATCCTAACCCATCCCCCGCATCGACAACTGACGGAACTTATGTAGCACTAAGCTAGCAGCACGCAATACAGCCACATTAGCTAAGATGCTACAGACGTAGCACTCCACTTCGCTAGCACATCCTAATCCCCCACCCCCATCAACAATTGCTGGGGATAATGTGATGTTAAGCTAGCGTGCAAAACAGAATTGTCTCCCCCTCCTCCCCCCGTGAGTGCCCGAGGGCAAACACTGCATGTGGTGTGGAGTTCTTGTAGGTAACCAGGAAAACCTGGAGTGGCTTTTTAGTGGATTAATATTCTGTTATTAATCAAGTGGAATGGATTTGTTCACAACGAAATAGAAACATTGGTGAGTGAGCTAATATTTAATGGTAAATGTATATGTGTGTGTGTGTGTGTGGGGGGGGGGGGGATGAATGATTTTTAAATGTGATGAGGACATGTCCTCTTCAGCTGAATTTAAATGAACTGAGTTTACATACATGTATTTGTTTTTGTGACACCTATGCACTTCATCCTGATCCTGTCACAAGAAAACTCAATGTGCTGAAACAGGTAGTTGAGAAAAAAAAAATCAACTGTAACCAGGGTCAAAAGACAGCAAACATTTCTCTGAACATCTTTAACCAAGTTAAAAATGTAATTTCTCTGTAATTAATAATGTTGTTAAAGGTCCACTGATATGATATTTGAACTTTGCATAAAATGGCACAACATATATATGTTGTATCA
>JARVGQ010000759.1:19461978-19477379 GCA_031762355.1 Hypsolebias martinsi | reverse complement strand
CCCACGCATGCACGGAGAGAACATGCAAACTCCACCCAGAAAGGCCCCCGGACCGAGATTCGAACCGGGGACCTGCTTGCTGAGAGGCAGCAGCTCTACTGTTGATACAATGTATGCGTTTCTGCAACCTCTTCAGAAGAGCACATCATCGTCTATTTGTCCCAACAGCTTACCGGTACACATGGACTGTAAATGTGTAAACATATGTTCATTGGAGAAGCACATCTCTGCATAGCTTTTGTAATAGAAGCCAAGAAGAACAACCATCTGTTGATCAGCGAGATGGAGTGACACTGTAGGCATAGCGTCATCCGTCTCTTCAGATGTTACACCACACAGAAAAACAACTACAAGTACTTTAAGAAGAGTACCACATACGGCACATTATACACCCACTGACAAACTATCATACAGCAATCTGAAGCTTTGGCTGGGGCAAGCGAAGACGTAGTATAACCTTTGACCTTGAAGCTGGCGTGATTAAAGTGCACACGACACTCCATCTAGTTATGATGCATACGTGTATCGTTAAAAAAGCAATGGAATGTCCCTCCAGATGTTTGCCACTGCAGATATTTACCGGTATGCAGTTTTTAATATAAAGAAGTTAATCTTAGCCTAAAAGAAAAGATGACTAATGTTAAATGTATTTAAAATGACTTCAATCCGAGTGCAGAAAAACCGAACCCACTGAAGGGTTAACGGAGTTTAAAAACAAAAACAAAACTGAAGTATTTTCCTTCAATAACACGCCTACTTGTTCAGTGCAGCAAAGTTGCAAAACAGTTACGGTAATCTATCGCTCGTCCTGCCATATGTGGGTATTAATTGGTTGCTTTTATAGCTAAATATTTCCATGACAAACACTTTATCTTAATCTGGCCTCAGAACAGATTAAACTCCAACATGTGTCTGTGCTGCTCCACAGATGAAATATAAGATTAGATTATCAAACGGTTTCTCAAGACTAAAACATTCTGCTCTCGTAGCAGATCTGTTTTCATTACAAAAGTCACAGTTCATCTTTTTCCTGAACTTTTCTTTCAAAACAAGTGGAAAGAAAGAAAAAAAAGGGGGGTGGGTGATTTTTCTTTCAGGAGAAGAGCTCGTTACATAATATGTTTTCATCCAAAAGACAGCCACTTCAGATAAGCTCTCCTGAGAAACGCTGCAGAGGCCACTTCTGACGACCTTGGATCCTGGCAGAAGGACACAGTCGGGTCCTATTATCACATTAGTGGTTCCTTTGGGCGGCTGTGGCTAAGTGGTTAAAGCAGTTGTCCTCCAATGCAAGAGTTGGGGGATTTGATTCCACCAGCAGTCACATGCTGTGTCCCTGGGCAAGACACTGAACTAGGCCTGTCATGATAAAAAGTTATGCTGGATGATTAATTGTCTCAGAAATTATAGCGATAAACGATAATATTGTTTGAAATTTAACAATATTAGTAACTGTCAAATTTTATAAGAAATGTTGATTTGTTTTGAATGTAGTACTCATTTTTAACCACAGGATGGCAGTATAAGACTGAACCGAAGGATGGATAGTTGAACAGCATGTCTCTAAGAAAAATGGGAAGGAGGCCCCTTGACATGACGTGGGCTGACATGGTGACATGGAAGACCCTCAGTGTGGTTTGAGCTCTTTAGCATAGCATTTTTCACACAAAGCATTTAATTAAAAATAAATAAATAAAAATCAGTAAACAAGTTCTCAGCTTCTTTTTGCAAAGAAAATCAACTTTTTACACGAAGGCATGGGTTTCAACTGTGAATTTTGGAGCTCAACAAGACGGAGGTTTTTTTCCCCGAGGTCAGCCTGTTAGCTTATCTCGTAGCTTAGCTTCTCAGCTTAGCTGCTTTAACAATCCAAAAACGCAATTTTGGACAGTTAAAACAAAATTTAAAGAGAAAAGAGAAAGGGATGGGTCAGTGAAGAGCACCAGAGTTGAGCCGTGACCCGTATCATCAGTGTAAAGAGAGACACACAAAGAAATGATAAAGCCAATAAATGAAAACGAGGTAGATAATTTTCATTTATCATGTGATTAATTGATTTATTGTTTATTGCAACAGGCTTACATTGAACCCCTCACTGCCTCAGGTGTGTGTCCCATCAGTGTATGATTGTGATAAAGCTCTGAATAATCTTTGTAAATATCTAGTAGAGTGCTGTATGAATGGGTCAATGAGAGCACAGATTGTGTTGTAAAGCACTTTGAGTGTCTTTATAAGATAGAAAGGCGATATACAAGTACAGTCCATGTATCATTTGGTTTGCCAAGTCAGCTCCCAACCAATGTGGGTTTGTCAGCGCTCGGGTACCATCTCGCTTAAAGAGTCAACGCCAGAGGAGGAAGCAGTATGGAAACAATAAAAAACTCTGAGCTCCTCCTTGAACATCCGCTACATTCAGAGTCCTGCTTTGGGCCAGCATCTAAACACCTGCAGGGCCCGGACGGGCTTTTCAACAGGATCTGCAGGTTTTTGCTGAACACGAACGGGCCTTCCAACCGGAAGACAAACCCATACAAGTGCATAGCCAAGACTGTGAAAACCCATCGACTACGTGTGAAGGCCCAAGTGTGACTTTTCACAAACAGTCCTGCAGATTCCTCAACCTGACGAGCCTTACTCGAGCTGCAGCAAGACCTTAACAAAAAAAAAAAAGGCTGGGGATTTCTGTCTGCACGGTTCATCCAACACAGAATGGACAACAATCCTGACTCTTTTGGTCTCCTTTGCACAGACTCTGCTCTGTAGGGACTAGATTCATGTCTGTCCTGAGTATCTGGGTGTGACCTGGCTTTGGCTCAAAGAAATGACCAGCTTTCCCACATCTCTGCACAGCACGAGAGGCCACAGAGTGTTTCTGAAATACTGTCCCATCAATTGGCGTCGAGTAATTCTCCAGATACAACTTGAAATCCCTAATCTCTTATAGGAGAGTGATCTTTCCCACAACCCTCCACACACGCTGACCATTCCTCTGAAGTTGTTACAGTGGGTGGAGTGCTGACTGTTTGTTTTGAGGACTTCAGTGTGTGGGAGAGGGGGTGATGCCAAAAAAACAACAAAAAAAAAAAAACGGAGGAGGAGGATGGTGTGATGCATCTTTTACAGTGGTTTTAACACTCTTCCAGAGAAAAAAGTGAGAAAACTTTTACAGTAAGGAAAAACAAACAGACCAGCATGGCTTCTTCAGTGGTCCATCCACAGACTTCACAGGGAAATCCTTGTTAAAATGAGAAAAGGTGATGTTTAATCCAGAAAAGGTGATGTTTAATCCAGAAAAGGTGATGTTTAATCCAGAGTCACACTGGGGTTTGGTTCACAAAGTGATACAGTATATGTGAGTAAAGTCGGAATCATCACACAACCAGTTAGAAAGCAGGCGTTAAAGAGAAGTCACTGCGTGTTTCCTTAAAAAATAAATAAATAAAATAAAAAGCCTGGTACAGACAGCAGCTGCTTGACCCCACCAGGGGACACACGACAGGTTCCCTCCTCACCTGCGCACAGCAGCACTGACGTTGACTAGCCGTGAAACTTTTAGCTAACATGCGTCGGTGTGTTACAGAGACACAGGACTAAAGGACACGATAAAACTCTTACCAGACGAGCCGAAGAGAAACAAAAAACTCCTTCCGTGACAAAAACGAGGCGTGAAAAAGTGTTTTAAATCCACACAAATCGAGCAGACTCCGACATTGACGACACCGTGAGACCGAGAGCTGAGCGCGTGACGCTCTTTTACTCCAAAGTGAAGAAAACTGCTTTCAAACCTGCAAATTTAAGCTCCGCCCACCGGCTCTCTGCACCAATCACAGCCCGAGCAGGAGCAGATGACAGCTCCCGGGGATTAAACAGGCAGGTCACAGAACAACATCCACATGTTGTGTAGTGTAACAATGTCTGCTGTGAACATCTGCTTCACTCAGGTTCAACATCTGTGAAGGGTTACCACAAAACAGTCAGCTTCCTGTTTTTTTAGCATTATTCAGAGGAATTTGGATTAATTTTGTCTGCTGACAGATGTGTGTGAACCACTGGGATTGAGCAAAATTAAATAAAGTCCTTTGGACGGTTTATTATTTTTTGTTAAAACGTTTCATCTTTCATCCAAAGGACTTCATCAGCCCAAGGATCCACAATAAACTCAGTCCCATAAGTGGTTTACCAAGCAGTTTTATGGTGAGATGGTTTCTGGAGCCTGCTCTCTCCCCTGTCGACTCCTCTGAGGACGCCACAGCCCAAAGTGGTTCAAAACATCAAAGTTCATGCTCAGTAACCCAGGTTGAAAAAAATCCAACAAAGCTAAATCAGGTCCTCTGGATGGTTTCTTTTTTTTGTTGTTGTTGTTGAAACGTTTCGTTCTTCATCCAAAGGATTCGCTCAGTCAAGGCCCTGTTTACAAAACACTGTTTATTCATATACATATACAGTATATATATTTTTATTTAACCTTCATTTACCTGACAAATACCACAGAGATCACAAAGTGCTTCTTCAAAGTAGGGCCTGGACCTGAAGGCAGCCTAAACATGCATGTTTTTGGACACGCAAATGCAAAGAAAACATGCAAACTGCACACAGGAAGATACCGGTCTTGACCCAGGACTAGTGCTACAACCTATAATAATAATAATAATAATAATAATAATAATAATAATAATAATAATAATAATAATAATAATAATAATAATAATTTATAAAGCCCTTAAAAACAACCACAACTGCAACAAAGTGCGGTAGGCTACACATAAAATCAAGAAAATTTAAACACATTAAAATAAAACAGTTGTTAAAGCACTAAGAGCAATAAAAACAATAAAAACAGTGCAAAGCTAATTCAGTCTGTGCTAAAAGCCAGGAAGTAAAAATGTGTTTTAAAAAGAGTTTTAAAAATGGACAGTGAGGGTGGACAGTAATCCATCATGACATCATCAAGTGAGCGAGTTTATGAGTGACACCGTGGCGTTTCAGCTGCGTTTTGGCCAGTTTTGTACACAATAAAAGTGGCCTTTTTATCTGACAGACTGGAGCTTTTTAGGATCGGTCGGCATCAGTGTAAACTGTGAAGTCACGCATAAACATTATGAACGGCTGCAGTCGATAGATCTTCAAGTAGATGAACAACAGTAACAATGGCAGATATCAAAGTTTTTTGTCTGCTTGTCCTTTTTCAACATGCGGGAGCAACCCAACCTCATCCTTGATCCAAACCAAGGCTCGGGTATTAACCATTTTAGCTGTCACTGTTCTTATGCTCAAAACTGAAGTGTCTGCGTGCACGTTTAAATAACGACCTGGCGTGGAGACGATAGAGGATTAGACGAGCACAACATTATTGTGTAAGCCTGTAACTGTTCTAGCAATCATCATTGGAAAAATGCTAAACTTTCCAGAGATCGTTCACATATGAATATAACCTCAAAGAGAGAATACCCAGCTAGCATGAGGAACGTTTTGGGAACGCTCTGTGAATGTTGTCTAAAGATAACTCACTAGTGTTGAAGGCTAGCTGCTGGAGACACAAATTTATGTCAAAATACACAATTTTTCCACTTGGAATCCTGTCAGATGACCCACTTGCTTAAACTCTTGACAAAATTTGAGGCAATAAATTTGCATCAGCTATATATTAACCAAGAAAAGCTCTGTATTTGTAAAATTACAGAAACGAAATAACGAAAGGTCTCACAAGAGTTTAAGATGGACTCCACAGATGAATGATGACTTGCAATCTATTTTGAGGAAAGTTTAGAACATTTTTAGATCAACCACTCCAGCCCCACGAGAACAAGGCCGTGTGGCTCTTTTGAGAAAATTGAGACCACTTGAAAACAGTTCAAGACATTTTGGAGACTTTCTACCAAATGCTGCTTGCAAGTTATCACCAGCAGCTGCTGTGAGACACTACCTTTACTAAACATCCATTTTAGCTCTTCCTGTGATTTCTCCAATGTTTACTGAAGGGTCAGATCATGCATTTGACAGAAACATTTCCATATTACTTTGAGATAACCAACCTCTTGAGGTGATTAGTAAGATTATTTTAAAACCCAGCTGTACGGGTGCTGCAACACGAAGAACAGTTTGTACCAGATCCAAAACTTGATTAAAAATAATTTGCTTAAAAATCTTCAGATTAATAAAGATTGACCAGAAAAAAAAAAATAAATTCTCTCCAAATTGAAGTTGTTCAAAAAGCTATCTACAACAGGTAAGATGTTAATAGCTCATAAGTTTCCCTCAGACCATAATTTTAAAATATCCAAACTTTTACTTTTCTCCTCCACGTTTGTTTCTACATTAAATTTTTGCTCTTTCTGTGTGTGCATTTGTCTGTCGTTGCTCTTTGGCTTTAATGTTTGGTTTAGATGATTTTTTTTTATTTGTTGTTTCACCGGTTTAGATTTATTTAAAGTCTAACCAGCTCTACAAACTACACACTGTCTGAATGACGAACACAGAACATCGTTTTGTTGTTTTAATTAGCAAAGTTTTCAACATGGTTTCATTGGCGGTATCGCCTGTCTAACAATGTTTGACGCTATATTCAATCTTTAACTAGTTTTTGTTTTTGTAATGACACTCCACTGTACTAACTAAAATATTCTGTATACATCAAATGTGTTTTGTGATAAAAGGCACAAAATGGTTTATTCTCAAATCCTTCCCTCTCATTTTAACACCAGATTTTTACTGTTTTATGTGTTCTTGCCTTTGAGTGTCGATGAGCCTCCTTATTCTCATGGTGTCCGTCAAATAATGACAGCTGAGTGCTCAGCACAAAGGGAATTACAGGGGATTATGAACAACAGTACTGACCTGAGCACACCCAGACTCAGCCCTTCATGTAATCTCTTTTTGCTCCCAAAAAGAACAAAAGAACAAAAGAACTGGGCTTCAGTCTGTAAGAACCCAATGCAACAAGAAGCATGGAACCTTTTTGCTCAGCTCGCAGCGTTCAATCTAAATTATCGTCAATTTACCGCAACAAGGAGGGACATGGATATAATTCAACACCAAACATTGCTCACACCTGCAGGGCATAATGCTACAATTAATTAAATTTCAATTCAACCTTTATTTACACAGGCTGGTCTCGTTGAGTCTCGAGGACTCGTTTACAAGAGAGACTTGTTTTAAACAAAGAATGATGACAACAGTAGACAATCATAAAAAAAAAAAAAAAATCATATAACATGAATAGTAAATGGGAGAAATTATGTTAAAAAACAAAACATAAACCGCTACATTAATTAGCATCCAGCTTTGTGCTTTCAGCGACGCCCAGCAGAATAAAAATTTGTCAGATAGTTAAAATAAAAAAAAGTTCAAGACAAAAACAACTGGACTTTATTTTGTAACTAAAAACGTTTCACTTCTCATCTGAGGAGGTTTCTCAATTCAAAGAAAGACAGTGTTGAGTTTAGAGTTATAAAGCTGAGGTGTTCAGTGTGCAGACTGGGTTCATTGGGGTCATTGCCAGTCTGAATCACAGACGGACCACTGTGGTTACATGGATGAAATTCCTGATAAGAATGGAAATGACTGGATATCATGCCTAAAGCTTAATTATAGATTTTTGAAAGTCGAATTCTGAGACCTCCTCCTCTGTTTAAAGTTGGTTGCTCTCATTTTACATTCATGGCTTTATTCACCCCCTTCTCAAACCATCTGTCTTCCGGTCCAAAATGTGAACATTTTGGTCCTAAAAAGAGCGTCAGACATTCAGTGGTGTAGTCTACATAGTGGGTATACCAAAGTACACCAGTTAGTACAATGTAATTGTTAATTTATTTTGATTTTTAGGCATATTGAACATTTCCAATTTTTTTTCTGATGCTTATAACAAACTTTGTACAACAGTTGGCTTTGTATTAAAAATATGGTACAGAATTTATAAAACAGTATCAAAGTAGTAAGTAGTAAGTACAGAAGTATTAATTATACAAAAAACAGGTTGAACCAACTCATTGGGTCTATAAAATGTTCCAGATGTGTTGACAATGACACAAGCCCATGTCATGTATCATTGCCATGGGCTTGTGTCATTGGGCACTTTTAAGTGGGTATACTGGAACTCCCAAGCTTATAGTGGGTATACTCCGTATGCTCGTGTATCACAGACTACATCACTGCAGATACTGTAGTTCGAACGGTAACACGACAAAAATGTGACAACTAAAACCTGGAGCATAACGCTGGTGGGGCCGGATCCTGATGGCTCAGCTTGATGGTCTATTCTGGAAGCGCCACTCTCTGATGGATTTTGTGTGACGGTTTAAGGAAGAAGGTGTGAAGATGTCTACACCCATACACTGAAGGGAAAAAACCTGACAAGTATGGGTCGAACTAATTCAGGCTGATTGTTGGCTGCTGCTGTGAAAAATGGTGATTATGTATTTGCCTGTTTGTCTGTTAGCAAAATATTTCATGAACCCCTGGACAGATTTGACTGAGACATTCACTGGACGTACATCTAAACCTGAATAAATATTAGAGTCAACCTGATGGAAGATGGCCACCCTGGCTAATCAACTATAGCAAACACAAAGTGGCTGTATCTCAATCAATATACAGACATTGAGCTAAAATTTAGCGTGGTAGTAGCTAGAATTCTGAATGCTAACAGGTAACACAAGATTGAAGAAGCATTTTTCTCTAGATTTTCTGTTTAAGCCTTTTTGTATTTCTCAAACAGGCCGGAACTAAATCAAAGTTTCTCGTCTTTATCTGCTGTGACTAAAATAATCCTTGGGATCCAAACAAGGATTACCTCTGAGCAGATTAAAATCATCTGGTGACGAAGACGGGCTGCTCAGCAGAACACCTAGAAGAACAGAGAGAAATCGTTCTCTGTCTGTAAGGATTTATGGACAGAAACTAATCGTAGACCAACTTTTATCAGTGAACATCTGTCTCGTCTGAGCAGCTGCCCACATAACCACTGGAGTTCATCTAGAAACATTTTAGAGTAAAGAAATGACTTCTGACTTGGACAACAGTGGTTGAACGTATCTCCAAAACACAACTCACTTGTCATGGAGAAGATCAGGCAGCGATTAGCACTGATTCATATTAAGGTCAGGGCCACCCGTGGAGCTTTTACTGGGGTTAAGCGTCTGACAAACATCAGATTTGGAAATCTGCCTCACGTTTATTCAGATTCACTGACCTAACAATAGGATTAAACCAGAGATTTTACCATTGAGAACATTTTGTGTTTGGAAAAACAAAACAAATTGTTCAAAGCAACAAAGTTCATGCTCAGTCATCCAGGTACCAAATCCCATAATTCTCAGTCGGGTCATCTGGACAGTTTCTTTTTTTTTATAGAGACGTTTCGCCCTCTATCCAGAGGGCTTCATCAGTCAGAGGAGTTCCAGTAAACTGTTTCCCACCGAGCAGTAAACACTGGACAAACCAATTTGCTGGAGCTAAGATGGTTTCTGGGGGCCGCCCTGTCCCTTGTCGACTCCTCCCAGGTAGGCAGCCACAGCCAAATTGTTTTTAATGTGGGAGTCATTTACAGTTTATGTTGGCCTTATGATGGAATGGCATCATGTGCATAGTGTCCAGACCTGGTTAGCCAGTGTTCCTGAACACGAGCAGGTGCAGGAAATATAAACCGAGTTGCAGCAGCAGTATTTATTTATTTATTTATTTATTTATTCATTCATTTCATATAAAAAAAACAATGACAATTTTATACACAGAAGAAAACTGAAAAACATAAAATGAAAGGAAGCAGAAGAAGAAAACATTTCTTATCATATCTGCTCCCCATGAAACAAACAATTCAAACAATCATTTCAAACAAATTGCTTGTTTAATACAAAAGTATATAGTATCATCAAATCACCTAATAAGATTTATCAAATTAGAAAAACTTAAATATATCACTTCAACAGTATGTAGACATCATGTCCGCTGCAGGTGGTCAACAAGAAGAGAGGTTGCATTTCCTGCTAAAATGTAGCATGAATGCTAATTACTGAATGATTTTTGTTGAAAGCTGCGGAAGAAGTTGAAACCAGACCGAATAGGTTTTGTTGCTAAACTGATCATGTGAGTTGATTTTGACCAGCTGACGTTTGATGACATCAGGGGAGTAGGAAATAGTAGAAATGTGGCAGGAATTTGTAGAAAAAGCCGAATAGAGAATAAATGTAGCAGAAATGAGTGAAATAAGCTAAAATTGGCAGAGAGAGGCTGAATAGATTACAAAAAATTAGCAAAAAAAAAAAAAAACTGAAATGGGCAGAAAAAGCCAAAATTAGCTCACAAATGTAGCTAAAACAGCTAAAAGTAAGAGCTGAAGTTAGCAGAAAGTGGCTGAAAGGAGCAAAAAATGTAGCACTTATTAGAAAGAATCACAAAATGCAGAAATTAGCCAAAACAATGCTAAAATTAGCAGAAAATGATCTAAAAATTATCTGAAAAGGCAAAAAAAAAGCTGAATTTAACAAAATTATGTGAAAAAAAAACTGACATGAGCTGAAAGAAGCTGAAAAAGCTGAACCAGAACAACGGCTGAGATGAGCAGTAGAAAATTTGAAACAGAACAAAATGTTTGAAGGATGTGAAAAGAGTTTTTTCAATTAGAAAATTGGCAGAAAAAACAAAATATTTCAAAATGTGGAAATTGCAAAAACACCAAAAGTCATAGCAGGAATGTCCTGAATGAGCTGAACGTTTTGACACAAGTAGGCCTTACTGTTGAAAAATAACAAAAATTACGAGTGACACGTCGACCAACATATAGAAAATAAAAAACATTTTTAATAGTGTGGATGAATTATAAACATTCACACAATAATCATTCATGAGTTGACTGTATTTACTATTAACAGGTAAAAATAAAAACTGAGCAGGGACCTTTTGATAGGGTGGTACTGTTCACAGAGTTCTGACATTTAAACCATTTCCTTTCCAGGGAACATTTCCAAGTTTTTTTTTTCTTTTTTAGATAAGTTAAGTTGTTTATTTGTCATCTGCAGGTTAACACAAGGTCAACAATGCAATGAAATGTTCAGGATGAGAAGAGCCGGTTTGACTCAATAAAAGAAAAAACAAACAAGAAATGCTAAAGCATGAAATAAGGGTACAAAATAAAGTACCAAAATGTAGAAAAGAAATACTGTATATAATTTACAAATTCCAAAAGAAATACAGTAAACAAAATGAGATATGTGAAAACAGGTAATAATGATGATTGCATAACGATTAAAAAACAAATAAGTAATCTGTGCATTTTTTTCTGCACAGTCCAAAATCACAATATAAAAACTTAATACTGTATATTGTAGAATCAAGCTCAGAAGCTATTATTTAGGCAGAGTTAATTCCAGATTATATGTCTTCATTTTAAGGTTTTAGAATTTATATTTATTTTAGCTAATAGCAGCTATGATGAATGATGATTCATAGCAGCTTTTGAGAACTGCATATAAAATGTGTAAAGTCTAAAAGTAAAAGTTTGTTCTATAACGTTTAAAAAGCTATTAATTACTTAATCAAGAACAAAAATCACATTTTCTCTGCCCAAATTTGGTTCAGCATTTTAATTATTTCAAAAATCACACTTCAAATCCGAGCAGGTGACTCGTTTACTTTAACGATGGTTGGATTTTCACTAAGTGCTGTTTTCTTCTGGTGTCCTGGAGAGTTCAAAATAAGATAATCAAAAATCAAACTGGTATAGACATTTAATAAGATCCCCCAAGATCCCCACCACCATGAAAAAGGTCTTCATTCCAGTTTCTGACTCTCAGTTGCCTTTTTCAAAGTTTCCCTGTGATTTCCATTTTAAATGTTTTATTGTTTACTTCATTCTTCCTGACAGTATTGTGTTCAGTACAATAACTTTATTTTAATTTCATTTGTTTTTCAGCTGCTCCCTTCTTCAGGGGTTGCCACGTCAAACGAAGTCGTACGAAGACTTAGCGATTGTTTTTACGCTGGATGTCCTTCCTGACACAACCACAGACCACTGAGCTGCCACAGCCCTCTGTGTGGAGCAGAGAGCTGATATCTAGAGCACCTGGGGGAGCAGGTGGTGGGGGGTTAAGGGCCTTGCTCAAGGGCCCAGATTGAAGCAAGGGTATGGAGGCATGTCCCACCCACATTTGTTTTATGTTGTTGGTCCAGGGGGTCGAACCGGAAACCTCCTGGTTCACCTTGTCTAACTTCTGTGCCACCACTCCCTCATACAATAACTTTTTGAGATACTGAGTTTATTTTTTCATTAACTTATAATCATCAAAATTACAAGAACTAAAGGCTTGAAATATTTCACGCCACGTGGAATGAATCTTTATAATTATTGAGTTTCACTTTGTGCAGCACGGTGGCTCAGACGGTAGAGCTGTTGCTTCTCAGCGAGCAGGTCACCGGTTCAAATCCCAGCCGGGACCTTTCTGTGTGGAGTTTGCATGTTCTGTCTGTGCTGCGTGGATTTTTTTTCAGGGTACTCTGGTTTTCTCCCACAGACCAAAAACATGCATGTTAGGCTGACTGGTAACTCTAAATTGTCCCTATGAGTGAAAGAGTGAATGTTTATCTCGTTTGTCTCTCTGTGTCTTTGTGATGGACTGGAGACCTGACCAAGATGTCCCCCGCCTCTCGCACCGTGACTGCTGGACATGGGCACCAGTGACCCCCGACCCAAAAAGGAAGAAGCGGGTAAAGACATTGGATGGATGAATTAATAGGTGAATGGAGGGATGGATGAATGAATGGATGGATGGATGGATGAAAGGATGGATAAACGAATAGGTGGATGGATGGATGAATTGAAAGGTGACTGGATGGATTAATTAATAGGTGGATGGATGGATGAAAGGATGAATGAATGAATGAATGAATGAATGAATGTATGAATGAATGAGTAGGTGGATGGATGGATGGATGGATGGATGAAAGGATGGATGAATGAATGAATAGGTGGATGAATGGATGAATTAATAGGTGACTTGATAGATGATGGATGATGGATGGATGAAAGGATGGATGAATAAATGAATAGGTGGATGAATGGATAAATTAATAGGTGGGTTGATGAATGAATGAATATGTGGATGGATGAATGAACAAATGGATGGATGAAAGGATGGACAATGAATGAATAGGTGGATGGATGGATGGATGGATGGATGGATGGATGGATGAATTAATAGGTGAATGTATGGATGGATGAATGAACAAATAGATGGATGGATGAAAAGATAATGTCCATAGAACATCAAAGCAAATATGTTCTTGTTTTCAGTATTTCATGAATAGGTGAACAGATGGATGGATGGATGGATGGATGGATGGATGGATGGATGGATGAAAGGATGGATGAACGAATAGGTGGATGGATGGATGAATTGAAAGGTGACTGGATGGACAAATTAATAGGTGGCTAGATGGATGAAAGGATGGATGAATGAATGAATGAATGAATGAATGAATGAATGGATGGATGATGAAAGGATGGATGAATGAATGAATGAATAGGTGGATGGATGGATGAAAAGATGGATGAATGAATGAATAGGTGGATGAATGGATGATGGATGATGGATGGATGGATGAATGGATAAATTAATAGGTGGGTTGATGAATGAATGAATATGTGGATGGATGGATGGATGGATGAATAGGTGGATGGGTGGATGGAAGGATGAATGAATAGGTGAATGGATGGATGGATGAAAGGATGGACAAATGAATGAATAGGTGGATAGATGGGGCAGAGATGGTGTAGGGGGAGGGCAGCCAACCTGGGACCCAAAGGCCCTGGACTCAATCCCCAGCCATCACACACCACATGGTGCCTCTGAGCAGGACACCCAATCCCAAATTGCTCACCAGGTACCTGCATAGCTGCCCACTGCTCCACCTGGGTGCATCCCAGGTGCACTGGGTCAAATGCAGAGAGCCAATTTCATCTTTGTACAGGAACATACAATGATGACAACACATAGCACTTTATTATTTGCTATTATTATTTATTTTATCATAGAATATAAAAGCTTAAAGTGGAGCTTAGACTAATTTAAGTATAGTTACAAGTTTTGGTCAAGAATCCAGTCAGTGGAAAATAAGCACGTTAATATTTCGACTCAATGCCTCCATTAAAAGTAAGAAATCTGAAAAAATATACTGTATATATTTTTTTTAAACCTTGAGGAAAACACACTATTCCAGTCCATTTAGTATTAGCTTTGATATTTTAGCCTGGACCAAAGTGTTGATGCACTGCCTGCTTTCTGAACAACTTTAACAGCAGTGAGGTTTCTGCAGATGGCTGCTTCTGTCTGTCTGAAACAGGGGTCTGCAACCTGCGGCTCTGGAGCCGCATGCGGCTCTTTTGGTCCCTCTGCAGCGGCTCTTTCAAGCTTTGACCAAAACGGAAATAAAACTGAATTTTATTGGTTGTTTTAACAACAACTAAAAGGGCTAGTTTTAGCAGTTTTCCTGGAATGTATTTTGAAAATATATGAATACTAGAAACATTACAAGGAGTATACTCACTTTCCCTTTACGCTTTATTTCTTCAAAGTAGGACACATCATTTTTCTACAATAAAAAAAAAAAAAATCACATAAGAATGCATAGTTTATTGTTTTAGTTTTTAGAAACTGGGCAAAAACTATTTTTTTTCCTTCTTTACAAGAATCTCATCTTTTAATTTGTCAGAATGTAAAAATATGAATAAATGTTAAAATGTTTAGTTTTGCAAAATCACCCCTACTGTCCTGAAAACACCCTCCAACAAACTTGTGGTCTTTGGGCCACCAGTGGAGAATCCCAGTAGGTAATGTGGCTCTGGACGTGTTTAATTTAGTGAACAAAGGGGCAGAAATGGCTCTTTCAATCCTAAAGGTTGCAGACCCCTGGTCTAAAAGATGAGAGAAGTGGATTCTCCTGTTTCTGTTTGCCACCTCCTCGCTCTCCCCGCTGCCTCGCAGCCACCGTTCTGTCTGCCACATGTCGCAGACGGCATGGGTTTATGGTGACAAGGACGACAAGAAACAAAAAGGGGAAGCAAATCAGGCCATCTGTTTTGTTTGGCTCCAGCTTCCATGTTGAGTCGTCTCAGAGGGGTCGGCTGAACGGTTCTGATTCTCGCAGCTCATCGTTCCCGTCACCGCAGGCCGAAACACGTCCAAGATGAAGACTTTGTGATTACAAATACCAAGAAAGCATCTATGCTTTTAGGTGGATCTTTGAGCTGCAACCAGTTTTTTTTTTTTTTTTTTGAAGTGGAAGCCAAAACAAATATGCAAAGAGTGCAATAATCAACAAACAAATCAGACCAGCAAACAACAGCTGAGAACATTAACGTTTGAATATGAAAGAACCAGCAGAACCTTTCGGGTGCCTCCACATCCCTAAAT
>JARVGQ010000759.1:19408669-19421310 GCA_031762355.1 Hypsolebias martinsi | reverse complement strand
GGCTACGCATCTGCCTCTGCGTACAGACGGCGTAGAGCGGCGTACAGCCGAACGCAGAGCTATACTGGAGCCTTTAGTCTAAATAGCATTGCTGCTGCTGCTTACATCTTTTTAGACCCTTCACCCCCACCCACAGGCACTTGACAGTCGTCGCTTAATGACACGTGCTAACTTGATCAGAGTTATTGGACAAATTTAGACAAGACGTCAAACTCGAACTGAATTTTTACTATAAATATATTTAAACATATGAGTTGTTTGACTGAACAAGATTTATTCCTTCTAATTAGTGTGCTGTGAAAATAATTCTTTTTTTAAAGATCACACAACACTCGGCTCTGGAGATCGTTTCAGTTTGGAGCTGCATAAAATATCTTAAGGTCTGATTTTTCTTTTCCACAGTGTTGACTGTATACATCTGCAAATATTTGTTCCAAAACAATTCTCACATTTTTTTGCGTTAGTCTTATCCTTTTTAAATTGCTGTTTTTGTTGTGTTTTTGGAGGGTTTTTTGCACCTCATTGTTGCCAAAGGATTTACAAACATGCTGCAAACTGTCAGGTTTGTGAATCCCCTTTGCACTGTTAACACAACTTCCAGGCAGTTTTTTTTTTTTTTAAATTGTCAACTTCAACCACAGTTGCAGATGGCATTTGTTATTGTTTATTCAACACATATAATAGGCGCCATAAAGACCATCTGGTGTTAATAAAATCCCCATAATGTTTTACATTAAACCGTAAACTTAATGTTTATCTTTTAAGTTGTCACTAGTGATTTTTGAATGCGGCTCTGTAACACATGGGCCAAAATTCACAAACACAGCTGGAGATATTTGAATTTTAAACAGAGGATGTCTTCTGTTGCTGCTTGGATTTCACATCAAGCTCTTAATGGTTCTCTTGAATTAAGCAGTGTAGGCACTACACTGGTTCTAGTTTATTGAACATGTTGGTCACAGCATTGGTTCGACTTAAAACCTTAGTCTTCAGCTCCTCCCAGTTCTTTTTTTGTGGACCGGCAAATGGAAGATTTATTGGAGCTCAAGTTTACAAGATCAGACCAAGAAAGTTGAGGGCTAATTTAATTAAAGGTTACACTGAAGCTCAGTTTCTAAATGTATGTCCTTTGGATTAGACACAGGCTGACTTTTTGTTGTTAAGATACAGAGTTTTTCCTTGTTCTGACGTAATTTTGATAAGTAGTTCAAAACACTTTCTGAAAAAGCTGAATGACCAAAGTGGAGAAAGGGGATTTTAGGTTTTTGTTTTTAACATAACATGGTTGTTGGTGATTTGAGTGTTCCATAAACTGCTTATCCACTGGGATTTTCATGCACAACCATTTCTAAGGTTTACATAGAATGTAAGTGGGCAGCAGTTGAGTGCCTCCATGAAGTCGGAGGACAATGGGCAGACTGGTTTAAGTTGATCGAAATGCAACAGTAGCTCAAATAACCACTCGTTACAACAAAGGCATGAACAATCTGAACACTGAATGTCAAACCTTGAAGCAGAGAGGACCACACCGAGGACCGTGCTACTATCCAATAAGAACAGGAAACCAAGATACTGTTTGCACAGTGTGGCCAAAAATGGATACGAATTTAAAAAAATAACATCTGATAAGCACCAGACAATAAATGGAGACTGAAAGTTAAAGTGTACCTAAAGTGATAGTTTGGATGTTTGAGAAAGGTTGTGAGCAGTAAGTATCTTCCCTGCAGTAGACAGCTTTTTGATTGACCTCAGTTTAAAGAAACCGGATAGTTTGAACCTGAACTTAAGGCTAACGGCTAGTTAGCTCATTTAGCTGACGGAGCACACTTAACTTGTTTCACATGGGTTATTGTCTGGGAATATGCTGTAGACTAGTCCTGTCACGATAACAAATTTTGTTGGAGATCGTCTCAGAAATTGTGACAAACAATAATATTTAGGTGTTTTTAAAAAGGTTATAAAAAAAGTTATAAAAAAGTTATAAAAAAGGCTGAATGAAAAAATATTGTTTAAAATTTGTCAATAATTAGTGATTATTGTCAAATTTAAGAAGAAATGTTGGTTAATTTATTTTGAGTGTAGTACCTTTTTTTGACCACTGGACAGCAGTATAAGACTGTTTAAACCAAAGGATGGATAGTGAGGGAGCGATCAGCGTGTCTCTTTAATTAAAAATGGGAGGGGAGGCCCCTTGACGTGACCTGGGCTGTCTTTTTTTTTTTGGTTCTCAAAATGGTGGACACTCGGTGTGGTTTGAGCTCTTTAGCATAGCATTTTTCACACAAAGCGTTAAAAACCAGCAAACAAGTTATCAGCTTCTTTTTGCAGAGAAAAACGTTTTACACAAAGGCACAGGTTTCAACTGAATTTTGGAGCTTCGACAAGACAGAGGTTTTTTTCCCCGAGGTCGACCTGTTAGCTTAGCTCGTAACTTGGCTTCTCAGCTTAGCTGCTTTTAACAATTGAACAACACGATTCTGGACGGTTAAAACAGATTTTAAAGAGAAAGGGAAGGGTCAGTGAAGAGCATCGAAGTTGAGCCTTTTGTCATCCAGTGTCTTCAGTAGCACGAGATAAACACAAAGAAACGATAAAGCCGATAAATGAAAATGAGTTTGATCATTTTCATTTATCATGCGATTAAGTGATTAAAATTTTTTTTTATACTGACAGGCCTACTGTGCAGACGTGTTTATTGTTCTATGCAAGTACTTTGTAATCTAAAAATGATGATGATTGAAAGGTTTATGAAATGATAAGATCAACAGCTGTGAAACGTTTTAAGACTAGGGTTTATTTATTCATTTATTGTTGCAAAGTTCAGTGTCTTCTCTGTGTGTTTGGTAGAACATTTTCTGAATGTTGGTTTTGTCCACTGGTGTCATTTGAGTTTCACCATTAGTGGTTTGTTGAGCTTATTGAAACCAAAGCCCCCGATGTCACCGTCTCATCTCGGATCTCAGAGGACACTACATGTCCCTCATTTAGCTGTTCGTGATGAAAGTTCACACCATCAGCAGCTTTATATATGTGTGTGTGTGTGTGTGTGACTGAGACGAGGCGTGTTTGATGCAACGTTAAGTGAAGGAAAAAAGCTTAGATGTTTCATTGACTCATTTTGTCCTTTTCCTCCCTTCATCCATCGTTCTTATTCTTTTACCGCATCCCTCCCCCCCATGTCTCACTCAGTCTCTCGCCTCTTTTTCTTGAGTATTCTCTCCATCCACTCTCACCTCTCTGTCTCTGTCTCTCTTCCATTTGCTCGTCTCCTTGTCAGTCACCTTCCTTCTCTTCCCCTCTCCTCTTCCTCTAACCCAGCATCACACGTGGATTTGAGTGTTTGCTCCAAACGGTCATGCAGCACTTCTTTATTCTTATAGACCTCACTTGATAAAGAAGAGAGAAAGATGAGGGGAGCTGATGCAAAAAGGAGTTTAAATTATAAAGGAAATGACAGGAAGAGAGAGATGGGGAAAGGCAGAGACAAAGAATGACAGAGGAGTGGAGTGAGGCAGACGGGTGGATCTATAATTTCAGACTGATGTGTTGATTTTGACATTTTTGTTGTTTGTGTGTGAGCTGCTTGTTTTCAAACCTGCTGGCCACACGTGGCGTGTCTGTGCTGGTATGACCAGAGTCTACCAAAACTGATCAGAGGAAGGAGGAGGGCAGCGTTAATCCCGCCTCCTCTTCATCCCTCACATATAAATCGGCGGCGAGCGAAGCCCATTCCCACTCAACACTCGTGCTGAAGGATGAGGTCCTTAAAGCACCTGAAGCCTCACAGCAGGAGGAGCGTGGTGAGTTCACAGCTTGTTTTTGTGTTCGTTCACTGAGGTGGTGGGCAGAGACATGAATCCTGGGATGCTTTGTTTTTTTTTTTTCCTGCAGATTTTAGGTTTGCAAAGTTGCTATAGTGGATTTCTTGTTTGTCCCAAATCAGGATTAATCTCTGGCACTCACTCATCATTTAAACAGTTTTCATTGCTCTATTTATTTCCTGTTTGTTTCACCTCGTTTTTCATTTTGCCTGCCCTTCGTTGTGATAATTCTTTGCTTTCTATCTTCCAGGTTGCCCACTGCCTCTCCCTGTTCTCTTCCTTTCAGTCTCTACATTTCTTTCTTCCTCTCTTTTGACTGCTGCCTTACACTCAGCCACTCTCCTGCCTTCCTTTTTCTAACATCTTTCTGTCTCTTAAATGTCCTCCCTCCTTGCCATCCCCCCATTCTTCTTATCTTTCTTTCACTCCCTCTCTACCTTTTAGTTTTTCCAGTCTTTCCTCCACTAGTTTCTTTCTTGCTGTGAGCTTTTCCTACCTCTGCTATTTTCCTCCCTTTCTTTTATTTTCTTTGCTCTCTTCTGTTTTTGTCTCCTCCCCTGCTTTTCCATTCTTTATTTATTTTTTGCTGTTTCCTAATCTTGTCTTGCACTTCAGTGTGAGATCAGTAGGCCATCTAATCCTCCTCACCACTCAGTCACACAAGCCATACATGGTTAGCACGCTGTACTAGGATGCTTTATTTTATAGTGTCTGCATCTCAGTCACCAGATCTCCAGGTTTGCTTTAGGACGGCTTTCATTCTGTCCTCATACTTGTATTAGAAAAATAGATTTGTGTGCTGGGTTGTCTCTGAACAAACTGTTTTCTACATCGTTCACAGTGATGAAGTAAAGACGTGTCTTCTTTTTTCCTCTTTACAGCAGGAAATAAACACTGATTAGATGCAGCTCAAAAGGCTTTGCAAAAAGCTTGTACAATGGGGTTTGCCAAAAATCAAATAGCATTTCTACTTTAATAGTTGTTAAATGTGCATATTTATATGCTCACTTTAATAAAGTATTCTCAACTATAGGTTTTAAGTATGATATTTCTAATTTTAGGAACTGGATAAAACGGGAAAGACATTCAGAATTTATTTATGAGTAATATTTGTGCCGTACAATACATGGAAATTTTATCATCATGGCAGTAACAATGTATGCGATTATTGCGATATCAGTATCACAACTATTGAAAATTGTAGACCATTATATTCAAAGTGTTTTGCTGTCAATTATTTATTTGGCCAGTCAAACAGACCTTATTATACCACAACTGTTTCAGATGATCTAGTGGCAGAGATACTAAAGACACTTTGCTATTGATAAGTGCGACTCCACTTGGCTCTCGTCTAATCGGTTCTGCTCAGCTGTTGATTTGCCACTGTGACTTGTTTCCCTGCTCTGTGGATCATCAATGCAAAGTGGGCGGTATCATAACAGGTCATTGTGTTGGAGCCACTCCGCCCGTTGTGGTTCTTAATCACCCTATAATCAGACTTTAATTTCTTTAGCTTATCCCGTTTATAAGTCCAGGTGTAGCCATGCTGCATTTTAATCTCAGATACCTTTTTGTAAATGTGCCAATTTATTGTGGCGCCTTCCAGTTCACAGCAGCCAATAAAGTTAGGAACGTCTGTAACTAATATTCGGTCAACTGCACTATTTTTGGAGCTTCCATACCAGAAACTAGCATAACAACATGGACTCAACAGGATCAGAGAGGAAATGGCTGGTCATTCTGTGGGAGAGCTTTATTGGTCAGTCAACGGCTGCTGTCTGCTTACGTCAAAATCTTCACCTTGGAGCAGTTTGCTTGGGATCACAACAAGGTGGTTCCATAAACTGTGCTGAGTAGGGGTGGGTACCGGCAGTGGGCAGGCCCTTAACTGATGTGGTGTGGAACTAATGAGAGCTGAGACGGTGGCAATGTGCCATAAGGCTCCCATAATGTTATGAGTTATTTGACAGCACAGCAGAAACATCAAAATAAACTGCTATTCCTTCTGACAAATACCTTGACATTTTAAGCTGATATACTGAATGTCTGCACTTTTATGTTTCTTGTTCCAGGAGGAGGCGAGCCGGCGCCTGGGTAGATGTGAGCCCAAGGTAATGGCCAGGCTGGTGGACATAAGCACACAGACAGATCCCGTCGTCGTGCTGTCCTTGGCTCAGGCTGCCGTGCTAGGTCTTATCTCCCAGAATGAAGTGTTTGGAGCTACCATTGCACCCAATGGATTCTACACCGGTGAACCCAAAGAGTCCCCTGCACCCCCAGTAGACGGAGTCGATTACGAATACGCGGACCAACTTATCGGAGCGAACGGAGATTACCTTGGAGACAACTTGGGAGAAGACGGTCAGATGCAACCCAGCTGCAGTCAGAGAAGGTGGCAGCAGGGGCCACCACAACATGTGGATGGGAAAATGGTCATCCCCGATCGTCATGGCCTTCAGGGCCCTGATGTGACCTCATCCCACGTGAAAGGGGAAGTTGTGACCTCTGGAATGCCCTCTTGTGTCCACATGTTGAACAATATGGCTCCTAGAGGTGGTTTGGTTCAGGTAGATCCAGCCTCTCTTAGAGTCCCAAACAAGAACTGTGCTGAGTGTGAGCGCGAATCAACCAGCCAGCAGCAAGCTAACACACATGGACATCCTCCTCCAGCCCAGGTGGCCCACAGAGGAGCAGAGCAGGGCCACAGAGGAATGCAGGGTCAGCGCCCCGTGGGTCCCCACAGTAGAAGTGGTAGAGAAGATGAAGAGGATGTAGGACACCAGGAGAATGCTATGATGAAACCCACACAGCAAGAAGAAGCTATCAGCAGCTACTTCCAGACCAGTGAGGTGGGAAGCTATGATTCTTCAGAAATGGGTATGGGTGGAGAGTATGAAGATGGCAGCCAGAGCATGATGTGGACAGACGGGAGCAGTGGGACGCAGCACCAGCAGCTCCCGCACCCTCAGCCTCCTCGTCGTCATGGTGGCCGCAGAGTAGACCGACTTGATATCAACATCCAGATTGATGAATCTTACTGTGTAGATGTGGGAGATGGTCTAAAACGGTGGAAGTGTCGCATGTGTGATAAATCATACACTTCCAAGTACAACCTGGTCACGCACATCCTGGGCCACAACGGTATCAAACCCCATGCCTGTCCCCACTGTGGAAAGCTCTTTAAACAGCCTAGTCACCTCCAAACCCATCTGCTGACCCACCAAGGAACGCGGCCCCACAAGTGTACTGTCTGCAAGAAGGGCTTCACCCAGACCAGTCACCTGAAGCGACACATGCTCCAGCACACCGACGTCAAGCCCTACAGCTGCCGCTTCTGTCGCCGTGGCTTCGCTTATCCGAGTGAGCTGCGAGCTCATGAGGTGAAGCACGAGCGAGGGCGCTGCCATGTTTGCTCGCAGTGCGGCATGGAGTTCCCCACCTATGCCCACCTGAAGCGGCACCAGACCAGCCACCAAGGCCCCCACACCTTCCAGTGCACCGAGTGCAACAAATCCTTCGCGTATCGTAGCCAGCTTCAGAACCACCTCCTGAAGCACCAGAGCCCGAGGCCTTACACATGCTCCCAGTGCGGCCTGGAGTTTGTGCAACTCCACCATCTACGTCAACACTCGCTAACTCATAAGGTACCACCGCCACACTTTTCCACTCCCATCCAGTCATGCAGACCGCTCAATTCACATCACTGCAGTGCTGTAGTTTGGTCTTGAATCAACTCTAATGGGTTTAAAGTTTTATTTGAACAAGCAATTTATTTCAGAATTTCTGAGGGTTATTCAGCCAGTGTTTTACATAACTACCCACTTTGAAAGAATAAATTGAACTTTATTTCTCAGTTGTAGTTCTAGTAGCCTGTCACAAAGACCATTTGTTCTGAACTTTTAAGCAAAAATGTCAGAAAACACTGACAGACATAAAATAGCATTTTTAGAGTCAAGAAAGTGATTCCTAAAGCACTGCTAGTTGAAAACTTGGTGCACCATTGATGATCAGATCTAGGCTAGATAACTTAAAATATTTATGGTAGATACCATTCAACTGTGATTGTGTTTAAGGATCTTTTAATTCTGTTTTGTCCTAATATTAATCATTCTTATGTTTTAGGAACACATTGTATATTAGGTCAAGCTGTGCAGGTTTATATATATATGAAAATCACCTTGTTGGTGGAAAAACGTTTAATTAATGCTAGATAAACATACATTTTCAGTATTTGTCTAATGCAGCGTGAAGTTTGGCGACAGAATACATGTCACAAGTTGCTCAGAACAGTATTTCTTGAGATACAGTTTAACAGTCTTTAATTAATCATGTTACATGTCAAGTACAAAAAAAATCTGTTGTTTTTCACACCCGCGTGAGACCAAACGGTTAAAAATAAACAAATTAGTGAAGGTAAAGGTACTTTTTAAGAGATTTTTCTCTTATCAGCATGCAATTTAGTCTGTTTTCTGATCATTCAATCACTATTCTACAGAGTACAGTAGTCCCTCTCTGCTACTTCCAGTTCTTTTCCCTTTCTTTTTTGTTAATACACTGTCTCCAGACCATACAATAGCTGGTCCCACCACTGTTTGCAAACCTTTTTTTTTGACCATCCTGATATACACTGAGGACTACAATTTGCTAACACTTAGCATGATAAAACTGCTATAGGTCATGGGATTAGTTTACTTTCCATCTTTGTTTGACGTCATACGACCATAGACTTTTGTGATAAATCCACAATGCCAAATATTATTCCTCAGTATGCAATGAAGTACAGGTAGTCCTCGACTTACGACGTAGATTCTTTCCTACGCGGCGTCGTAAACTGATTTTTGATGTAAGTCAGAACGTACGTAACTACATGTGCTGTACCTGTTTTACCAAGCGCGTAAACCGATTTTCGACGTAAGTCCATGGTGATGGCATTCCTTTTCCTCGATGCACTGCCATCAGAAGAGTCGTCCTTGCGTTTGGGAGCCATAATGAAGGGCTAATAGCCTACTGGGATGCTAGTGATGCCGTCCTCCTCCGTACAGTAGTACCTGTACAGTACTGTATTCCTCCGCTGCTGCACCACGTACTGTATTCTTCCGCCGCTGCGTTACGACATTTAACGACGTAAAACTGACGTAAAACCGACGTAACCGCATAACGTGAGCAAGGGAGATGCGTCGTAACCTCGAAACGTCGTAACCCGAGACCCTCGTAACCCAAGGACTACCTGTATGCATTATAAAGTTTGGAAAAGCGCTACAAGACAAGGTTGTTTGTAGCTACTTAGCCGCTTTGCATGTAGCACTGAAACTCCAGAAGACACTGATTGGCTGGAATGAACGTTGGCCTGTGATTTCATTGGTTTAAATTTTTACTTCTTCGTAAACTTCCGTTGTCGCTACACAAATCACGTGACATGGGTCTGTTTTGACCGGGGGGGTGGGTGTTTCTTCCTCAACGCATTTCAGACAGGTTACAGAGACTGCTGCACTCTTCTTGTGCAGATAATGTGCGAGCAGTGCACGATTGCGCAGGTACGCTTAGATTGAACTTTGTTAAACATTATAGTAATAGATTAATCTGCATTATGTAATATTAACAAATTAATATTTTTAGATTAATCGCAGGCGTTAACGTTAACGCCTTAGTTCAAGTAATTTGAATTTCCTGCTAAAATAAAAGACTCTTCTTGTTTTATTTTCAACTGGGACATCTATCTTTGCCAAAAAGCTTTTATACCTCATCATTTTAAAAGCCTTGTAATTTTAGTTGGAAAAAAAAAAAAAGGTTAAAGAGACAAAAACAATTGAAGAGCAAAATAGATTTGTGCCTTATCTGCTCAACAAGCGTCTTCATGCACTTCTTACTAAACTCTTTGTCTAAACTTGATTCACGGTTTCTCTGCCTGTTCTAAACAGGTAGGAACAATATGCATAAAAGCAGGGTGCTGCCTTTCTGTCATGCTTCTGAAATGTTCCCCTTTGTCAGCATCTTTATTCTGATTTATTCCTGAATATGGATGAAGGGATAATATACATGGTGACAAATCAGTAATAAAACCCTCAAATGTTATTCAGCAGGCTACTAATGTCCTAAAACTTGAGGAGATGCTGAGGTCCTTTCTGCAGGGAGATCATTTCTTGTTTTTGTGCCTGTTTGTTGACTGCTCCTCCTGGTGGACAGCAGCTGCACGGTCTGTTCTGTAGACGCTGGCTGAATGGACAGTCTTCTCGTTCAGCCAGGATTGTTTTGTCTGCTGACACTGAATACAGCATGAAGATGAAGAAGCAGAAGGACGTTCATTTAGAGCAACCTTTAAAATCAAAGGAGCCGTTCCTGCCCTGACTACATTCAGGCTCGTCTCTTGGATATGCTCTGAGACTCAAAGCTTTTCTATCAGACCTTTGTTTTCTTTTGAACCTGTTTGTTTAGGACAATCTTTGGTGAATCTCTGAGTAAATGAAACAAGAGGACGGTTTCAGTATTTGATGTTTCTCCGTTGTGCTCCACGTTTTAACTCGTCTAGTTCCTGTATGGGCTGAAACTGAATTTGAATTGTTGTTTTGAAACTGAATTTCACTAAATGAAAATTGAATTTAATGGTTTGAAACTGAATTTATTTGCTTTGAAAATTCAGTTTTATAATTCAGTTTCAATTTAAAAATTCAGTTTTTTTTTTTTTACTCTGGAAGGACCTGGATGTGTGACACAAAAAAAAATGAAATTTGAAATTGAAACTCTTAATTGTAAAACTGAATTTTCAAAGCAAAGGAATTCAGTTTCACACCATTAAATTCTGTTTCAATTTAGTAAAATAGAATTCCAATTTAGTCAGATTGACAAGCTTCACTTCACCTGTTTGTTAAATTCTGTTAATTTACGAGCCATAATCGATGTTTGGCAGGCAGGTGAAATGAAGCTGTTTTGACCAGTTAAGTACATTTATTAAGGAAAAGGTAAACAGAGATGCACCTTTTGCTATGATCTCGAACAAACAAATAATTGTTTTTAATTTTTAATCTTGTTAAATTTTGAAGAACTGAAACAACGAGTCCTCTCATGCACGCTCCCACGGCGCCAATCGATTTTTGACAGATCCCTTTTTGGCACGACAGATTTCAACAAATACGCTAAAAAATAAGTTATTTTTCTACAGTAATTTTCTTCTTTGTGTTTTATCACCTCTTTGTGACTGAACAACACATCTGCATTTCTGTAAAGGAAACTTTCTCACTGACGTGAAACGTCAATCTGTGTTCAATTACAATGTGTTCCACCGTTCACGTCGCTCTGCCCTATAAGTCACATACTGTAAGCCCAAATGTCTTAATAAAGTAGAAAAATCCATAAATATCTCGCTTTGCTATATAAGTTGCATCTCTTATCACCGCTGACGCGTCACTGCTGACAACCTGGAAATGTGGGCCAAACCTGGAAACATGCGCCGATGTTGTGCAAAAATTGATTGGCTGCCAAATGGCGACCACGGGAGCGTGCACGGGAGGACTTTACAAGAATTTCACTAGATTAACACTTAAAAACAAATAGTTGTTTGCTCAAAATTATAGTAAAGTTGTGTCTCTCTTGAACTTTTACTTAATAAATGCACTTCAATGGTCAAATTAGTTGCAATTCGCCGGGGCGGCGCAGCAAAATGAAGATGATTTGATGGTTGCTCCAGGTATATATGGCAAGCAGATTGTGTCATTAATAGCCACTTTTACCTACTACATACCACAACGGCATGCCATACTACTCGAGTGCCATCCAGCAGATGAAAATGATAGTATTCAGTATTTTCAGTCAGAATGAATGAAAATGGTCTTATCTGTCAATTTTTGGTTTATAAATATGGGATAAAATCCATAAATAAGTCACTTTGGCCTATAAGTTGCAGGACATTCAAATTGTGCAAAAAGTTGTGACTTATAGAGCGAAAAATACTGTACTCTGGAAGGACCTGGATGTGTGACACAAAAAAATGGAATTTTGAAATTATAAAACTGAATTATAAAACTGAATTATAAAACTGGCTTTTCAAAGCATTTGAATTCAGTTTCAACTCATTGAATTCAGTTTCAATTGAGTGAAATTCAGTTTGAAAACAGCGATTCAAAATCAATTTCTGATGGCACAAGTTTCAGCCCATATTCCTGCTCCTTATGGGATACAACAAAAAGGCTGTGGATTTGATGTGTGGACTGCTGAGTGAATTTTACTACCATTACTACTGAAATATTTACTACTATTACTACTACTATTTGAAGTACAGCAGTCCCTCGTTTATTGCGGGGGATCCGTACGGTGAAGCCCTGCGATGAGTGAAAAACCAATGTTTCTAATCGCTCTTAAAAAGAAAAGCTCAAGACTGTCATGATTTCTGCTCTCTGCCTCCAGCTGCTCTCTGCCACGCCCTCTTCTCCACTGCAGAGCATCATTGAAATTTTTTCAAAATAAAAACATCTCCATGCCAATCGTGCGGCTCATCCATCAATCAGCCAATAGTGCGTCATGTCCAATCTTACTTTGAAAAACCGAGATGGAGCGAGTCCGCGAAAAACAAACCGCAAAGTAGCGAGGGACTATGCTGAAGTACTCAACTCAAAAATAAGGGATCCAATAAGCAGCAGGTTCATGTTACTTTGCCCGTCATGCTCAGAAAGTTGAATATAATCTGTGTGGTTTTAGAAAGTGTTTCAGGAAGTACAGGAGCAGCATTTTGTCTCCAAAACAACTAGAAAGTATTACAGGTGGTCCTCGACCTACGAACGGGTTCCGGACCTAAGAACCGTTCGTAGGTCGATACCGCCGTAGCTCGAA
>JARVGQ010000759.1:19378803-19395732 GCA_031762355.1 Hypsolebias martinsi | reverse complement strand
GACGTGGAGGAGAAATATACATTTTGGAAGGATCTGGATGAAGTGATGGAGTATTTTCAGGAGGAGCAGACCTGAATGAACATGTTGGTGAAGGAAACAGAGGGGATGAGGATGTGATGGGTAAGGTTGGTGCCAAGGAAATAAATCAGGAAGTGCAGATGGTGGATTATGCAAAGAGAATGAAAATGGCTGTAATCGACACTTCTTTCCAAAAGAAGGAGGTGACCCGTAAGGGTGGAAGGAAGGAGTACGCAGGTGGACTACATTCTGTGTAGAAGAGGAAACCTGAGGGAGACTGGAAGGTTGTGGCCTGTTTTAAAGACTGTTGCTGCCAAACACTGTGGCCTTGGGATTTATATGAGGTCTCTGATAACAGTTATTACCTGGTTGAACCTGGATACCTGTGGACTCAGACCCAACAGGATGCAAATGTTAAGGCGTGTCAACTGATTTGTTAACCGCTTGTTCCTAAAGCGGTGAGGAAACATCATAAAGTTGCAGATCTAGTGATAAACGCTTTGGATCTGGCTAGACGTGTGAGTGATTCATCAATGGCTTCATGCCAAACAGTCACTTCCTATAATATACTGTACTGTATTTTTTTTTTAATTTATCTATTTGATACATTGATCGACGCGCGTGACCTCGTTCTTCCTGCGAGCCTCGCGCACTCTGAGTCACGCTGTTGTGATTTTGAGTAAAAACAAAAACAAACAACAAAAAAAAGAAAGTTGAACTTACAGTTTCTCTTTGGTGTGTGCTGGTAAAGGACTGGTGAAACCACGGCGGGGGTCGGGGCAGCCCACGCTGAGCTCCTCCACGCGGTCGTTAGAGCCTTCAGGTGACGCGCCATGTTTCCACGGGACTCCTCGCGGTCACGAACGTGGCAGCTGGACCCGGAGCCTCTTTAATGATGAATGAAGAGCGACCCTGCAGAGCCCGGTGAGAACTGGTGACGCAAGGAGAGCAGCACTGTATGGCAAGCCGTTGTAACATATAATCAAATCTATCTGTTTCTGTTTTTAGCAGAAACTATTCCGCCCCGTTAAGACATTTGAACTCAACCAAATCAGTCATTTAAAGTAACTTCCCTAGTAGAAATTATATTTTAAGTTTTATTCAATTTTTTTATTTAAAAGGACATAATAATGTCATAAAACTTTACAAGAAACAATGCATTTTTTTTCTCATAATGGTCAATGTGTCCTTAAATTAAAAAGTGGTAAGGAAAATTGGTGAACTGTTTCCAGCTGCAATGTGCATTTGTTTAGCTGTTTCCTGTGCTTTGTTCATGTTGCATATCAGCATACTGTATCTGGGAAACCACTTCTTTCAAACCTCATTGTCTGATAAACAACACTTTATATATTATAATATAAATATTATAGAATCACTGCACTTTGAAGAGGTTCTTTCAAAAATGATATCCTTCAACACTGAAGCTGTTAGACTCATAAATCCCTAACCAGGAAAATCACTGTAAGGAAAATAAAAATCACTGTAATTGGTGATATGACTTATCCGTGCTGCTGATCTCTTGCCTTTGAGCTGCTGTGTTCATACCCGTCTGCTCACAACAGACTCATGTTCAGGCTGCTGTTTAATACACCATATTACTTTACATTATTAGTGTTTAAGGTGTACCTTAGACCCTTGTATACTGTTTCTTTTTATGCTTTATATTTTTGCTGTTTTGGGGAGTTTAACTGGATGAGTACATGCGAATGACAATAAAGAATATTGAACTAAACTCTGTATTTAAAAAAAATTACAGACATCACATACTTTTTTCAATATTACAGCCTTCATTAAGAACCAATTAAACAATTGTTGTTGTCAGATGTGCCTTCTTTTTATTTAATAAGCAGAAAAAGGAAAAAAAACAACAACTATGGAATCACACCATGCACAATCTGCATCTCTATAACGAAAACCTGCATCAGATTAAATCTGCTCATCTGTCTTGGGTTCAAAAAGGAGTGCTCACAGCTTGGAGAGATGTAGCACAACGCAGATTGTCATGAATCACGGCTCCAACACCAGAGATGTCAGCGGAAACACAGGAGAGGATCATGAAGCTCCTTCAAGTCACAAAGTGTTGCAAAAGATGTCCTAAACTCAGGACCAAGTCCAAGTGCAACGGCTGTGTGAGAGGAGCATGTAGGTAGACCAAGGAAGACAAGAAAGCTTCAAGAGAGAAAACTTCAAGCAAAATGTCTTGAAAACAGGAAATAAACAACAAAATGAATGAGAAACAAAAGAGTGGAAACGAGTTGATGTGGCTGAACTATAAGAAATCGACTAAAACAAATGAAAGCACTCGAGCAGAAGTTTATGAAGATGACTGCCTGAGGAAATGTCCAGTCATAGAAGATTTGGGCCTACAAAGGCACAGGCAGACATCACATCAATGAACGTCAAGATCTGTCATTTTACACACTTTTCTGATTCCACCAGTTGAAAGGATGCTTGGTGATGATTACTTCATTTTTAAAGACACTAAAGCACGTCACCAGAGAGCAAGGAACATGAAACATTTCCTGAAGAGAGGCAGATGTCATCAACGGCACATACAACGTAATTAGTCCAACATATAATCCAGCTGAAAATCTCTGCTGAAGAAAAAAAATGTTCATTGACGAGGCGCATGCAGAGGCAACATCAACGAGGGACAGAAGGAGTCAGACTGGTGAAGAAAACAGTTTATTAGTAAGGTTCATGTTTTAGAGAGTTCAAGCCAGAGCTCGTGCACCAAAGAGCTTGTGTTGCAGTTTTTTTCTCATGATTCCATAATTTTTTACCTCTATAAATCAAAAAACAGCTGTGACAAAAACTTATACATTTATTTATTTATTTAAATTCCATATTTGAGCTGCACGGCGGCTCAGTTGGTAGAGCTGTTGTCTCTCAGCAAAAAGATCACTAATACAAATCCCAGCCGTGGGCCTTTCTGGGTGGAGTTTGCATAATTTCTCCAGGTACTCTGGTTTCTCCCACAGATCAAAAACATGCATGTTAGGCTGATTGGTAACTCTAAATTGTCTCTAGGTGTGAGTGAGAGAGTGAACAGTTGTCTCATTTGTCTCTATGTGTCCCCTGTGATGGACTTGTGATCTGTCCACCAGTGCCTCAGCAAGCAAACTAAGCGGCTGCTTAGTGCCCCAGGGCCACTAGGGGGCACCCTAAGTGGAAGCACAGGTTTTAGGGAGTTTGTGAAGTACTGAGGAAGAAGTAACAAACAGTTCAAATGTGTGGGTAAACGTTGTTTAATATAAGTTCAGCTTTTGCAAATTGTTGCATACATTTACATAGGTTTAAGAACTAATTAGTCAACTTTAAATTATTTTTTAACCATATTACATGGTTTCAAGTAATTGCTCGTTTACATTATTGAAGTATTTCATTGATATTTTATTTTGTCTGTTTTTGCACAATTTGTTATTTTTATGCATCTAATTTATTTTATCTGTTGTTTGTTGTTGATCTTGCACTACAAATTATTTTGGACATCTGTTTTTTTTTTCCTTTTGTTAATTTTAGTAACACATAGGATAATGTAAGCAAGGCTGTGAAGAGTTGCAATGAGTTTATGTTAGGTGGTGAATGATCTGATCATCTGACTGTTGCTTGCAGTAATCCACATCATCAGCAGAAATAAAAAAAAAGGGCCACAGACCAAATATAGCTTAGGGCCCCATGAAGGCTTGAGCTAGCACTGCCTCCAAGAGTGGTGATCCCATGTTTTTTTTTTACATGGACTGTAGTTCAGGGTAACTTTTTATAGGTTTGATTTCAGTTTGCAATGAGAACCTTTAATGACCAGACTGAATATGTGTACATCCAGTACTACTATTTAATTCAAAAAGCACTTTTGACATATTCTGAAAGACTCTTCTTATACAGTATATAACTTATACAAAAACATTTGTAATTGTGTGTGTACATATTTGACCACGTCTGTATATAAATACAAATATCCATGCCAGAGCCCCTCTTGTTTTTCACAAAACGAAATAATCATACTGTTCTATTCATGTTCCACTTACAATGTGTGTGTTTGGTCAAATGTACTATAACAATATCTGGATTTTTTTTTTTTTTTTACCAGTAAGTTTGTGGACATCCAAATTGAAGTCTATTTATTATATGATAAACTTGCTTGACATACTGTGACTTGAAAAAAAAAAATGCTTCACCATAATAGATCAATAAGAAGGGCTTTGTCCTCAAACTCAACTTTGACCTACATTCTTCTTTTTTTATGCTACATTCAAAAAACTGGTAAATAAGACTATTGAACTTCTACCAATATAATCACAGAACATGATTAATCTGGAGTTTTCACCGTCTTCAAGCCTGTGTAAGCATAATAAAGCGGGCAAAAGCAGAAGAGATTTTGCAAATAAAAATTAAAGTTTTGATTAAACAAACTAAAATAAAAATACTCATGATGCGTTTGGATGCAGTTTTTTGCTGGACTGAAGGAAAAAGCTCCCAAAATGAGACATGAACCCATTCGGTAGTTACACAGAGCTCAAAGTTCAAAACAAATAAATGTCAAATGGACAAACAAACTACTGCCAGACAATATAAACAAGTTTTTTTTATTTTTTATTCTGTTCCAAAGTTTTCCAGCTACAAAGACTGATAAGACAACTTGGTGCAGCTAAACTGTCAACTTGCTCCCTTTCCATCATGTCAAACAACAAAAAAAAAGCTAAAAAATAAAATCCAACATTAAAAACAAACATTTAAATAAAACACTAAGAAAAAAAAAAGGACAATTAATCTCAAGGCGCTTGTTTAATGAGACAGACACAAAAGAAGAAACATTTGTCTTTAAACCCTGTGACCGTTTGGAACAGATTAAAGTAACATTCAGAAACAATCGCTCTTTGGTTTCTATTCATGTGCCACAATCTTCCCTGTAACAGCTGCAACATAAAGGCCATTAACGTCCCAGTATAAAGGCAGAATAGGAAATGAACCAGTACATTAAATCAATGCTGGTTCGTGTTTTAGCTTAGTCAAAAACAAGAGAGGAGTAGACCTGTCTGTCGGTGGTTCCTTTAACTTCAGTTAATGAACAAAAAGGAAATGTAAAATGAATTTCAAGTTTATTGAGAAATTATGGACAGAAAAAAAATCCTTAAACCATCTGTTCAGTCGTGTATTTTGAAAAAGAAAACCTTTGTATTTCTATTCCCATTCACTCTGTCAAACCTTCACGTGTTTGCTACAGGGTAGCGGAGCTCAAAGCGGTGGCCACGGAGCCTTTCTTGTCGGTGAAGAAGCTCTTCAGCAGCATGACTTGACCGATGCTGATGGTAAACAACAGGGCGGTCTCCCCGATGGACCAGTACGTCACCCTCTGAAGGAGGTGCTCCGCCTTGGTGCGGTCCTGCGCCTCCCTGAGTCTGTACCACGTCTGCGACTCGGCCACCACCTTCAGGATCTCATGAATGGCGACGCAGGACGACTCCAGCTGAAGCCAGAGAGACAAGAGAACGGGTTTACTACCAACCCCAGGGCATAAAAACAAACTGTTCTGCAAACACCGATCATCCTGCTCTGATGCAAAGTCCTGAGGGGAAACAGAATTTGGGTCTTTTTGTATTATTTAATGAGAGGCCACCCAAAAAAAAGAGTTTGGATTACACCGAAGATTGCAGTTCCAGCTTTATTTACAGAACCATTTGTTGCAGACAGCAGTTTGGCAGTCATAAAGGACATTTGCATGGACAAATAATAAAATCAGGCTGGGTTTGATTAAATATTCAGTTTACACCACCCCATTCTGCAGCTGCATGCAGTACTGTACTTGGATGTCCAGGTATAAGATACAGTGGGACATGTCCAAATGTCCCCTGGTCATGACATGACGGGTCAGACAGTAGCTAGTTTGATTGTTGCTGTTGATGTGGGGATATTATTATTATTATTATTATTATTATTATTATTATTATTATTATTATTATTATTATAGTACAGTAAGGTCTCCATCACCAATGACCTATGTTTTTGGTCCAGTTGGTAGTCTAATGAATAGTACTTCATGTTGTCATGAAAGGCAGACAATCATGTAATTATCTGTGTGTGCTCGTTTGTCTGTCTGTCCATTTGTTAACAAAATATCCCATGAACCAGAGGGCAGATTTTAATGACACTCTCTGAAATGAATCAATAAAAGTACATCCACAAGTGATCAACTTTCAAGGTCAACTAAATCCAAGATGGATGCCACAGCTAACCAGCCTTAGCAAACATAAGAATGACAGTAACTGTCATTTTGACACATAATGAGCTCAAGTTTGGTGTGTTAGTATACCTGCAGCACATGCGTCAAGCTCCAACAGATCAAGGAAGATCGTAAGTTTCAAACTTTAGCGGGCGAGGCAGCCTTCAAGGAAAGCTACTTTCATTTATTCTAGCCGTTCTGTTAAATCAATATTTTAGACAAAAATAAAAACCATGTAAGACAAAAAGTGAGCAGAAGGTATGTCATGTATTCTGTGGCATAAAATATGATCACAAATAAACTGTAATGATAGTTTTTTTAAGAGATAGGTTAAAGTAACTCTGTCTCCACCCAGTGGACTTCACTCAAACTGTTCTACAGATACTGGTTGCTCCACTATAGGAGTGTACTGCATAGTGGGGAACCAGATGAGGCCCTTTGCATGAAGGGCAAAACGTCTCTCAACAAAAACATAACCTGACTGAACATTGTTGGATTATTTACCTGGATTATTGAGCATGAACCTTGCTTTCTAGTGATACTGTCCCACTCAACATCTCAAAAACCAATAATAAATACTATTGTGGTAACTCCTTAAATTGGGTAATACTTAAAGTTAAAACGAAGTCTAACTGCTCCCTTTTCCTCAGTACATTCACTAAAACGGTGGCTCTGCTTCTTTAGACCCAGCCCTTTCGATGACAATATGAAAAGGTGTCTTCTGCAGGTCGTGTTACGAACCTGAGTCAGAGCTGTGCTCCTGCTCATGCTGTCCAGAAGAGGAGCCTCCTCTCCATGGTGAAAGTACAAGTACACAATTTTGTGCGTGAAGGTGGAGAACTCGTTGCTGAAGCAGACTTTGTAGACCCCTTTCTTAGTTGTGGTGTGAGAGAAGCTGTCATACTGCTTCTTCTTTTCATTGTACAAGGCATTGTTATGGGGATCAGTGACGAGGCAGTCCACGTCGTAGTTACCTCCTGAGATGACCTGGGGGAGAAAACACTTGTTGACAACAAATGCAGCTTAACACAATGTGAAATTGACATATTTGTACACACACATGGACGATGAACTGTCAACTATTCAAATAAACACTAATATTTCTTGAATTTCAAGGGAAAGAGCTAAACAACAGTGAAACGTTGGGATTTAACAAGTTTGACAGCATCTTAGTTCACCTGGAAGTCCATGTCAAACTTCACATTTGCGTCCATGTCCTCATAGAAACATTGTTTATGTTTGTCAGGAAGCTCAAACGTTAGCTCCGTTGCTAACACCACAAACACACGCAGCAGCAAGCAGCTCAGACCCAGGTACAGCATGATGAAAACACTTTAACAGCGCAGAAAGCCGCAGAGAAACCTGCTGGTCGTCTGTTGTTGTTCGCAGGATGGAAGATGAGACGACTTAGCTCTGACGTGGCGCGAGCGCAGAATACTTCCGGTTTGTTTGTTTATTTTCTTAACTGTTTTAGTCGCATTTTTATTTTTTTATAACTAATTTACAGTAAAGTCTTCCTTGTAGAGGCAAACCAATGCTATTAATAATAAAAAATAAATAAACAAATGAAGTTAAAAAAATGACAAAATTCCGACAGATGTGGAAGCCGTTTGAGCATCACAAGTTTCAAAATAAGATCACGATGTATGATCATTAAGAAGTTAGTACAGTATACGGGAAACACGAGTTTTAGGTAAAAATATAAGGTAAAATACATAAAAATTAGACAGTAAATTGTATCTAATGATCTTATATAGTAAACATTTGACTTATAGGCTAATAAAACACTATGAAACGCTGAAAACTTCTTTCGGTTTCTATGGCAACGCAAGAAACTGAAATTGGCGTCTTATTCTGAAACATCCAGACACGACGACTTCACTTCCGGCTTTACCTTCACCTTGACACAAAAGTAACGTATCCAAGTACAAACGGGGAAGAACTGTCATTTCAGGTCGTTTCCATTTAAATTACCTAATATTTTTTAACAAACGAGACAGCGTCCGAGTAAAAGGGCAGATAATTTGAAGCTGAAGTTTACAGGAATATTTAATTGCACTTATTTGAGAGTTGGCTAATAGCTTGAATATGCAAAACTACGCAGAGGCTGTTAAGGACTTTGTGGAGAACCATGCGACTGGGCTCACAGTAGCATTTGTGACAGGTACGTTGATTTAATGGTTTCACTGTGTTACATAAACTGTGTTTTGTTACATTTTACATGTTATGAAATCAGTAATAACTGGCTGCTATACTGCAAACGTAGTTATAAACTACTGTATTCTGTTTTTTTTTTTAATTATTCTTAACTCGGATATTAAGGTTAAAACATGTATTGCAGGTAATTAGCTTAGTCTGTTTCGACATGTTGCTAATAATGATTCTAAATATTAAAGTAGAACACTAGCATGAGTATACACTTAAATAAACATCTATACAGAAAACTTTTTAGTATTTTATAAACATAAGCACTCTGCTCACCAATATGGAGATCAGTCCATTAACTATAAACTCTTTAGCAAGGCTCTCTGTCAGTATGTTTGTGTTGTACTGGGATTCCCCCACTCAGTATGAATAAGCACTTACATGAAAATGACATCAGATTCATAGAAACTCAGGGATTTTAAAAGACAGCAATAACAAACTGTTTTGCTCTATTTGATGTCACTGTTTGTCTTTGGTTAACAGTGTTAACGTGTTGTTGTTTTTTTCTGTCAGGGGTAGGTGTGTTGGCCTTCCGAAGATGGATGGCAGGCGGAGTGTGTCGTAGCAAGGTCAGGCTGGATGGCAAAACGGTCCTGATCACAGGAGCTAACACTGGCATTGGGAAGGAAACCGCCATGGACATGGCTCAGAGAGGTGAGAGTGAAGAAAGACTACACTACTTCTGCTGATTTTAACCATTAGAAAAATTAAATTTGATTGCTGCATGTGCATTAAAGTGAGCAATGTTTAAAGAATAAAGCAAAACTTAAAAACAAATAATTATTTACAGTAATATAGCTTACGTTAGTGTGTCTCAGATTTTAAACATAGTGGTATTAAGTATTAAATATTGTCTCTGTAGTCAGCATTTTGCCTAAAAGAGCACACACATTATATATATATATATATATATATATATATATTTATTTATTTATTTGCTTGGGTCAAGGGGCCAGAGTAATCTTGGCCTGCAGAGATATGACCAAAGCCCGGATCGCAGCAGATGAGATTCGTCAAAAGAGTGGGAATGGCAACGTGACCGTGAAGAAACTGGACCTTGCCTCCCTGCAGTCTGTCAGAGACTTGGCTAAAGATGTCCAGGAGAACGAGGACCGCTTGGATGTCCTGATCAACAATGCAGGTGTGCAGTTTTCTCCTTCATTCTGCAGCAATTATGTGTTTTCGCGTTGGTTGGACATTTTGGAAAGCAGAATAAATAACATGAATTTGAGGTAAACTTTTATCATATCTACTGGTTAGTTTAGAACTATTTTTTACTTTTATCTTGTTATTGTTGTATTGTTATTAGGCATAATGATGTGTCCTAAGTGGAAAACCGAGGATGGTTTTGAAATGCAGTTTGGTGTGAACCACTTGGGACATTTTCTCCTCACCAACTGTCTCCTTGATTTGCTGAAGAAGTCTGCTCCAAGTCGCATTGTTGTTGTCTCAAGCCTTGCACACGAGAGAGGTAAAATGTTATTTTATCTCTTTTTTTTTATACATAATTATTATTCCAACTGCATATAGCAGTCATTCATTAAGTATTTTATCAGTAACTTATTCATATGTTAATTAAGTTTTGTAATGAAACCATCCCTTGCAGGTCGAATACATTTTGATGACATTAACCTTGATAAAGAATACAAACCAGAAGAGAGCTACTACCAAAGCAAGCTGGCAAATGTTCTCTTTGCCAGAGAACTGGCTGCAAGACTGCAAGGTATTTTCCAGTGTACAGTCATTTTTTATTTTTTTTATGTAGCATTGTTAAAAGCACATGCACTATATAATGCATGTTGTTTCATTTCAGTTCTCTGTGATTCTCAGTGTATTTTTCTAAGTGTGGTGTTTCATGCCTGGTGGCTAACATTGATCTGATGGACCTCTCTCATTAGGCACCGATGTGACCGTATACAGTCTTCACCCTGGGGTCATCCGTACAGAGTTAGGCCGCCATATGTTTCAAAGTGTGGCTCTGTGGAAGAGGATTTTGTTCTCAGCCTTTGTATTTTTAATTAAAAGTCCATGGGAAGGAGCCCAAACCACCATCTACTGCGCTGTGGACGAGAGTGCTGCAAACCAGAGCGGTCTCTACTACAGGCAAGTACATCTGACCACAAACAGGAAGTGTATGAACTGGAATTTTAAAATGTTGTTTTTATCTGAATGAAATAAAAATGAAGGTAAATTTAGTTGATTGTCACAATTGTTACATTTTTATCTGCATAGCAGATTATTCTAGTAATTTGTTGCAAGGTGTAGTGGTGGGCATAACCAAAAAATTAGCTTTGCTTACGCTAAACCGCTAAACGCGTACAAAAACATTGCAGAAGCTGAACCACTCGCTGCTCAGATGACTGTCAGTCTGCGTCACGTGCCTTCGTCTCTTTCTAGCTGAAGCTGCGTCGACCAATCACGTCTTGTCACGTGTACATGTCGTGCGCCTAACGGATGGTTCTAGACACGCCCACAACACAAATGAACAAGCTCGTGAATTTTGTTAGCGGACTTAAAGTTGGCTAACTCTTAATTAGCAGAAGCTAATTTCACTGATTTCCAAAGTTAGCGAAAATGCTAATCCTCTAAACAAACAATTTGCTTGGCTATTAGAGGTTAGCAGATTAGCGGAACTGTGCCCACTACTGGTGTATGGTTTATTTCACACTCTGTCAACAATATACCACACATTGATGCTGACATTTTATTATTTCTCCGTTCAGTGATTGTGCCCTGAAAACACCGGCACCTCAGGCTCTGGATGACGCTGCAGCCAAGAAGCTGTGGGACCTCAGTGCCTCCATGGTTGGACTGGCTTAAACACAGGAGCCTACGGTGCTTCTACAGCGTCTGCCATTCCTGCTGTAGAGTTAGTATTTTTGTTTATTTGCATGAATAATGCACTGAAATCCTTCATTATAGTCCAGCAGGCTGAAGGGTTTTACTTTACATTACCCAAGATTTATCATGAGGTCAATTATTCAAGAGCTAAAATATTTTGCACTATTTACTCTTTCTCCATCTATATAACACGTATCACAGCTTTGTCTTTTTCTATTCTGCACACTTTGTGATTTATTCTACAATTATACCACACCATTTTATTTATAGAGCACTTAAAACAGCGACAAGGCCAACCAAAATGCTGATTATGTCTGCATTGTGCTGGATGTGCCTGTTCATACATCTTGTAGGCTGAATACATTGTTCCCATTAAGACACAAGACGTGTAAAGGCTTTAAAATGCTCCATTTATTCATAATACTTAACATTTGCAATCTGTTCACTGAAGTTAAAACTTGTTCAAGCAATTTGTATCAGTGTGTCACTAAAGTGATGAAATCATTTGAAGCAAATCAAAAGTTTATATAAAAGAAGTGCCCTTTGACACGCACTGATTGTGGTGTGTGATTTTAATTTTTAATGTGTCAAGAGAAGTAGGATCCTCTTTGAGGAGTAGTGTTTGTGTGCGTGTGATGCCTTCAAGGCTCAGAGCTGTTATGGGAAGCACAAAAAAGAAGACCGTCAGCTCACTGAGCAGCACCCTTGTGTAAGAGTGCTTTAGATCCAGGATGATCTTTGAATGTCTTGTTACTCTAATTTTTTTTTGAAGAGGACCTGTTGGTGAATATGTCCAGTGAATGACAACTCATAATGGGCTAAGTGTGCAACAAGAAGTTTGATATTCTTATCAATAAAACTATTATTAAAAGTACATTTTTTTTTTTTTGTCTTTTTGTCAGTTTTTACTGATGTGTGAAAATAAGAACAGTTTCAAAGGTAGGGTTTCTGTAACGTTATTATATACATTTAAAGAGGACTTCATATAAAGGTGAAATAAATGAAAGTTGTATTTTTTTTGTGCAGCATTTTAAGCTGCAGCATGATGTTGGTTTGAGCTCCTAATGTGTTGCTCAGTTGTTAAAAAAACAAAAAGATTTCCTAAAATTATAAAAAAAAAATCATAAACTGCTCAGATGGTTGGGAAGATTTCTGACCATCAAACCAAAACACAGAAAACATTCCCAGTAAGTTTCTTTTCGCATACCAGAAAGAAGTCTTTACACATTTCAATGTTATCAACATTTTTCCTAATATTTGCAGATACTATTTATAGTCTTTGTTTAGCTATAATCTACACACATAGCTGTGTTACAGTTGAAACAACTCTTTGGCCTAGAAGTGCTGTTAATATGACCGTTCAGCACATTGAACCCTGTTAATCACTTCACATACCGGTTATTCCATCCACAGCGTGCAGTTAATTACATTTTTCTTGCTGTATCATGTCAGCTTGTTCCAGAAAGTACAATTTTTGAAATTTCCAGTTTAGTTAGAGCACTAGAAAAGCTCAAAATATTTAGCAAAATTGATGATTCAAGAACAAAGTGTTTGAGTTTAACACATTAAAAAGCTTCATCGTTAAACGTGTAAAAAAAAAATCAATAAACAGCTTTGGTCAACTTGTTCAACTGCAAAATACACACTCCACATAACGACCAACAAACCCAGTAAGTGTTAAAATGTGTCCACAAGCGTCCCCGATCTCTGTGTTGGCTCTTCAGGACCGGTCGGTAATGTCATGCACATGCCCTTATCAGTTCTCCGTCCAACGGATCCAGAATCTATAGCTGGGCTGGAAAAGTGATAAGGAGATGTGAGCGACCACAGCACCTCTGCATCTGTTTACATGGCACCAAACCAAACCGTGACAAAGAGCTCATTAGTTCATGAACCAACATGGCACGAGAGAATCTGCAGAATCTTTTCTAGATCCCAACCAGGGCTTTCATAAAGCTGTCATCTCTTTCCTCCCACTTCCAGCCTTGAAACAAGGAAGTTCCTGTGGTTCAGGGTAGATTTGTTCCTGAATGTCCCACCTTTCAGCCAGCGAAGACGCAAACCATCTTTCTCAGATCCACAAGCGTTTCAGAGACTAGCCACGCTCTTAACAACCAGGCCCAGTCGGTTCCAGCAGCAGCCCTGTACTGGTTGACAAAATTTTAAGACACACCCCATTGATGAGTTTTATTCCACCGGAGCCCCGCCTGGCTCAGGGAGATCTCTCCTCTGCCATTGGTCTGTGCTCAGAACTCGCCATACCTGCCCCCTGGCTTTTGAGGACGTGAGCCAAAGAGTTTGTGTAGTCGTCAGTCACGTGGGAGATCAGTCAGTGGGATCCGAGAGCCCAGGTTTGGAGGGGTGTGCTCCCCACAGGTGTGGCTGTGAAGGACATTCCAATATGTACATACCTGTCAGCTTCTCTGGTATTTATCTGCTCCTAGAACGTAAGACCACTGCTGACCGTTTGCTCTCCTCTTTCATCCTCTTGGGGCCCAAACGGAGGGAGAAGGAAATAACTGTTGTTTCACGTGTGCACACACATATGAGTAATTTTATCCCCGCACTGTTTGTCTTTTCTGGTTTCCTTTAAAGTGCGCTGCTTCCTTCTCGTGCCGCTGGCGTCCGTTCAACAACAGTATAATGTACGAAACAAAGCCAATACTTGTGAAACCTGCGACACTTCTGCTTGACGCAAAAACGCAAAAGACAACGTTCACTTTGTGCCTAAAAAGTAAAGTGTGAACCACAGACTGGAGGAACTGTGACTTTCCACGAGTGCTGCAACGTGAGAGAGGGAGCTTAGTGATTTCTAGGAACAAGAGCTGAATTTCAACATACACCCTGACAATATGGCATTGGTTAGTACAGGTGCAGGCAGTGGCATGTACTTCTCCCCCCTCAGTAAAGAACTTGAGATCATCTGCACTTGTTTTCTCCCTCTGGAGATCATAAAGCCTCAGAAAATTCTTCTTGTCTGCCCGTTTGGTATGCAGGTGTACTGATCCAGTCATATTCCTCATGCCTTTCTTCTTCTTGCCCTTCACCTCTCTGTCTCTCATTTTTACCAGAGTACAGACGTGAACATCGTATGCCTCAGGCAGGTGTGAAAATGCAGATTAGCTGCTTTTTGTAGGCCTACAACGGCACGGAGAACATGGGCTCATGCCGTGACTACCTGTGAACGAGTCTGTGCCTGTGCTGAGCTGAGTCAGAGCCACCACAGTGACTAAGGTGCTCTCCGTTGCAAGTCTTTCATACACACAGTGCAGCTACAGGCTTCGTTAGTCACTTCAACCATTAGACGTGCTGCCTGTGAATAAAACGATACAAAAATATGTAAAATAATGGCAGAATGAAAATCTCATTTAAGGCTAGAACCTTAATGACTGTCAAGGTCAAGACCCCTACAGTTACTGCCAACGAAAGGGTTCTGACCAGCCTGGTCATGTATGAGGAACATCTGGGCCCTGAAGTACCACAGTATCAGCAATAAATCTGTTGGCCTCAGTGCGGTCTAGTAGATTAAACTTTCTTCCCGAAGCTGGCATCAGATTAGTTTGGAGACCAAGTGAACTCCTCCAACTCTTTAATGTGCGTATGTGCGTGTGCAGTTTTGTTTCAGCTTACATGGTGGAGACCAGTTTTGCAAAAAAAACTTGTACATTGTGGGAACCAACTGCTCCTTATGGGGCCCAAAGCCCGGGCTCCATAAGGATAAGTCTCGTTGGTGGGTGAGGGTTAAGTTTAGGGTCAAGGTCATAGAAGTGAATGAAAAATGAATGGAAGTCAGTGCAAAGTCCCTGTAAAGATAGAAAGATAAACGTGTAACATTGCACCAAACCACATCTGTGACAATATGACTAAAATATTAGCTTGCGACACCTAATATGTTTATTGTTTATTGCTGATGCACTATGTGAGCTGTATCATGTTACAGTATCCATCTACATTACCAACGTAATTCAATCTCAGTGTTACTGCCTGTGCAATAAACTCACACAACCTGTGTAGTATATGTTAATTATGTGATATATATATATGTATATACATATATACATATATATATATATATATATATACCAGGTACATATATATCCTGTATATATCATGTGCATTTTAGCTTATATTACTACCTTGAAATACTGATTCATTTAAATTCATCCTGCTTGCGTCATTATATGATATTCTACCATTTTGTTGTTTATTATCTCTCTTTAGGACCTTGTAAATGTTATAATTTTTCAATTTTTGGTACTTTATCTTTGTACCCTTATTGCATGCTTTATTTCTTGTTTGTTCTTGGATTTTTTTTTTTTTTTTTTAGCAAGTCAAATTGGTTCTTCTCATCCTAAGAATTTCATCGTACTGTTAAACTTGCATATGAAACATAAACACAACTTGAACTTGAACTTGTATGTGTGTGTGTGTGTGTGTGTGTGTGTTTCTTGTAAAAATAAATAAATAAAAAGGTACCGGTAATCAAAAATTATGCAGGGTAACTGAAATAAATAAGCAAAAATGTTCAGGGGGCCAAAGTTTTTGAAAGCCAACAGCTCAGGGGCTGGGTGTCTTGCAATTGTTGTCATTAAATAAATTAAATTTACAATTTAAAATCTAGTTTTATTTTAAATTAACTCATTGGCAGGACTGAGCCCCGTCATAGATCATTTATATAACAGGCTCACCTTTCTGACTCAATTTAGATTTTTAAAATGTTTCTGTCATGGATTTTAGTTTTTTGTAATTTAAAATCTAGTTTTGTTTAAAATTAACATATTAGTGGGCCGGACTGAGCTCACCCGCTGGCTGGATGCAGCCCCTGGGCCGCAACAGACAAACCCTGATATGAAGGTAATCCAGAGTAAGCTGTCAATAAATATGTCTTTAATCATAAGATATCATAATGGAATGTTCTGTATCATATCATCTTTTGTATTCTTTGTATCACTTGGTCTCACATATTGCGTTATGTTGAGTTGTATTATGTTGTATTTATTATATATTGCGTTACATTGTATTACATGGTTAGTTTTCTGGGGCCTGACCGGGCTCTGCTCACAGCCGTTGAATGTATCTGAATGAGACGATGGGGGCTTTCCTGACTGAACATTACTGCGTCTTAGTTTCCCAAACTTGGAGCATCTTTCTAAAACTTATGATAAAACTCAATCATTGTCAAAAGAAAAATACATTAATCTATTTCAACATTTTCCATTCTCAGTTATCTGCAGTTTATTGCAGTCTGTGTGAGTTCTTCATTTCTTCTGTTTGGAGTTGTGGGACAGGAAGAACACTTCATAAAATTGACTTTTCTTTAAATAATAAATCAAAATTTCAGGGTTGTTCTATGTTTCTGACTTGAAAGTGAAGGGATCTGAAGGAATCTAATGAACTAACAAAACAAAATAACGTAAAATTATCTTTCAACAATATTTTGGGAGTGATTAAAGAGAATTTCTCTGAATAAATATATGTTCATACAAGAAAATGGTTTTACAAGTTTGCCTGGTTTTCATCTTTCCTCCACAAAACATGTAATCCGAGATTGTAGGAGCACAACTTTAGAAGTACAGGTAGTCCTCAACTTACGAACGGGTTCCGTACCTACAAACCGTTCTTAACTCGAATTTGATGTAAGTCGA
>JARVGQ010000759.1:19347228-19358066 GCA_031762355.1 Hypsolebias martinsi | reverse complement strand
ATATCTTTACCCAAACAAAAAAATGTTGTATCATCAGCAAAAAGGACACATTTAAGGAGTCCTGACACATTTACCAAGTCATTCACATATAAAATAAATAGATTAGGTCCAAGTACAGAGCCTTGAGGAACTCCACATGTGATTCTTGTTAGCGTTGGTAGCGATGATAATAGGCTCCATTTTTACCTACGTGTTTAGGTTTATAGCAAAGGGTCTGGCGTTAGGTTTAGGGTCTTGAATAGGTTTAGGCACAAGGGTAAGGGGGTTAAGTTTAGGGTTGGTCCTCTGTGTCAGGTGTAAGGTTAGGTTTAGGAAAAGGGTTATATAAGCTGAAAAAAACAAACAAACAAAAAACTTCCTGGTTTACCCCGGCAAGACACTGCCTATTATCAGCGATAATAACGATAATAATGTACCTTTAAACCTACTAGGAGGTAGGTGGGACAGTTTCACCGCTACATATGGGGATAACAACAACTAATAACGGTCATTTAATGGACTGATAACATCCGAAGCCGCTCAATGTGGGTCATCTCAGAGGGTTTGGTGTTTTTTTATTCTTAATTTTTTTTTGTTTAAATATTTCCTGCTGCCATGAAATGAGGGCGATCATATACCTACTGTGTCTGCGTGTGTGCACACATTTGAGTGTCTGTTAGCAAATCGTCTCGTAACCCACTGGACATATTTTAATGACACATCTCTGAACTGAACCATTGGATCACTGGGTTCTGCTTTTATTATTCTTTTCATGAATCAGTCCTAAATCAAGCGTGTAATATCACTTTCTATAATCTCTACTGACTAAGGGTAAATCCTGGCAATATAAACAACACTGTAAAATTTATTTTAACGTTTGTTTTCAAAGATAACCAAAGGAATTTCTAGACAATGCGATTTTTCTAAACTTTAGATTTTAGTGTGTAGATGTAGCTTTCTTCATACATTTATTTCATCCTTTCTTCTATTTTCCTAAATTATTTTGAACCTCCTTCATGTCACATCTGATTTACCATCAGCTGTACATGCAGAAGAAAAAAGAAGTATTTGAGAGCTAACTATAGCTGCCTAAAAGCCTTGAAATGTGCACATTATTATTATTTGTGATAAATGTTTGTTCTGCTCATGAGGGAATTTGGAACATTATTGTATTTAATAAAATATAAATTTAATGTGAGGAGTTTTTCTTAAGAGCTGTTTAAAGAACACTTTTTTAATAGACTGAATATTTAATTAATTAAATTTAATTCAGTTTATTTATATAGCGCCGTCACAACAAAAGTCATATCAAGGCACTGAACATAAACATTCATATATAAAAATAATAATTTAACATTATTTATCTGAGGAGCAGACTGCTTTGAATTTAACCATCGCAGAACTTTCATCTTGAGCAAGCATGAAGGCGACAGTGGAAAGGAAAATCTACCTCATGAAGAAGAAACCTTTAGCAGAACCAGGCTCAGGACAAGTGGCCCTCTACTTTGACTGACTGGGTTTGGTAGGAACAGGAAGGAGGAACAGATACACAATGGCAGGTCAAGAATCACTTGTTAAAATAGAAATAGTATCAAATGAAAACTATTCAATTTTAGCAAATCATTTAAGGAAATGAGTTCAATTTGTCCTCCAGTAGTCTGAGCTCAAGGCAGCATAACAAGCCAACCCCAATTATAGGATTTATAACAAAGGAAAGTCTTAAGCCCAGTCTTAAAACTGGTATCGTCCCTATGGACAGAAACAGGATGGAGGAGTCTGCTAACTGAAAGATCTTCCTCCCATTCTGCTTTTGGAAACTCTAGGAACTGCAAATAAGTCTGCAGTCTGAGGACGAAGCGCTCTGTTAGGAAAATATGGAACAATAAGATCTGTAATATAAGATGGAGCTAAGTTGTTGAGAGCTTATATGTTAGAAGTAAGATTTTGAATTCAATTCTGAATTTGAAAGGGAGCCAGTGGAGAGAAGCTAAAACTGGAGAGATATGCTCTCTCCTACTAACTCCAGTTAAGACTCTGGCAGCAGCATTTTGGATCAACTGAAGATTTTTTAAAGAGGTTTTTGGACACCCAGACAACAAGCCATTGCAATAGTCCAGTCTAGATGTGACAAATGCATGAACCAGTTTTTCTGCATCATATTTAGGCAATATGTTTCTAACTTTAGTGATATCATGCAGGTGGAAGAAAATGGTTCTAGTAAAGTTTTTAATGTGGGGGGTAAAATACATGTCCTCCTGATCAAATAACACCAAGATTTTCAACATTAGAGCTGGAGGCCAGATTAATGCCATCCAAGGAGGGCAAAATACTATACTGAAAAAATTATTCCCAAGATGCTCAGGTCCAAAAACTAAAACCGCAGTCTTGTCTGTGTTCAAAAGCAGAAAATTAAGGGTCATCCAGGTTTTTATAGATTTAAGACATGCTTGTAGTCTAAGTAGCTGATTGGATTCATTGGGTTTCGTGGACTAATATAACTGTGTATCATCAGCATGACAATGGAAATTTATCCCATGCTGTTTAATAACTTCACCTAATGGAAGCATATACAAGGTAAAGAGTATTTGTCCAAACACTGAACCCTGAGGACCTCCATGACAAACTTTGTTGTATGATGAAAATTCATTATTTATATGTACAAATTGGAATCTATCAGATAGATATGTTTTAAACCAATTTAGAGCTGTTCCTGTAATTCCAATATCATATTTAAGTCTCTGTAATAGAATATTATGATCAACTGTATCAGATGCAGCACTGAGGTCTAACAGGACCCGTGTAGACATCTGTCCATTATCTGAGGCCATGAGAATATCATTAGTACAGGTAACTTTCACCAGTGCATATTCAGTGCTGTGGTGAGCTCGATTTACTAAAGTTTCCTGAGATGAATCTTTAAGCAGTGGGAAACATAGTAAAAAAAAGGCAAGTGTTTGTGGAAAATGCTAAAACAACAAAAGACAACAATATTAACGTGGAGGCTTTCCACAGTTCAGACCGAAGAATTTAAGTACAGTATGTTTTAGGCATTGCATTTTCCCTTTATTTGTAGAAAAAAAAATGCAGAACCTTTCCTCTAACGTGTGTCCTCCAGTATTACTTCACTGTTACGTTCAACCATGAGAACCAGAAGACGTTGGAGCTGCGCACTGAAGACGTCAAAGACTGCGACGAGTGGGTGGCTGCCATCACACAGGCCAGGTAACTCAGGCGTGACCTTTGACCTTCACAAACTTATATGGATCAGTGACTTTCATGAGTCAGTGAAGGACTCCTTATTCTCATTGATAAACATGTTTAGTTCACAGTTCTGAAGCTCAAAAGGAACTTTGTGGAACAAACTGGGCTGAAAAATGTAGTCTAACCATAGATATACAAATAAATGTAACATCAAGACTGGAGGTTCTGCTTGAGACAAACTGTTAGACAAATTGTCAAAATTTGATTTTTGAATAAGTACAGTGTATGGATGAGTGTTTTAGTGGCTTGGAACCAGAGGCTGTTCTTTAGGGAGCACCACAATGCATTTCAAAAGCGATTTCTAGAAGAATTCTGAACTTTTACTTTGTCTTTTTTCAGCCAGCTAAAGTGCTTTTATAACCCTGACTGATCATAAAAAATAATTTTGATTCTTTCTGACTTGTGAAGAAAAGAAATGCTTCTAAAACACGCAGGACTGAGCTCATCCACATGTGATCACAGTCAGGGTTAGGGTTATATCTGAACATAATTATAGTACTTTATATATTGCTGTACTGTATATGAATTGATCAGAATTTCGCTCATATCAAACAAACAAACCCTCATATCCTCTCTTAAGTGAGTTATTTTTAGATACCAAATTAAAGCCTTGTGACTTAAATCTGAAATTCATTTGAAGTAAATCCTTCATGTCCAGCTTAAAAGTTGTAAGTAAGTTGTAAATGAATTTCACTTTCACGTGTGTGCGAAGCTGCGTATTATCAGCGATAAGAACTTACCTTTAAGCCTACTAGGAAGTACAGGAGGGACAGTCTGAATGCAACCTATGGGGATGATAACAACTGATAACAGCCATTTAATGGGCTGATAACATTCAAAGCAGCCGTTTGTTTCCTCCATGTAAGCATGCGCCTACTGGAGGTTTGTAAAGTTGCGTAAAATGAACCAAACGCAAGGTTTGGAAGCCATGTTCTCTGAATCTATGTGGAGTCGTTTGGCTGTAATGCACATTAACACAAACACCAAAAGCAAAAAGTATGCAAAACTACATTTATGCATCTGATCTGACTGTTTGAGATTTGAAGATGGTTCCAACGCTGCAAAGCTTTACAGTGGATCAAATTTCAAAAGGATATGAGCGACCCATTAGGCCATACTCAGAGTGGTTCCTTCAAGTACAAATGTACTAGTAGTAAATGCTGTTTAGGGTAGTTTGTCTACTGATTAATGTCATGTAGTTAATGTTTTATTCTGTCAAGTTGTGCCTCTGAGGTTGGGTTCACCAATTTCAAACAGATGTTAAAGACAAATGATATATATTTTTTAGTTGTGAGATGCACACAATCTTAAATGTTAAACAAGATGCATTTTCATTTTTCACCATGAATCTAATATTTTGTCAAACTGTTTGATATTTCAACTCTGCCACCCATAGGGTCACACAGTTAAGTTCCACTTTTTGAGGAAAACACCTACATAAAGCTGGACATGGATTTACACAAACACGTCAAACATTTCTTCTTGCTTTATGATCACTGTACCTGTTTCTTGTCAGAAGCACATTGAACATGTCATAATTTAGAGTCAGATATCAATTTACTTGAACTGTTTATGTAATGGGCACATTACTGGAGCAACGTAAATATTGATAAAGCGACAGGAAACGAAACAGTCCTGTAAGAGTCAGGCATGAAAGGGAATAATGAAAGCAAAGTCTTAAAATGTCATCTGTGTGCATTAGTTTGGGAAAAGGTCAATTGATTGAACTGGTTTCAAATTAAATTGATTAGTGGTCAGCAGATGGAGCTAGGCCTGTCACGATAAACAATAAATCTATTAATCGCATGATAAATGAAAATATCGACCACATTTTCATTTATCGGCTTTATTGTTTCCTCATGTCTCTCTCTTTCTGAAGACACTGGATGACAAAAGGCTCAACTCCAGTACTCTTCACTGACCCCTCCTTTTCTCTTTTCTTTTTAAAATCCATTTCAACCGTCCAAAATCTTGTTTTTGGATCGTTAAACACAGCTAAACTGAGAAGCTAAGCTACGAGCTAAGCTAACAGACTGACCTTGTGGGAAAAAAAAACGTCTTGTCGAAGCTCCAAAACTCACGGTGGAAACCCGTGCCTTTGTGTAAAAAAGTTTTTCTCTGCAAAAAGAAGCTGAGAACTTGTTTACTGATTTTTTTTTTTTAAATTAAAAGCTTTGTTGAAAAATGCTATGCTAAAGAGCTCAAACCACACCGAGTGTCTGTCATTTTAAGAACATAAGAGAGACAACCCATGCCACGTCAAGGGGCCTCCCTCACATTTTTCTTAAAGAGACCCGCTGCTCGCTCCCTCACTATCCATCCTTCGGTTCAAACTGTCTTTTACTGCCATCTGGCGGTCAAAATAGGTACTACACTCAAAACAAATCAACCAAATGTCTTCGTAAATTTTACAATAATTTCTAATCATTGTCAAATTTCAACCAATATAATCGTTTATCGCAATAATTTCTGAGACAATTAATTGCCCAGCATAATTTGTGATCGTGACAGGCCTAGATGCAGCAGCACTTACTGTAGCTGACCTGGAGAGTTAAAATGACAAACACTCATGTCTCAGTAGAAAGTTGGGATTCTTCACATCTGCAGCCGGCTTTTTAGTCGCTCTGTTTCTTCTGGAGTAACATCATTTCAAGCCTTACAAAACAAACAGCCGAAGTTTAGCTCATGCAGAAGCAGCTTTCACACAGGCTATGCTACAAGTATTTGAAGTATTGGTTGCTGCGCTTTGTGCGTATGGAAAGACTCGAACGTGAGCTGATCTCAGGTCTGCGTTAACTTTGACAAGTTTACAAGAAGCCCACGAAACGCACGTTAATGAAGTCCTCGCTGTGTGTCTGTTCAGCTACAGGAACCTGGCTACAGAGCATGAGACCCTCATGCAGAAGTACCTTCATCTGCTCCAAATAGTGGAGACGGAGAAAACGGTTGCCAAGCAACTTCGACAACAGATAGAGGACGGGGAAATCGAGATAGAGCGGCTAAAATTGGAGGTAACTTGTAATTTGATGGTAGTTTCCTCCATTTGTGTGCACTTTTTTTTTTTTTTTTGTAAACCGTGAAAAAGGAGAACGAAGCAATAGAACTGAAAGAAACGAGATGGAGAGAACAAAAGCACAAAATGCTCACGAGGAGAAAAAAAGGTCTCGACCCAACGTAAAAAACAACACCACAAATTGGGAGTTGTTGTGTTTTGCAGCTTGCAGAACCCCCAGGAGACTCCAACACTGCTGAATGTTTTGTACGCTCATTATTCAGTCCAAATCAGATCAAATGTGTCTCTCTTTAATGTGCTAATGGATGCTTCAATTGAATCCGGCATTTTCAATATGCATGAATCAGCTTTTGTTGTCCATGATACGACAGAGTGCACTACAAAATAATGAGCTACTTTCTCCCTTTTCATCACTAAAGTGTTCACTAGTAATGCACTTTGTTTATTATCCAGTCTTTATGGCAAGTTTTTGTGTTTTCAATCTGCGTGATGGGTGAGAATGTAAAAAAAAAAAAAACGACAATAAAATAGAATAAAGTGACATTTTTTTAAATGGCTGCCTCAGTTTTTGTATCTGTCAGCTCTTTGAAGCAGCTAATGGACCAAAGCAGAGCTGATCAAAAGGCAGTCGTTTACATAACTGAATAAAACATTATTACAAAAATACTAACATGCAGCATTGTCAGAAAATATGACATCAGATTACAAATTGGACTTTGTGTAACATGTTTATAAAGATAGAACTGAAATCTTTACATATAGTTTTATATCTAAAATGAACTGAGAACCCTTTAAAGACGACGCATGTTTAAAACTATTCCTTTTTGTTTTGTTGTGACTAGTCTCAAATGGAAAATATATTTTTTTTCCAGAAAAAATACAATTTCATGTAACACTTAAAAAACATGACGGGAACAACAAAAGAGTGGAAGTTTGTGCAATGAGTCAAAGAAAACAACAAAAGACATTCAGGATGTCAGATACGGGTCAGGATTTGTAAACTTACATAAAAGAAGCAGAATAGGGTCACCCCTCAAGACTGGATCAACATCTTAATAATCATGTTTCATTGTGGGGATTGGAAAAAAAAAATAAATAAATTTTCTATGGATTAAAATGATCTTAAAAGATTTATAAAATCAGGAAAACCTTTTGCATGCAGGTCATAAAAGTGCAAAATGTATAAAAACAACAGGCAGGCACACATTTTTAAGATCAGTTAATGTAGCAGAGATACTGTTATAGCTGCATAAATTCATGGGAATTCATGAAAAATACTTTAAAAATCAGGTTTTTATCAGGTTTGTGCTCTCCCTACATGGGGCAAGTGTCTGTTAAATGATCACTTGTAATGTAATTCTGTTTTTTTCCCCTTTTCTTGTTGTTTTGAATTACAGATTTCTGGAATCCTGAAGGATAACGAGAAGATCCAGTCGAACCCAGAGGTGCCGCCCAGCGACGACGACACGGAGATCAAGAAGATTAAGAAGGTGAAGTTAAAGTCAACTGCAGCGTTCACGTCATGTGTCCATGTGAAACACGTCAACTTTCTCTGCTAACCGTGTTCACCACAGGTCCAGAGTTTTTTGCGAGGCTGGATCTGCCGCCGGAAGTGGAAGACCATCATCCAGGACTACATCCGCTCGCCGCACGCTGAAAGCATGAGGAAGAGGAACCAGGTGGTGTTCAGCATGCTCGAGGCCGAGGCCGAGTACGTCCAGCAGCTCCACATCTTGGTCAACAACTTCCTGCGGCCTCTTCGCATGGCCGCCAGCTCCAAGAAACCCCCCATCACCCACGACGACGTCAGCAGCATCTTCCTGAACAGGTAGCTGGTGGTCGGACTGGTGAAGGGACTTAAAAGATAACAAGAAGGGCAGCTAGAGAAATTGCATATCCTGTGAAAATGCAGTGTGAATGCTTATTGCTGAAGAAATAGCTGAAAAGCAGCTGAAATTAGCTTAAAAACATGCTGAAATGAAAGAACAAGGCTAAATTAGTTGAAAAAATAAGAAAGAGCACACATTTTCTAAATTATGTTTAAATAAGTAGAATTGAGCAAAGAAATTTAGGAAATTTGCTAAAAATTATAGCTGAAATTAGCACAAAACAGCTAAAAAGTATCTGAAAAGACAGAAAGAAGCTTAAGCTACCAGAAGAAAGTGAAAAGAGTTGAAATGAGTAAAAATAAAAAGTGGAATTAGCTGAAAAAGCTAAAATGAACATAAAACAGCTAAAAAGTAGCTGAAACAGCATAAAAAGCTAAAACTAGCAGAAATAAGCTGAAAGGAGCATGACAAGCTGACATTTGCATAAAGTAGTTAATTAGGCTGAAATTAGCAGAAATTACCATGAAATACTTGAATTTATCTGAAAACAGCTTAAATTAGCTACAAAAATGTCTAAAAACATAAATGAAAATGTAGAACAAGCTTAGATTAGCAGAAGAAAGCAGAAAGAACACATTTGCCTAATTAGGCTGAATGAAGCAGAAATGAATGCAAATAAACTGGAAATTTTCAGAAATTAGCCATATCAGATGAAAAGTGGCTAAAAAGGCAGAAAGAAGCTTAAAATACCAGAAGGAATTGGAGAGAGCACAGTTTTGCACAATTAGATTGAAAGAAGCAGAAATGGGTTCAAAAAATGTGGAATTAGCTGAAAAGGCTTAAATTAGCTTAAAAACAGCTAAACAGTAGCCAAAATAATAGAAAAACTGAAAGTTGCAGAAATAGGCTGAAAGCTGACATTAGCAGACGTTAGAAGAAACACATAAATGTTGTAGTTAGCAGAAAGAATCTGAAAAATAACACAAAACAGCTGAAAAACAGCTGAAAGTAGCTGAAACAAAGTTTAAATTTGCACAAGGAAGCTGAAAGAAGCTGAAGCAGAACAAAATGTGAAAGGAGCAGGAAAAGATTGTAAACAGATCTAAAGATCTGAAGGATGGAAAATGAGCTCAATTCATTTTATACAAGGAAAAAATGGCAGAAAAGGCTAAATATTTCAAAAAGCTAAAGTTGAACCAATACCAATGTCATTGCACTCTTCTCCTGAACGAGCTGAATGTTTTGATTTATGGTTTGTTGAAATAGCCCAAAAATTGTGGAACGTGAAAGATGCCGAAAAATGTACGGAAGAAAAATGGATCACATGCACGCTTCATGAGCATTCACACAATAACGTTTCATGAGGGGAGATCCAACAGACTTACTATTTCTATTTCAGCTTTCATAGTTTCAGTTTCAGAAGCATTTCAGACCCGTGTAAACATGGTGTCTACTGAAGAAACAGGCTCCAGTTGTAGTAAAGGATACGTTTATTGGACTTAAATACATTAGTGATCTTGAATTACCGGGTCTTGGTCTATTTCTTTAGACACATGAAACAATATCAAATGGCAGCTTTAACAGTCTAAACCTTTCCTTAGGGCTCACACTTGATCGGATTTACTTTCCATTTAAAGTCCCTACCCTGTAACCTAAACCCTTTAGCTCTGTATCAGACAATGTAACTCTAACGTGTGACATTTGGGACAACATAGCCACCTTTGAACGAAAAAAAGAAAAAACTCCTGAAATGTCAAATACGAATCACTTTCCACGCTGTGGGTCATTGCTTCAATAAATCGTGTTTTTCCAAAGTAAACCTAAATTTAAGCTGGATACGTTTCTGTTTTGTTACTAGTGTGTGCGTGTGTTTGTGTGCTCCACCTGTCACATGCTGGTAGTGAGTACGTCCCAGCATGGAGTGCATGGCGTGTCCCATTTCATGGAATAGGTTTTCCATCATGCCAGGAGTGAGCAGGGTGGGGGCGCTCTTTGTGGGGTGAGGCAGGCTAAGCATCAGCACCACGACGGGCAGCTGGTACTGGCCCGTCTCCTGAGACCAGCAACCACCACGAATGGTGAAGTGACAGTCCTGGGAGAAAATGACGGAGAGAGGGCTAAAACAGAAGCAACTCAAACTTTGAAGGATGGTCACAAACATAACTTTTCTGCATGGTTGGCCTGAAAATAACATTTTCATTTATGGTAGTACCTTGAACCAAATGACACAAAACTAGTTCACTTAGTTTTCTTTATTTTATGCAAAATAATCTACCTGTTAAAACATATCTGTGAATGGCAAAGAGCCTGAGCCTCTGGCTAAAGCTAATTACAAACAAGGACTGGAGTCAGGAGATTTTTTTATAAATGTAATAAAAATCAGCAGTGAGGGTGTGCTCTATCATTTTATTCCTCCATAAGAAGGTATTGGATTTTGATAACGGTGTAGCACAGATGAAACTTTGACAAACCCAAAACAGGCAGTTATGTTACTAATCGAATGGAAAAAGTTGAGAAAAGCAACTGTGAAGTTTGGACTTCTTGCATCCAAAGACACATTTGAGTTAGTGATGAACTCAGAATGTAATACTGAGAAGTTTCTCAGCAACCTTTCTCACACTGGATTACATTCATGTTCACTAATCCAGTTTTCATAAAGAACATCAAACACCACTTCCCCTCAGAGTGTCAGTGTCTCTCAGAAGCCAAGATGGTAAGAGGATCACCAATTCCACCATTGTTGCGCAGAAAGATAG
>JARVGQ010000759.1:19325389-19336046 GCA_031762355.1 Hypsolebias martinsi | reverse complement strand
GGGTCCCCCCCCCCCCCCCCCGCAGCTACTTGGAGCTTTTCTTTGCCAGCAGTCAGAACAACAAACTTCTGTACGGCGAGCCGCCCACGTCGCCACGTGCCAGCCGCAAGTTCTCCTCCCCTCCTCCCCTCTCCATCGCCCAGACGTCCTCGCCGAACCGCCGGCGCAAGCTCTCGCTCAACATCCCCATCATCACAGGGGGGAAAGCCCTGGACCTAGCTGCACTCAGCTGCTCCCCCAACGGCTATGCAAGCATGCACACCACCATGTCCCCCTTCAGTAAGACCACGCTCGACATCAACAAGCTCTACGTGTCCAGCACCATGGCCAGCAAGATCCCTGGTGAGGAGGAGCCCAAAGCTGAGAGCAAAGCTGAGGAGTCCGTCCTCAGCAAACAAGGTAGAAAAAAAAACTCTGAGGGAGCTTTTTAATTTTATGTATACACTAGACATTTGTGATGCAAAAGAATGTAAATTAACTTTTATAATTTAGAAATGAGCATAATTTGAGTAGAAAATTGAGGCTCAAATAGGTTAGGTATCATTAACACTGAACAGGAAACCCAACAAAGTTCAGTCAGGTCATCTGACAGTTTCTTGTCTTGTTGAGACATTTTGTCCTTCATCCAAAGGACTTCATCAGTCAGAGGAGCCCAACAAACTCAGTCCCTCTAGCAGCACACACACATAGTGGACCAACCAGTTTGCTGGTGATACGATGGTTTCTAGGGCTCGCCCTCTCCCCCGTCAACTCCTCCAAAGTGGTTCAAAACATTAAAGTTCATGCTCAATAATCCAGGTAAAAAAAAAAAAAAACCCAACAAAGTTCAGTCAGGTCATTGTTTCTTTTCTTATTGAGACATTTCATCCTTCCAAAGGACTTCATCAGTCTGAGGACCTGACTGAACTTTGTGGGATTTTTTAAAAAAAACCTGGATTATTGAGCATGAACTTTGATGTACTGACCAGGAAAGTACACAATTCTCTTTGTATTCCTTCATACTTAATGCTCTTTTTTAATGTTGTCTGCTGTCCAGTTCCGTTCAACGGTAAAATGTCATCTTTTTTTTTTGTAGATCTGTCTGTGAGAGAGGAAGGCGACGAAGACCCCAGTCAGAGCGATGAAGCAGAAGCAGAAATGTCTCCCCCCAAATCACCATCAACACCTAAAAACATCAAGTCAAAAAACTCTGGTACAACATCTCTTTGCCATTCAAAGCATCTCAACCCTTTAATGGCCACGTTTTGTATCTCGTTCTCATCCCCACTCTCATTATCCCCTTCAAAATAAAGTCCAAGGTCAACAAAAAAAGCTAGGGCCTGCGAACCTTCAGTAATTTAGTAAGTGTCAAAAACCAAAATCAGTGAAACATGCATTCCTTGAAGGAGCATATATTACACGAGTTAAAGCCGTTTTTATCTTTAATACGGTAATTATCTTTGGTGTCCAGTTGAGGCACATCAGATGATTACTTTGTGGGAGTCCCAGTAAAATCCTTACTCTGGTTCACGAGTTATTTTGCTAACGCTCACATGCGTTCATATTACTAGAGAGAGACCACAGTTTAAAATGCTTCTGAGGATACAAAATACAAATTCTAGTGACGATTTCAACGCAACTTTCAAAACTTGTTTTTGCTTGACATAAATTGAAACCCCCATCTTTATACGGCACGAGTTTAACCAGACGAACATGCTCAGGCTGATAAATAAATACCGTATAGCCAAAGAAGACTTGAAACAAACTTTTTCCTCTCCTGCAGACAAGCATAGCTACAGCCAAATAAGGTCTTGATAAAAAAAAAAAACACCCACGGCATCCCGGCCCTCCCCGCTCCGAACAGCGAGGGAGCATCCACCTCGTAGGTAGTCGAGCACAATTCATCCCCAGTGTCTTCTCCTCCTACGTTGCATGATACAAGGGAAGCCAGTGCCTTGTGTGAGTAGGTGGAAGGAAACCTTGTACCTTAGCAACGACGTGCGTGTTCTTGTGTGCCGCCCCTGGCTGAACGGAGGAAGGCAGAGAGGGGGGAACATGTGAGTAATGGAGGGAGGTAGGGAGAGGGAACGCCGTCACCGAGAAGAGCTGCAGGACATATTGTTCTGAGTCTGCTTTATTTAGCTCTTCGTTGCCCTCTGATGGTCAACAGCTCAGTTTGTGCAACAGCTCTCAATCCTTTTAGGTTCGGAAAACAGAGCAAATCATTGTCGGTTTAAAACGAATGCTGCTTCTTGCTTTCATCGGTGCAGGATGATTTTACCTAAACAACATAAACGTGATTTTTCACCCTCTCTGCAGAGTTCTCCCTGTTTTCCTTCAACAACGGTATGGTGGTGTCCTCTTGCCGGGAGCTCGACAATAACCGCAGTGCCCTTTCTGCTGCCTCGGCCTTCGCCATCGCTACGGCTGGCGCCAACGAAGGCACGCCGACCAAGGAGAAGTACCGCCGTATGTCCCTCGCCAGCACCGGTCAGTAACATTTGGAGCTGGCGATGATGCGTCACGAATTATCTATTGAGTTTTCTGCATCTGTCCACTCAGACACCCAGATGTTTAAAGGGAACCACAGGAACCTGCTCAAAGGAACACGAGTTGAAATCTTTTGCTATTATTTAATGATTGCTGAAAAGGTTTAGCTGTGGGGAGATTGCAAACTATGAATTAAGCGATTAAAAAAAAGTTTAAAAAAGGTTGTTTAGTTCTTTGCTCGTTTTAGACACGTGTTCTATTTTCTTCTAAATAACAATCCGATGATTTTACTTTTATTGTAGTTAGGAATAAGAGGCCAAACATGAATGAGTAGGAAACACCTGTTTTAAATCTATATTTGTGTGAATGCTTGTGAAGCATTCGTTTTTCTTCCGTACATCTTTCAGCATGATACTCGTCCTGCAGTTTTCAAGCTATTTCATTGAATCAAAATTAAAACATTCAGCTCGTTCATGACAATCCAGCTGAGACTTTTGGTATTGGTGCAACTTTAGCTTTTTGAAATATTTAGCCTTTTCTGACATTTTTTTTTCCTCATAGAAAATGAATTGAGCTCATTTTACATCCTTCATATATCTAGATGTGTTTACAACCTTTTTACTGCTCCTTTCACATTTTGTCCTGGTTCAGTTTCTTTCAGATTCTTTGTCAAATTTCAACATTTTTCAGCTATTTTAGCTCATTTCAGATGTTTTTCCCCCCCAGCTGTTTTATGATCCTTTCAGATTTTTTCTGCTAAATAAAACATTTTTGCACTTCACCTCTTTCTGTGGATTTCAGCTTGTTATGCCCCTTTCAACTTATTTCTGCAAATTTCAGCATGTTTTACTATTTCAGCTACTATTTAGATGCTAATTTTAGCTTTTTCAGCTAATTCCACTTTTTTGCACTAATTTCAACTTTTTTGTGCCCATTTCTGATTCTTTCAGCCTAATTATGCGAACGTGTTCTTTCTGCTTTCTTCTGCTAATTTAGGCTTGTTCTACCTGTTCAGCTTCCTCTTATTTATTTATTTATTTATTTATTTATTGTAGCATTTTTTTTTAAATAATTTCAGCTGTTTTCAGATAAATTCATGTTTTTACTGATAATTTCTGCTACTTTAAGCCTAATTAACTTCATTATGCTCATATCAGCTTGTTATGCTCCTTTCAGCTTAATTATACTAGTTTAGCCATTTCTGCTGTTTCTTAGTTAATTTCACCTGTTTTTCTGTAATTTCTTCAGCAATAGGCATTCACGTTGCATTTTTGAAGGAAATGAAATTTCTCTAGTTATGTTTTTTTTAAACGTTTTTCAAACATTTTTTTTGTCTGTGGAGGCATTGAGAAATAAAAGTATTAATTTAAATGTAAATATTAAATCTGACTCTAGGTTTTCCTACAGACCAGAGGAATGGGGACAAAGAGTTTATCATCCGACGAGCTGCTACCAACAGAGTTCTGAATGTGTTGCGTCACTGGGTCTCCAAACACTCGCAGGTAAAGTTCACCTTTCTTCCCTTTTGTCCGTGTGTCTTTGAAGGAGACGACACCTGAGCGATGACGCCTCGTCTGCTCCTGTGTGTGTCCTCAGGACTTTGAGCAGAACACAGAACTGAAGATGCGGGTAATTGGTTTCCTGGAGGAGGTGATGCATGACCCGGAGCTCCTGACACAGGAAAGAAAGGCAGCTGCCAACATTATTAGGTTGGCTTTCTGTTACTAACGCACCATCATCACACACAGTCATACGTGACACATCTGTGTGTGCATACAGCGTAAAAACAGTTTTGCATAAATGGGATTGATTCTAAATATCTTCTGAAAGAGTAAAGTAGGGGAACTGGAGATAAAATGCGTCATTTATCGCCCTGATTTGTTTTTACCTTCTCATCAGATTACACAGAACATGGTTGAATGGGGGCACTATAAAAGAGTATGTCTTAACAAACAACACTTTTAACTGAAAGAACACTAAAATCAGAAAACATAGAGTTCAACGGATGATATGACAAAGATAAGCAGTGCATTTCCAGAGAAGGGTGGTTATTAATCACTGACCACAGGTGTGCTGATTACTAATGGAAAACAAGTTATCGAGGAGCTTGAAGCAGGGAAAAGTGAAGACATCTGGTGTTGGATAAAAATATCCTTTCATGATCTACTTACTTCAAACGAGCCATACACAAAGACAGGAGAATCTTTTTAACCCAGTTTATTTGCAAAGACAGACGTTCACACAGGCTTACAAAGAGGTCTCATTGAAGCCCCTGCTGTGAAGATCTGCACCGGACAGTGTGCAGGAAATGTTTTTGTAATGCTTATCAGCACGATGACCTCGGCCTCTTGGCTCCTCTCTGTGAGAGACAAATAACTCACTGACCTCACACCCATGGTTCAACATTAATTTAACATTAGCAGTGATAAACATCCATAAACCTTTATTCTCCTGACATCTGGTGACAGTGATAATCAAAGAATAACATAAGAAGGAAAAAAAACAAAATTACTCCAAAAATAATAAAAAAAAACTAACGTCAAACATAAATCAGGTCAAATCACTAAAACACTGAACATGAACGTCTTAAAACCGTGACTCCAACATGCATAAACTGTAGGAAAAAGTCCAGGTCTGTGTGTGATCTGACACCTTTTCTTTGTACGTTAATTCTAAACAATGTTATTCCGTAGATATAAGCTCCAAAAACCTAAACAAATAAATTATTACAAGCGTTAAAAGCATTTATGTCCTTTGGTGTTCAGGACTCTCACTCAGGAGGATCCAGGAGACGGCCAGGCCACCATTGAAGGGATCACTCAGATGGTGAGGGGAACACAAAACCCATATGTTCAAATATAACTGCTTTGTCTATACTGTATTTTTCACCGTATAAGTCACATTTTTGCATAAACTAGCATGTCTGTGACTTATACACCAAAGTGACACAATTTTGGGCTGAGATCTGACCATTTAATTCAGTCTGACATGAAAAATATTAAACATTACCATTTGCAGCCGCTAGAGGGCCCTCCAGCAATATGGCAAGCCAAGTGTCTCATTAATAGGTAAGAGTGGCTATTAATGAGACACTTGGCTTGCCATAGATCCACCTTCGTCTTGTTCTGGAACTACTGGATGACACGTCAAATCAGCTGCATTTTGCTGTGCCGCCCAGGCGAAATGCAGCTGATTTGACCATCAAAGTGCATTTATGAAGGAAAAGTTCAACCAAGACACACCTTTACTAAAATGTCGAGCAAACAAACAACTGTTTTTGGGTGGTTATCTTGTCAAATTTCGAAGAAATGCACAGCGAGTCGTCCCTCTGCGCGCTCCCGCAGCCGTGAATCGGCTTTGAAATGCAGCTGATTTGACCATTAAAGTGAATTTATTAAGGAAAAGTTCAACCGAGACACACTTTTGATAGAATGTCGAGCAAACAAATAATTGTTTTTAAGTGTTAATCTTGTTAAATTCTTGTTAAAGTCCTCCCGTGAACGCTCGCACGTTCGCCATTTGGCAGCCAGTCGATTTTTGGCACAACACCGGCCCACGTTTCCGGGTTGTCAGCGGTGAAACATAATAGATGCAACATATTTATGTTTTTTTTTTTTTCCACTTTATTAAACATATTTGAACGGATGCAACTTATACGGCAGAAAGTACGGCACGTATTGCATTTTTCATGTGTTTTTGTGTTCAGGCGATGGAAGAAAGTAAGACTGAACCGTTTGAGAACCACTCAGCTTTGGAGATTGCCGAGCAGCTCACGCTGCTGGACCACCTGGTCTTCAGGGTCATCCCATACGGGTGAGTCACCTGCAGACGAGGACGTGAGACAAAGACATCAGAGTGCCAGGGAGGACTGAAAGAAGTGTTTATTTCTTTATCCATCCGTGCCTTTTATCAGTTTCATTAAAGATTTTTCTTTTCAGGGAGTTTTTTGGTCAAGGTTGGATGAAGAACGACAAGAACGAGAGAACCCCGTACATCATGAAAACCACCAAGCACTTCAACGATGTAGGTATCCCCTGTGGGCTGAGATGGACGGATCAATGGACGAGCTTCAATCAGTTTTTATTTTTTTGTTAGATCAGTAACAGGATCGCCTCGGAGATCCTTTACTGGGACGACGTGAACCTGCGTGTGGCGGTGATAGAGAAGTGGGTGGCGGTGGCAGACATCTGCCGCTGCCTCCACAACTACAACGCCGTGCTGGAGATCACGTCCTCGCTCAACCGCAGCTCCATCTTCCGCCTCAAGAGGACCTGGCTCAAAGTTTCCAAGCAGGTGTCACCGTTTGATTACTGAGACAAACGAGGCACTGGTTTGTGAGTTTTTTTGACGTGTTGCTGGGATTCCTAAACTAATCTACGTGTTTCACTTTTCTAGACAAAGACTGTGATTGATAAGCTACAGAAGCTGGTGTCATCAGAGGGACGGTTCAAAAACTTGAGAGAGGCTCTGAAGAAGTAAGCGCATGTGGTTTTTCACTTCATCTCTCATCCTGGCAGTGAAGGGATTTCTTCATGTGCACCTGTGTAACCTCTTTAACAGCTGTGACCCTCCCTGCGTCCCCTACCTGGGGATGTATCTGACAGACTTGGCCTTCATCGAGGAGGGAACACCGAACTACACCGAGGACAACCTGGTCAACTTCTCTAAGATGAGAATGGTAAAAATACACAAAAAAAAAACCCAGTCCATATATGACTTTAACTTTTTACTGTTTGTTAGTCATGAACACCTGGAAAAACCTTCACCTAGTTAATTCTGTTCTTTTCTGTGCTCCCCCAGATATCTCATATTATCAGAGAGATCCGACAGTTTCAGCAAACATCTTACAAGATAGATTTTCAGCCGAAGGTCAGAGTTTCAAGTTTTTCATTCTAAAGTTAGTTTTCTGTATTTTCTGTGACCTAAATTTAAAAATATACCAAAGGGATCTCACTAAATAAAAAAAAACAACAACAACAAAAAAACAAACAAACAGAGAATTGATATGAAAAAGGTAATACACTATTTTTACTTATAATTACAGAAAATACAATTTTAGGTTGCAGCTCTGGAAAAGTGCTCTAGTTTAGATGTTGAAAAGGTTTTAGTAAGTACCCAGATAGAAACCGACCAAAATAACTCCAAGACCATGAAAGGTTAACAGTGTTCATTTAAGGAGTATCATGAATCTCTGGGAGAAGAAGATGTCCAGTTAAGATTCTTACTTTAGGAGTTAGTAGTTTGTCACAGGGGTGAATGGTCCAAATGGTTCCAGGAGGGTTTGTACAAGGAGGCAAGTGGTGGAAGACAAGGAGCAGCTTGTAGAGCGCATGAGGAGGTTTTAGTGGGGAAAACAGGAGAACCAGGGCGCAGGTTAGAGCTACAATTTTTAACCCGGGCTCGGCCCGACACGACCGTTCGGGTCCAAAATTATGCCCTTGATGGGCGGGCTGGGTCTTGGTCTTGGGCTTTTGATGCAGTTTTACGTATCGTACAGCACAAAGAAAACTAAATAAGAATGTACGATATAAAATTGTGTTACCGGTAATCTACTTGTTGAGGAGGAGGCAGTGAGTTTACTATGATGAGGATGAGAAAGAAATAAAATAGAGTGCAGAAGTTAATCAGACTGTGAAAAGAGAGAGTAGCGCTGTCGCATTGCGCAACAATTGCACATGTGGCCCCGCCCACCCCGCTTTTATTACATCTGAGGATTTGCAATTGACCCACAACAAGTGACAAAATGGAACTGGAAAGTATTAAACAAAAGCTAAAAATGGGAGAACTCACTCTACAAAGCCAGCACAATGAAACCTGATGATGTGTGTCAGGTGCATGCTCAGGTCCGGTAAAAAAAAAAGTCCAGTTAAGCTTCAGATGGAACACCGGATCACCGACCGTGCGCGTCTCATTCTGTTGTCATCCATGGTGAAGGAAGTTGCCGCATCTGTGGCTACAAAAGCCGAAGCGAGTGGCGTGTTCAATTAAAATAGCCTTGTTCTATTTTTCCAAATAATTTTGCTCTAAAAATATTTTTATTCATCTGTCTAATAAGCCTATCTTTATAGAGTTTTTTTTTTAGACTATTAGTTTTGTATGTCATCCATTTGGTGACTTGTTAATAAACAAGAAATATTATATCTTCCTTTCTTTGAAATACATTTTTTAAATTGTCAAACTGATTTGCTTACAAACGCAGTAAAAGCTTAATAATAAAAAAAAGTCAGTTTATTATTTTTTTTTCCGGGTTCGGGCCTCTTAATTACAGTTAATTTATCCGGTCGGGCTCGGACAATATGGCATGCAGGCTGGACCCGGGTCTGGTTTTTTTAGGCCTGAATGCAACTCTAGCCCAGGTGGAGCACAGGAGCCAGAACTAGAGCACAAAGACAAAGGTTAGTTTTACAAATCCCAAAGAGTAAATAATCAGAGCAGGAGCACACTACCCGTAATGCAGACAATGCAACAGTGTTGGGTTGAAGTCATCTGCTGATATTTATATTCCTGAAGGTCATTCGGTCCAATGGATCTCAGGTGTGACTATGTTGCTGTCCTCTGGTGTAGGGAAGCCGAGGAGGGAAAACACTGGGACTCCTACAGATGTTGCATTTTTAAATTGTGTAATGTGTTGACACAAAACTAGGTTGATTTTATGAGCCTTTTTTACAGTCCGGATGAGGTCAGGTCAGAGTTAAGAGGCTTATTAAACATTAAACATACATTACTCAGTAAATGATCAAGTAACAGACTGGAATGGCTAAAAAAAAAGCAGACAAAGTCTAAAGAAATCCTGAAGAACTTGTAAGACCGAACGCAGGAATGCACACAAGCAGCTTGAGCAACGTAAAATCAGTTTTATTCAAAAATTAAAGAAAAAGGCTGGCGTGGCAGCAAAATTGACAAAATGTGAAAACAAAAGGAAAACAAAGCCAACGATGCTCAGCTAGCTGAAGGTACAAACGACTGTTCATAAAAGCACCAATCCTGACTGCCACTTTAATTACAGTATTATTATTTTTTTTAAGTCCTGCTGCTTTAAATGAACCTTTTTTGCAGATGACTGCATATGATCAGACTAAAGTTTTCTCGTGATTCTTCACTGCGCTCTGTGTTCTTGTAGGCAGCAAAGTACCTGCTGGACCTCAGTACAGTGCTGGATGAGGAGAGCCTGTATGAAGCATCTCTGAGAATCGAGCCCAAACCTTCATCGTGAAGAGGATCTCTATCACTTTAAAACAAGATGTCCACATGTACATTATCTGTATTAGATACGGTGGACTACGCCCTCTCCAACAGAATACTTTGTGTATAATTATTATTAACTGAGTAGAAGCCCAGAGAGGTTTTATTTCTATAGATATAGAATATTTATGTGTTATTTATTGTCTATAAAGCTATTCTATGATTTATTTATGTATTTTAAGCTACAAAACAAACAATGAAGAGAGTTTATAGAGTCAAATATTTAGTTTTTATTCTAAATTAAAACATTGAAAAAGCTCTCAGTCATGAGAGACGATGCAGGATCAACTGCTGAGGTCCAGGATCGTTCAGGTCCGTTGATGTGGGGTTCTGTGGAGAGGTTATAAGTGATTATTTTCTTACTTGTTGTAGACAGAGTTTTAAATAACTTCATTTTGGAGAAATGGCGTTAATTTCGACCTGATTAATGAGCTAACGGGACAAAGAAAAAAGTGGATGGCTGCCATCCTAAAACAACTCTGATCTCAATAAAATCATAGCAGTTCATGTGAATACGGTTATATAAACCTTTACATTTCCATCAGTTTCATTTTACATGGCTACTCCTGCAGAAATATTATGATGTTTATGCTGGAAGTGCTACAGAAAGCTGCTGCTGCTATTTGAACTCGCAAAACCCCTGTGCATTATATGTGACCGTCTGCGTATTGAAACGATAACCGTGAAACTGAACATGTTGTAAAGTTTTACTAAACCTTTTCTTGAACCGCTATAAAAATTATAGATTAGAGTTGTTTTGGATGTCTTGACCTTGCTCTAGCTAAGTGTTAGCTCATCAGTTAAATCTGAACTAGAGAAATTGCATTTCCAGCAGAAATGCAGTGTGAATGTTTATTGCTGAAGAAGTTGAAAAACAGCTGAAAGTATCTTATATATATATGTATATATATATACCGGTATGTATATATGTATATACTGTCTATAT
>JARVGQ010000759.1:19218453-19232082 GCA_031762355.1 Hypsolebias martinsi | reverse complement strand
TATATATATTTTTTTTTTTTTTAAATGGGAGATGCATTGTAACCACGAAACGTCGTAACTCGAGACCGTCGTAACCCGAGGACTACCTGTATATATATATAAAATGTCATAATGACGTCATTCTGTGCTTGTGTTCAAGATTTTTTTTTCATTATCAAGCTGTTGACCTTCAACCAAAGATTAAGAGCATTATTCAGATTTTTTTTTTTTTGTCTCCACATTCTATGCCATTTTTCACCACTATTTGTCTGTCCAAACTTGTCTCACTTGTAAATGAGTCTTCAAGGCTCAGTGTGACTTATCTGTTTAAATAAATGTTGACTTAATGAATATATGCCTTTTTTTAAGCAAACAATAATCCTTTAAGAAGCATACACAGAGCAACAAAGTGCCCTTGTTTATGTGAAGGCTCTAATGTAACAGCAAGGTTGGATTGGTTTGCAGTTAACTTTACTTTAAATTAAACCAGTCAGATTGTGCAATTTTTTATTTCATCAGTCTGAACCTCGAACAGCAACCTACAGGCCATGTGTCAAAGTTGGATAAACTTCAGCAAGTACTCATCCTTGAATCGATGAAATTTTACATTTATAAATAAAACAAGACAAAAAAAAAACATAGATTGTTTGCTTTAGATTTTTTTGACCTGTGCAAAAAAAAAAAAAAAAAAGGCAACACAAAACCGAGTAACATTTTCCAGTGGAAAACTATAGAATGAATAATAAATGAAAACACTTACACCATGTTTCTCTGCTTGATGAGTGCATGTATGGATCAATGACGCCTGCCATCAGGGACACTGAATACATACAGAAATGACTTGCCACATTGGCAATGATTCTGTGATCTAACTGCTTGCCGTACCCGATCTATTTGGTTTATTCAGTTGATTTATTTTCTTGACACATTATTGATTTATTTTTATTTCAATGGATGTTTAACTTTTACAGTATCTGATTAGAAACAAAGCATCATGAAAGCACAACTTTTTTCACTATTATTTCAGCCTCAACTTTTTATACGGATTTAATAAACCAAATGTAAACAGATGATTTTTAGTTGTTACACATTTAATAGTTTAATGAGAAATATAGCTGTATATATTAGAGTAGAAGCAATGCAATATTCCTTTTCTTACAACATTTTTCATGACAGAACCTTTACCTCTAGAAGTATTTTGACATTTCATTTAGTCATTTTTACATGAATAAAAAAGGGGCACCTTTCTCCAGTTTTAATAAGTAGGAAACATTAATGTTTTGGACACCATCTTCCAGTCCTTCAGCCTGTATTTAAAAAAAAATATTAAAGAATGTTATTCTTATCCCCAGACTGTACAATCTAACTAAGTTTTACCTTTTTTTTTTTTGGTACACAACCTGAGTTTTAAGGTAGCTGAATCCAAAATCTGTAAATAGCAATTTCACTGTCCTTAAAAAAAAAAAAGGAATATATCACTTTGAACTGCTGGCTCATGGGTTAAAATAGCTGTATGTTTATATTGTAACATGGAATTATGTACTCATGTGTCTACTTAAGCTTTGGGAATTTCACAGTACACAAAAATATAGGATATTTAGCTACATCTCTCATGGCACATTATTCTTCTGAGATTGATTTCTTTATGAAATGTGAGATTCTGTAGGTTGTCAAACCTGTAAAAGCACCAGAATGAGTTCTAAAATGTCATAAAGGCTATTGGGAATATTATCTTAATTGATCCAAAATAGATCTTGAGCATATTGATCAGGTTATTTGAGAAAAGGGGAAGATAAATGAGAAGATGAATGAAGCAACAGTTGTTTCAGATCTCCATAAATCCTGAGAGAAAGCCAGTCACACTCAATGCCATGCTTTGAACTATTTGCAGCTCCCATGAAACTGTGCAGGCCATTAAATGTGTTTATTCTGTATTGTCATTGTGAGCAGCATGTGCAACTTTGCTGCCACCTAGTGATTTATTTCCTTAAAGGAAATGAAGCAGGGATTCAAAAACAAGAAGGAAAAGAGAAAAGCTAAACATTTTTTAATTGTGTTATTGAAGGCATGGTAAAGAGCAATAAAATAAACTGCACTGTTTAAGTGCACAATTTATTAAGGCACATTTGTGGATATGGTCTGTGGGATGGGGGTAATCAGCATAAACACTAATGAGGCAGCAAGTGGTAGGACTGGAAAAAGAAAGAAGAATTAGACCACGATGAAATAGGTCAGACGGAAAGTGACAGAGTCTGTTGATGCAACTGGAAATGTGTGAAGAGATTTAAAAGTGTAGAAAGCAGAAAAGTGGATTATATGCACTCAGTTTTCATCTTTGTGATGTTTGTGCTGGATTAATAAACAAGTGCACGTGTGGGTTTTCATCAGATTCCTCTCACAGACGAAAAACATGCATGTAAGGCTGATTGGTAACTCTGAATTGTAGGTGTGAGTGAGAGACTGAATGGTTGTTTGTCTCGTTTGTCTCTGTGATGGACTGAAGACCAGTCCAGGGTGTCCCCCGTCTCTCACACAGTGATAGCTGGATATGGACAAAGCAACACCTGCAACTCAAAAAAGAAGAAGTGGGTAAAGATAATGGATGGATGGATTTTTCTCCATTTAAATATATATTTTGTTCCAACTGTTGCAACAAAATGCTGTAATACCATTGCAGGCCACTAGGTGGCATCCACTTTAACAACTTATCAAAATACAGAGGAAAAAACGTAATTGGCTTGGTAAAAAAAAAAAAAGTTGAGAAAACTTATTTTTCTATGTTACAATTTACAGTTTTCTCTTTGTTTCAACTCTGTTAAAAACTCTAACGGCAAAAGGATCAGGAAACAGCGAGACAGATGGTGAAAAACTGGCGAGTGTGGCTGCTAATGCTATGCGTGCTGCAAGATAATAGCGTTGTGCTTAGGAATTTTAGTTTCACAGTGGATAATCTCTCGTTGATAAAATTTAATGAGTGAAAAAAATAACTGAAACGGTACGCACGTGGACCGAACCGAACGTGCCATACTGAAACGGTTTGGTACACCTGCATGTACTGTTACACCCCTAGTAGTAACCGGTACATATTTTATAAATAAATAAATAAATTGTTTTATGTAAATATCTCGTTACAACATGGACACCTGTGGTTTATAGACAAGCGTGGCCTCTTTATGTACAACTTTTTATTTATTTATTGGGCACAGCTATATTCAGGTGTGATCAATAGTCCAGAAATTACGGTAAAACAAATCACCAACTTTTCACAAATTCAATAAAAAGTTTCTCACTGGGATTATGGTCTCCTCTACATTCCTCCAGAGATTCTTGGGAAACACAGTTTTTTTGCGCCTCTTAATCACACAGAGCTTTTTTTTTTGGTGGGTAAAAATGAATGTTTTATTTTAAAAAGCTTTGTCAAATGGAGAATTCTTAGAAACTTGATTTTTAGTGACCTTGTGTTGTTGCAAAACAGTTTTGCTTTTAATTACATTTGAAAAAAAAATAACAGAATCATTCAAAAATTACATGATTTCCCATTTTTTCTAATTCTGTTTTTTCAAAGGTAATTCCATTTTTCTAATGTGATTCCGTTTTTTCTAATGTGATTACGGCCACTTCAGCTTTGGCTTAATGTAATTGTTTGAAAAAAAAGTAATTCTGTTTTTTCAGATGTTCATTTACACCTTCGGATCACCGTAGTACGGTAACATACATAAATACCTACAGTACCCATCCATCATCCATCCATCCATTATCTTTTACCCGCTTCTTTCATTTTGGGTCACGGGGGTCACCAGTGCCAATGTCCAGCAATCACTCGGCGAGGGGCAGGGTACAAACTGGACAGGTCGCAAGTCCATCACAGCGACACATAAAGACAAATATTCACCCTTCACTCACACCTAGGGACAATTTAGTTACCAATCAGCCTAACATGCATGTTTTTGGTCTGTGGGAGGAAACCGGAGTACCTGGAGAAAACCCATGTATGCATAGAGAGAAAACGCAAACTCCACCCAGAAAGGCCACCAGGCCAGGATTTGCCTTGCTGAGAGGCAGCAGCTCTACCAGTTGTGCCACCGTGCTGCCCACCTGCGGGTTCAATAAAGTTCTTATCTTATTTTATATTATAAATTTAGCATTTAGTGGAAGCCACTGCTGTTCCTGATTACAACTATAGCCATTAATGCAACAGAGGACTCAGTTTTGATTTGAGAAACATCCAAATCTTTGGTTGATAACCAGAAACAACTTTGCATTTACTGTCAAAATACCACTATAGGAATATATATATAAGTGCATTTTTACCATGATTTTCAATCATTCATTCATTCATTCAACCTTTATTTATACAGGCTAGCCTCGTTGAGCCACGGGGACCCAGCCTAAATCTTCTCTAACAAAATAATAATAATACATTTAAAAATAATTTGATAGCTAACCAAACAACAACAAGGTTTCATAAACCATACCAAAAATCTTCTATTTTTGCATTTATGTTTGAATTACACTCTGCAAGATGATTCCAGTGTTTGGCTCAGAGGTGAAGATGAGAGCAGGCTCTTGCATGTATGAAAACAAAACATGTTCCATCCACTGTTCCAATTTTAGCCGTGCACCAAGGGGAAAACATCATGAAAGCAGAGAGACTACTTTAGAGACAAGAGCAACCTATTTCAATAATGCATTCACGTTGCAAATGATTCCAGCTCCTTCCAAGTTTTTGTATTTGGCTTCAGAAGAACAGCCCTAATTTCATTAGTGCGCAATAAAGAACCTGGGTTGGTGCCAGGTGACTAAACCACTTACTCACAATGATGAAGCATGCATCAATGCATCCCTGCTATTCTATCAGGCATTTTGCTTTTAATCTTTAATGTGCATCTTTTGGTCCATGACAAGAAAATAAATTATAGAAAGCTCTAAAATTTACATTTCTGACTCTTGGGTGAGGTTTGATGAGGTATAGCTGTGATATAATACACTTTACAAATAAAGAAACGGATGTTGTAGTGTATGGCCTACAGCTAACACTTTAAACTGCAAACATGTTTGTGATAAATTCAAGAACTTTAACTGCCATGTGAGTCATTAGACTTCGTTTTGTTGCCTTTTAAGATCCTGCTGACTAACATTAAAACTGCATCAGTTTCAGCTGCCAAAGAAAAGAGCCACATTCAGTGTGACTCCCAGAGACAACATGTCTAAATATTCCCAGAAACTGTGTGTCTGTACCGGTAATTATATACTGTACTGTATATGTTTTTTCTGGAGCTATTTTCAATATAGCTTTAAATGTTAGTGACTGAATTCAAAATGTATGAAAGTATTTAACTGATGAACATTCAAGCAAAGCCTGAAAGTACCCCAGCATTCACAAAAGTCACCTAAATTATAAATATATGAGCATTCATCAAGATTCTTCTAAAAGGTTTCCTGAAATTTTACAACCCATGATAAAACAAAACACTTTAGTGTGTTTTTAGTCATTTTCAATATTAAACATCTGTTACCTGATGATCCTGAGCAGGTAGGTGTGTGGTGTGCATAAAATAAAAAGTTATACAGCGATCCCTCACCATTACGGGAGTTATATTCCAGAGATCCCTGCAGCAGGCGAATCCACAAATTAGTGGCGTTATATTTATTTTATTACAGTATTTGTGTAAATTTAAGGCTTTATAAATCCTTCTCACACTCCTACAAACCTTTCCCATGCTCTTATAAATGTTTCATATGGTCTTAAACTCTTTGGTGACGAATATGTTGATGATGAGATGAATGTACATTACTACACAGTATGTACAACACAAAATAAAAAAGCGGGTTTAGAAAACCCACAGTAAAGTGAAGCCGCAAGAAGTGAACTGCAATACAGCGAGGGACGACTGTACATTAATCTAAATGCAGCACTTTCAGAGGGCAGAACCACATTTTGCTCCCTGATCTTGAGTACTGAGCTACTCTCACTTTATTGTTGCTTATATTTTCAACGTTCTTGCTCATAAACTGTCTTGTCAGAAAAGATCTGAGCCTTTAATTCAATTCAATTCAAAAATACTTTATTAATCCCAAAGGGAAATTAAACATTTTTGTACAAAACTCGTTAGCCTTGTTTCATTAAGAGATTATAATGATGGCTGTAGGTAGGAAGGTCCGTCCTACAGCAGGTCCAAAGAAACTAGCCGCAGATGCCATCTGATCCGTCCATCCAGGCTTGGCAGGCTTCTCAGTTTGCCCCGGCTGCAGGACCGCCCGAATGCCGGGCAGAACTCCCCCTAGAGCGATGACCAGTCCTCCCAGCAGCCCGCCGAGCTCCTCGTCACTGCAGACTGCTTCGACTGCAGGTGTCGGGGAATGATCCCAGTCCTCCTGCTGTCACTAGCCATGTTTCCTGATCATTCCAGGAACTCAGTGGTCAGACACTCGAGCACATCCGGCAGGTAGATGGGAATGCATCCACAGCACCTCCTTTTCAACTCATTTGAGATTTGGGGCTGTAGCTGAGATATTATTTGATCTTTGAGATGTTAATCTGCTGCTCCCGGTTGGAAAAAAAAATAAATTTGTTGTTATGATTATGCATCATAACAAATGTCCAAAACTAAAAAAAGTTTTAATAAAAATCCTTCCACCTGCACAGCATCTGATACTAGAAGAAACAATCATCCAAAAAAATGTATATTTACATCCAGAAAAAGAGGAATGTTGAGTGTTTAAAACCTAAGGAGTGCTTCTTAAAGAAATCACTGAACATGTTGACCTAACCTTTTCAGGCAGCCTATTTTAAAACTTCCACAACCACAGCTGCCACCTCTGATTTTTAGTTTCAATCACAAACATTAATTTGAAAGAGGGTCTCAGAGTGCACAGGCTTGTAGAAAACTAGAAAGAAACATATAGAGTCAAGAGAGGCCATTAAAAGCCAATACTTAAAATGTAAAAAATACTATGGAAGCCTAAAACTGTGGAGTTTCTGGGTTTTGTCCTGACTTTTCAGTTTCCTCGTGTTTCAGTCCCCTCTCAGTGTTCCTCCTCCTTGTGTTCAGCTCTTTTCTCACCTGTGTCCAATGCCAATCACCACAGGTGTCTTTGTCATCATCTGTGTCTGCACATCAGCTCCTTTGTGTCTTGTCATTTGTCTCTAGATTGTCCTTCCTATGGCTATGATGTTCTGTCTCCCTTACTTACCGGTAAGTATTTATGTTTACTTGGAGTTTCCTGGTGCCTTCCAGCACGTGGGTTCAAACACTTAAGCAGAACATGATAAAAACTTGTAATATGGTTGTGTTGTCTCTAATTAGTTCATTCAGTTGCAGCTGCAGCCTTCTGTTGACTTCGACAGCACTTATTGTTCTGCTACTTTTCTACCTGTAAAAACAGTTTGGTGCATCTAAGAGGGGTCTTGTTCTGGAGTTGTGGAGTGATGAGCTAGTCCCATTAGGCTCCAGCAAACTCATCTGCAAATTACGTATTCTGGGGTATTAAAAAGAAGCAGGGTTTCATGTTTGCATGATCACTCTTTTATCAAGCTCTACGCTATCCTCACTTGGAGGTGCTTTTCCATGTAAGATCAGAAGTCTCATAATTCCAATATGACATTTCCATGTGCTGGTTGTGATTTGAGGTGCCGGCTAATCGAGCTAAACAATGTGTGCTCTCCCCCTGAGCCCCGTGGGGACCCTTTTTTCTGGGCCACATCTCTGAGGTGTCCAGGAAAAGACGAGAAGCGTCCGTTCTCATTTTCAATGTGCCAACAGCATTGTCACCCAGCTCAATGATGTCCTTCATGGAGGTGAGAAATTATGCAATCTGTAGTGCTAATTTACCTTTCCAGACTCCATGAGTAAAACTCAACAGCTCCCCGAAGGTTGTGTTCAAATATTCTGAAAGCAGCAAACAAATGAAACTGTTGCAGACATTTAAGTAGACTGTTATCCTATTTATGATCCTTTTTAACCATTGTTCCCCATAAAGAGGCCAGTGGTGTAAAATAACAGCTTATTTCATCATTTCTTTTGGTGGAAATAATGAACAAGAGAGCTAATCCTTCTCACAAGCAACGCAAAGACATAAAGCATTCTGTCCCTGCTGAGGGCTTTCAACTTCACAAAACAGTGGGCTCAGCATCTGATTTTTTCATTTTTTTTTTTATTAGGAACAAGTGCAGGGTGAGATCTTATTTAAAAAAATACGGCACAAGGCAAAATCTTACAAGGTGTTTTTGTGAAATGGGAATGTAAAATGTGAAAATGAAGCTGTCCATCTGACCAAATGTCCAACCTTTTCTCCAAGACATAAAAGTAAGAAGGGGCTGAAAGCTGCCACCGCCACCTGACCGTGTAGTGCCAAAAGTTACAATTAAAACATGATTAAATGAATGAAAAGTTCAGAGAAGGCATGGTGGAGCAGTGGTTGCCTCACAGCTACAACCAGACTCTAATCAACAACACCTGCTGATCATCAACTCAATGAGCATGAGGAACATAAAAGGCTGCAGAAGTCATTCAGCCGGTGCTGGAGCATTACCTGCCAATGGTAGTTTTGTTCTAGCTTTTTACATGTGTCTAAAGCCTAATGTTAATAATTTGTATTTCTCTCCTTGCCTCCACTGAGTTACCCTTGATGTCTTCCTGGTTCCTGAATCCTCCTCTGTGCACCTCAAGCTCCTCTGTGCCTGATCAGCTGCCTCCATGCCTTCCTACCACATGCACCTCCTTCGCCTAGAACCATTTAGGTCAACCCTCTGACCCTGATGTCCATTGTAAGAAAAACCAGTAATAATATTATCACCCATGACTTGCAGCTCTTTGCTCCTCAGGGTTCCAGTCCCCTCCCTGGCTTATTGCATTATTTCTCACTTTGTAAATAAACACTGTAAATTCATCCTGAGTCTTGGTCTCTGTTCTCATTTGTTCTTTTATCTGTCTCAATCATTACACACGTATGGGTTTTCTCTGGGTACTCCAGTTTCCTCCCACAGACCCAAAAACCTTATGTTATATGGGAACACTAAATTGTCACTAGATGTATGATGGACTTGTGACCCCACAACCCAGCAAGGAAACAGCAGGTAAAGAAAATGAATGAGAGGTCAGCAACAAAACATTTTACTCACTACTTGTTGGCAAAGTTAAGTTTTTTTTTTTGTTTTGTTTTTTTAATCCATTTACAAACACAAAGAGGACAAAAACATCTCAGACAGTCAAAGTCAACTTTTTTCCCTCTTCTCCCAAAGAGCAACACTTTGACACTGTCAAATGTGAGAAAAGCTCGCTGCTTTGCCTCTGCCGTCATTTCCTCGAGATGTGCAGGTGTTGATGGCCTTTAAGTGCTGTCATCTCTGATTCAGCAGCGCTGGAATCCCTTCAGGTAGCGAGCATCAAACACAGCTCCTGCTGCGGAGCAGTCTCACCTAAGATGCTCACCCACTTGTTTTTATAAAGGACTTCATTATTAATTAATCACAACCAATCACTCTGTTGCTTTGTACTCAAACGGCTTCTTTTTTAAAAAAAATCACATTCTATCTTTCATCTTCATTAAATAAAGGTTGAATGAATGTCAATATGACAACAGAGATAATCCCAAATACAAGAAAGAGAAAAGATTAAACTTAAACAGATGGGCAGGACAAACGGCCTGCAAGACTGCTGTTGTCCCAACATGGGGCAGCTGTGGCTTAGTGGTTAGAGCAGTCGTTCTCCAATGGGAGAATCGGGGGTTTGATTCCACAAGCAGTCACCTGTCAAGTGTCTCTGGGCAAGACATTGAATCCCTCATTGCCACTGATTCACTGATTAGTATTTGTAGTAGAGTGCTGTATGAATAAATGAGGACACAGATTGTAGTGTAAAGCACTTTGAGTATCTCGATAAGATAGAAAAAGTGTCTTTTTCCCACTACAGGTACAGACTGATCCGTTCAGTCCAGCGGCTGCATGGTTATTCTGTCCATTTACTATTTAACTATTAAAAAAACAAACTAATTTAGCTGGAAAGGAAGCAAACCATCTCTCGAGCAGCAGCAGCTCAGACTAAAATACAGAAAACTGTCAAAACCCAGGAGAAGCCTTTTAAACAACACATTAATATTCTTCTGATAAAACAGTCCAGTTTAGAGTTTGACTCCTGTCTGAGAATTTAAGTCAAAGATGAAAAGGAAAAGCTAAAGTCTTGCATGTCCATGCACAGACTGCAGGTTTAAACAGAGCAAGAGCTGCTGCACATTCTGCTGAATCTTATGCTGCATTAAGGTTTGAAGTATTACTCACTGGAACTTTAAACTACTAATGTTAAAAGACAAATTACCGTACAGAAGAACAAGGTTCATTTTCCTTTTATGCCACACATCAGCTACAACAGCATAACCCTCTGACATACCCGAGGCATGTTTTCTTTTCTACAAAATCTATTCTCCCACTAGAAACTACTGCAGTAATAAGGCTGGTTGTGAATACATAAAAATGACAAATAATGATGGAAAATGTTCATGGGCTCCAACAAATTCCTTTATTTGTCTTATTATTAAAAATGCATGAAATTCCAAAGAGAAGGGAGCACAGTGGTCTATGATGTTGCTTTAAGTTTTTATTATACTTTCTAAATTAATTTCTTCATAACCGCAGCAATGTCACTGGCTAGAAGTATTTATTTTGAAATATAATAGCAAATGATCCTGTGACTTTATTTTACAGTTAATGCACCTGTTCAAAGTGATGCATTGTGGTCTAGATACATTCATGGTTAATCATCTAACCCAGGGGTCTGCAACCTGCGGCTCTGGAGTCACATGTGGCTCTTTAGTCCCTCTGCAGCGACTCTATCAAACGTTGACCAAAACTGAATTTTATTGGTTGTTACAACTAAAATGGCTAGTTTTAGCATTTTTCCTGTACTTTATTTCGCAAATATATAAATAGAAACATTACAAGGGGTAAAACATACTCACTTTCACTTTATTTCTTCAAAGTAGGATATGTAATTTTTCTATAATTCAAAAAAAAAAAATCACATAAGAATTCATAGTTTATTGTTTTAGTTTTAAGAAACTGGGCAAAAACTATATTTGTTCCTTCTTTACAAGAATCTCATCTTTAGTTTTGTCTTAGAGTGTAAAAAAAATCAATAAATGTTAAAAATCATTAGATATTTTTAGTTTTATAAAATCTGCCCTACTGTCCAGAAAAGCATCTTCCAACAAACTTAAAGTGGTCTGTGGGCCACCAGTTGAGAATCCCAGTTGCAGCAGGTATTGTGGCTCCGGACATGTTGAACTTAGTGAACAAAGGAGCAGAAATGGCTCTTTTGATCATAAAGGTTGCAGACCCCTGATCTAACCAATCTTTATCTGTCATTTGTGTATTGTTACTGTTACTGACTGACCTCCTTATCCAATGAAAAATAAAGAAATATTCTTCTTCAAACATGATTGTTTTATTCTGATTGGTTAGCTTGTGTTGCCCACAACAGAAGAAGAAGATCGACAGGCAAGATAACGTTTCTTGATCTGTGGAATGATCAATCCAGTAGCATAATCCATTATAAAGCATGACGCTAGCTTTATGTAGCTTCATAAGATTGAGTTTGTTAGACTGTCTGTCTAATGCTGCAACTGAGCTGGAGTTTATACATGAGCACTGCTAACCAAAAAAGATCAATTAAATCTATTGCTGAGAACAGTCTCCTCCAGAAAATTTTGAAAGTAGATGCCATTTCCTGGTGTATTTTAACAGGACGTTAAACATCTATATTTACTACATAAGTAAACACTTGACTCATTGACTATTTTAGAGCTCGGTACAATAAGAAGTAGCGCTAAACTAGTGACGTGCAATACAGATGTGCTGGCTAAAATGCTACAGATGTAGCGCTTTGCTTTACATTACACAACCTAATAAACACTTTGTACAAAATCAGTTTAGTGTTAATATGCAACCAGAAGTTACAACATATAGAACACACAAAAACAAAGTACAGCTACCTTTAAGCATTAGCCTTTTATTTAATCATTAAGCATGCGATGTAATTATGACAGAAAATGGAGGATTTACCTGCAGTTACTTTTGTACAGATGTGGTACTTCCTGTTTATCACTGTTGTTTTCAACTGCTCATGAGGTCAGCTGGAGGGCTTTATCATATTTTACATTTTTCCAAACTTTGTTTAGTTTTGGAAATGAAATCAACTGTATTCTACCCTCTAAAGCAGGACTATTCAACTAAACTGCTCAGGGGCCACGGTTACTGAAAGTTCAGCGGCCGGTCGTCCAGCAATTAAAGTCAGTATGTAAATAAACCAAGTACTGTATTACAATGATCTGTCACCTTTTTATTTTTTTTATTCTGTTGCATTGAATCATAAATGCAATAAGCAATCCAAAACCCAGTCCAATAACTGCCAAACATTAATTAAATAAAACATTTTACTTAATTTTTCAGGAGTGCTGGGTTAAAATTTAGGGGTACTTGAGAACCCCCAAAAGAGGCTAAAATCACCACTGCTGAACTCACTTTTGTTTTGGTCCACTAAACACCTCCAAGCTCAGATGTCAAAGGCCCCATCTGGACAATTTGCTCATAAAAAAATCAATAATGAGCAAAACTTTGTGCTGCAGAACCTGACAAAGGTTTGCCAAAGTAATAGCTGACGTCAATTAACTAAAAGTTCCTACTTTAGTGAGGGAGCAGACACTGCAGGCGTCCAGCTTTGTTTTGCACATTTTTCTTTTGTAAACAATATTTACAGGTTGGTGGCACGGTGGCCAAGTTAAAGCTGTCGCCTCAAAGAGTTAACCATCAGCCGAACATGCGTGTTTTTGATTTGTGGGAGGAAACCCAAGTACTGTACCCAAAATCCCATGCATGGAGAGAACATGCAAACGCCACTCAGAAAGGTTCCCGGCTAGGATTTGATCCAGCGATCTTCTCAGCTGAGCCACCATGCTGCTTGTTAAATGATGTATGCACATTACTAAGAAAAGAAAGCAAAATATGGTTCAATCTATATTTTTTCCACAATTTTTTCAAATACTGTATGTATATATTAAAAAAAAAATCTTATCCATTTCCCCCTTGACTGCACTCAACAGTTGACACCAGTTGGATTTGACTTTTTTTAACCTTATAGCCAACAATACTCACATCTTAAAGGTTTTTGTTTTATGCCTGAAATATATGAGCCAAAACAACATCTTAGGTTCATAATTTATAAATCATTGCTTTTCAATGTGCATCCTTCAGCAGCTGTATGTAAACTTGCATCACATGAAGAAAAGGTGCTTTTAATATGACAAACTATAACTGAAGGTGGAGTTCACTCATCTCTGCAGCATGCACCACCCTGGGGTCAGAGAGTCAGAAACACCTGCTTTGTAAACATCATCTGGGAGCTCCAGTGATGAACAACGTCCTGTGGCTCCTCTCCAGAACCTGCCTCGTGCACAAGATCCAGAAATCCTCTCTAAGCCACAGAGCCTGATTATCTTCTGCATCCAAAACACGTAAAGCTGCAAAACTGAAAACAGCTTACACATCACTGTATATTTTAGGGTGATTCTCTCTGCTGGCATGCGCTGTGTGTGTGTGTGTGTGTGTGTGTGTGTGTGTGTGTGTGTGTGTGTGTGTGTGTGTGTGTGTGTGTGTGTGTG
>JARVGQ010000759.1:19193058-19208172 GCA_031762355.1 Hypsolebias martinsi | reverse complement strand
ACGTAGAGACAAACAAGACAAACAACCATTCACTCTCTCACTCACACCTAGGGACAATTTAGCGTTACCAGTCAACCTCACATACAAGTTTTTAGTCTGTGGGAGGAAACCGGAGTATCAGGAGAAAATCCACACATGCACGGAGAGAACACGCAAACTCCACCCAGAAGGGTCCCGGGCCTGGATTTGATCCAGCGACCTTCTTGCTGAGAGGCAAAACCTCTACCAACTGTGTCACCACTCCAGGCTACAGTTACTGAACAATAAATAAATTGCAGCTAAAACAAGAAGATTCATATGAAACATTACAAAATGTGGCTTGTCTGGAGGCTTTTTTGGTAGAATTAAAGGCCTAGCTTCCTTGGAGGAATGCATATCGCCCGCTGCCTTCCATGCCAGCATTTTAGATTAAGACCATCTTAAGATAAGAGCCATGTTGGTTAAACTTTGTAAATATGTGATCACATACATTATTGATAGATCTCAAGAAATGTGTTTGTGCCATGAGTATTTGTTCAAAATGACTCTCAGCTCCTACCAAATCAAATATTAACTGAATATCTAGAAATTTTGCTGAGTTATAATGTAGCTATTTTTGTGTTGGCTAATCTTGATTTGCTTTGGTGGTCATCTTGAATCAGGTTGACTCCAAAATGAAATGAGCTGTAGATGTACATTAAGCATTTTATTCTGAGTTTTTATTCAAATCCATCCAGCATTTCATGAGATATTTTGCTAACAGACAGATAAACATTAGTGCTATTGTGTCTTTGGCAATGGGAAATAATGACCAGTCCATGATGTCAGACTCTGTCCGTGTTCCAAGTAAAAGAACTTTAAAAAAGAAAACAAAGCAAAGAACATAGAATATCCTTCATGACATTCCATGATTTTTTTTAACCTTCCAACCTACATTTGATGCTTTTATGTGCATTTTAGAGCAAACATGCAAAACAATATTTGTACAGATTTGTATACATCAATACCACTCACGGTGCTCATTAATTACAGCTGCTTTGCAGAGGTATACAGGATTTCAAAATGACCTCCATGTTCTCAGTAGAGTCCCCAAACCCCACAGCAGACATATTTATTTTCTTCTCTTTAATTCCGTATTTTCTTCTTGGCTTGCTTAGTTGCAACTTTGTCAGCGAATGTGGAAGACAAAATAATTGCCTCTATATTTCCTGAATTGATTTCCTGCACAGTTCTAATACAGTGGTCAAGCCGGCACTCAGGCATCCATGACAGGCCGCTGTACTGAAAGGCTTTGTAATTCAACACCAAAAGGAGCATTTGGAAGTCAAGACTTAATTTTCTATGGCTGGTTATCAAGGTCAAGTGTTCTCAATTAAAACAGAAATCTCTTCAAGAAAGTGCAATTTTATTAGAAATATTGAGACAAATGGAAATTGAATGGAAAATATGAAAAATATTCGATCAAATAATGGCATAAAAATATATTAAAATGCCAAAAATATATAGTTGTTGATGGAATGGGGTTCTATTATCTATTTCTTCTTTTTGAATTTATGCATTTATTTATTGGTTTTATACTTTTGCTCGCATGAAAATCCATTTTAACCAATGAAAATTAAATTTACATTACTCCTTGACACACACAGCTACCTGGGCTGTTCCAGCATGTCCAGAGTTTGACCCCTAACCTATTTCTTACCAAATACAGATTGAGGTTTTATTATTATTATTATTATTATTATTATTATTATTATTATTATTATTATTATTATTATTATTATTATTATAATGAAACCTCAATCCTCAAAAATTTCAGTCAGTTTAAGTGAAATGTATTTATTTATTTTTTTTTTATTTACACTACTCCACTTTCAGATGGTTACTTATATAAACCGGGCATGTTGCAACGTGGTCTGGTGTGTACGGAGGGGTCTGCTCCAAAACGTTTTGTGTGAAATGCAAGTTGCATAACAAAATGAGTCTGTTCAGTTTGCTTCATGCAAAAGTGCTGGAAGTAATTATTCAGGCTGATGTCTGCTGCAAACCCCACTTCAACCCTTATAAATCAGGAAGCATATATTGTATTCCATTTTGTTTACAATTTGGATTAGTTCATTTATGAAACATTAAATAAAAATGGGCTTGTTTTAAAATAAATAATTAGATTCTCATAAAGCTTATTTGACAGCTTCGTCAAAGTTCACTGAAGCTGCAGGATTGCCTGTCTTGCTTTCTACATTTATTAAGCAATCAGCCGACCTTCAGCTGAGTAGTACTGAGAGCTGAGACAAAACACTGCATAGCTAGAGCTCTCCTTAAAATAATTTACATTCCTTTCTGGCCACCCTTACATATAAACACTTTGTATGTATACAATACACACTTCATGTCAATCTTTGTGGGAGAAAGCGTTATTTTTAGTTAATGTACTGTATTTTTTTTTACCCATTGGCTAGAACTGAGTTTGAATATTAGATATTTTTGAAAACTAATTCATGATCTTCTGTGACACACTCTTTAAAACAAATTAAACGTAAAATAATCCCTGTTTTATTCTCTTACCTACTGCACCTTTCTTCACTTCTCATTCCTTTTTGTCTTTGTTGCTGGCAACTCTGTTGCTGTTTTAAAAATTGCACGTCTATGTCCATGTCAAGCAAAGCCAGGGATGATGGGATAAGTATTTACAGCTTGTATTATATCCCAAGGTTACACAGGCCAATGCAGAGATGAACAGAAATGATGCACCTGTCAGTTTTGAGCCCCCACTTGACCAGAGTACGATCAGCTCACAACCACTGCAAAAGACAGATGACGTCCAGACCTCCTCTTTGTGCAGAAGTCTTCACGCAAAAACTGATCAAACAGCCCAAGACACGTTGTATAAGTTCAGGAAGTCAAGCGAGAGCTGCTCAGTCATTTTGACTCATCAGAAAAAGTGTCCTTGTGACAACCCTGCAGGAACTGAGAGCATCGCAGAGCGTAAAGTTTCACCTGCCACCCAGGAAAGCCAAGTTGATGCATCTATAAGAGCTGTCGAAAGGACTAAAGTACAAAATGACAAGAAGGCAGAGGTTAATGGTACCAGTAAGTTGGTCCCGTGTGAGAAGATACTTGAAATGGAGACTGAAGCTTTTGGTCTGCACAAGACTGAAGAAGTTAAAACAGGGAAGACAAATGAGCTAGAAAACAAAGGCCCCAGTGTAGTAACTGGGGACAGTTGTAATTTAGTGGGGGAAACGAAAGAACCCACATCAACACTGGTGGAAAAAACTAGCTCAGAAATACAAAAACTGAAATCAGCTGTGTTCGAGACAGATCTTCCAGATCAAACACAAACCTCGGAAAACATAACGTCTCTTAAACCCATCGACGACTCAAAACAACACCCAAAAGCTGAACCAAAAGTACTATCTATCGCTGAAATTATGAGGTCGCAAATTAAAGCTCTTGAGTCAGTGCAAGCCAACTCAGGCTCCAGCACACCAGCTCAGGCTGACTTAGCTCAAGGTCTGCCAATAACAGCAGGAGGCTCTCAGGAAGAATCAGGTGAAAACATAAAACGCAACAGAGAAGCAAATGTTTTCAAGCCTGACAAGAAAACTGAAGAAAGCCCCAAAAATCTGCCTCTCACAAACCTAAAGGCAACACTTGTGAAGACTGATCAACCACTAGAAGAAAAGAAAGAACAAGGGGCAATGTCAACCCCGGCTCAGCCTTTGAATGAACTTCCTGTCTCTGGCACATCCAGAACAGAGCTTCATGGAAGAAATGACGACGAAGCTGAAAACGTTTCCTCCTTGGTTTCTGATTCCAGGTCTAACGGTTTGAAAGACACCCTCCTTCCTTTACCTTCAGTTTTAAAACAACCTCAAACAATTTGTCAGAAACCTGAGTCTCCAGTTAGAGAGACACACATCAAGACCAGTTTTCAAGAGACAAACGTTACAATTTTGGAGCATACAAAACAAACTGTTCAAAACCCCAACACGGGATTAATACAAACACAAGTTCCCTCCAAAGATCTCAACAGCAACATAGAAACAAGGCTTGGAGATGTTAATATACGTCTCCCAACTCAACTCGCAATGGAACAACACAACAAAAACACTGCTTCTTCACTCAGGTTGCAAACAGATCGTTCTGAAAGCAAACTCAGCCCCGCCAAGCAAGAAAACGATTCTCAGGTTGTCCAGCAGGAGAGCTCAGAGATTAAAGACCGTCTAAGATCTGAGTTCTTCAACAATCTGTCTCCAGAGCCTAGTCCACTGGTAACGAGCAAAAACCATGTTTCTCCCATCCCCTCTGCGAGTCTGAAAGAGCTGGCCTCTGGGGCCCGACGCAAACTCTCAACACCCCCAACCAAACCTGAGGAGGCCCACGTGGCCACATCGTCCACAGACAGCCAAACTCAGATAACTGAATCATCTGTGAAAGGCACCAAGATCTCCACCAGCACTGCGTCTCCCAGCCCGTCTCGACGGCCTCTTCTTCTGCAGCCGGCTGGAGAACAAAGCTCGGTGACAGAACGGCTGTCTCCACTCTTGAGCCGGAGGAAGACGGTGTCTGAAGCTCAGACACCAAACCAGGCGCTCACTGAACAGACCCACACTGAGGGGAAACCTGCAGAGGACAGACACAACCCATTCAAAGGTAAAGAAGTTTAAAAAATGCATGTCTTGTGTAGGTTTCATATAACTGTGCATTGTGGGAACAACTTTTAATAATCTGTACATGCTGTATATCCCTTATTGACCTTTTCAGCCTGAACACTGATGTGATCCAACAAAGTTAAGTCAGGTCATCTGGACAGTTTCTTTGGTTGTTGAAACATTTCGTCCTTCATCCAAAGGACTTCATCAGTCTGAGGAGCGACAACAAACTCAGTCCGATAAGTGGCTTACTCACATAGTGGGCCAACCAGTTTTATGGTGATAAAATGGTCGCTGGATTCCGCCCTCTCCCCCATCAGTTCCTCTGAGGCAGCCATAGCCAAAGTGGTTCAAAACATGAACGTTTATGCGCAATGATCCAGGTAAAAAAATAAAAAATACAACAAATTTAAGTCAGGTCCTCTGGACGGTTTCGTATTTTTGTTGAAACATGAACCATTTTGGCTATGGCTGCCTCAGAGGAGTCGATGGGGGAGAGGGCAGACTCCAGAAACCACCTTATCACCATAAAACTGGTTGGGCCTTATGGGCTTGAGTTTGTTGTGGCTCCTCTGACTGATGAAGCACTTTGGATGAAGGACGAAATGTTTCAACTAAAAACATCCAGAGGACCTGACTTAACTTTGTTGGATTTTTTTTTAACCTGGATTATTGAGCATGAACTTTGACATTGTGCTGTAATGTTCATAGATAATGTGAACAGCTGCGGAAAAATCAAACAAATGGGTTGCAGATCTGTTCAGTTTACTTTAAACTGACAAAAAATAAAAATTTGGTAAATTTGGCTGTATGCATGCAAGGAAAATTGTCCATTTTTCACACAGCTAAAAATAAGAATTGCGCACCAGACTGCAATCAAACCACCAACACTGAAAAATGAATATGTTCAGTACAAAATGAAAGCAGTCATTCTAAAAATCACAGTAATTAACACTTTGATCCCAATGTACTACAGCCAAACTATAACAAAATGAGTCATAACCAACAAAACAATGATAAAGAGTGAAATGACAACTTTTCCTCTTTACTTTCATGCTGACTTACTCTATACTCACAGGTGACATGTGGTCTTCTTAACATCTGTAGAAGGTCGGAGTTATTGCACGAGACAGAAACTCAGATCCTGGATTTAGATTTAGCTGCATTTGAAATCTTTGTATAGGACGTTTATTTAAAGCTTCATTTTAAAACCTGGTTTCATATTATTCTCAGATTCACTGCAGGATTTTTTAAGAAGACCGTAGTTTGATTTCAAATAGAGCCTTTCACTTGGTTTCAGTTTTCTCTTCTCTGACATGAATGATGGCAGACTAAGTTTTGGACATCGAGTCTCAATATCCCTTCTCTTTTTAATTCTGACCCAATAGTTATCATGTTCTGCCTTAAACTGTGTTGAACCCAATACAAAGTAATTAAAGTTTATTTTAAATAACTAAACATATGTCTGGCGGGGCAGCAAAACTTACTTTGAAGGAGTTGATGAGACATGGAAGGAGACAAGACATGAATGCCTTTCGAAGGACAATCCACAGACAAGAAGCACTGATGAGGAAGAAAGACAAACACCCGGGATGATTGGGATTAAGAACAGGTGTGACAGGAGCAGAACACAAGGAAGAGGAGGCACAGGGGAGTGCAGGACACAAAACGCAGAAAACGCCACAACAGTAGAAATGGTGACATGTATAACAACTGACTGGACAACACATGCTCTCATCAGTGCATTTCTAGTTTAAACCTAGACATTTTATACATTAGAGTAACATTATTCAGACATTTGTTGGGGCTTCATTTGTTATACACACGTTACAACTTGTGAAATATTTGCTGTTTGAATTGTGGCAGCTTGGACACATGATCAGTTACCGTGTGCTCTGTGTTGGCGGGTGGGGGGGGGTCTCCTCTGCAGCTCCTCAAGTTATCCGTAAAATCAGAGCTGAGACCTTTTCAGACTCTTCGGGACACTTGAAACTGTGGTGCCAGTTCTTCAACATCCTGAGCGATTCGATTATCAGATGGTACAAAAACGAAGAGGAGATCGTTCAGGTGAAAAGAAAGTGAGCTCTCCTATTACCTCAAATGTTTACATACAATTTAAAAAAAAATGTGTTTAAGATGTGTATTAGATTAGGTGTTGTGTAAATCAGTTGTGTTTTCTCTTGCAGCGCAGGGGATGAAACTCTGGTTAATCTCACTATTGTTCAGGCATCAAGCAAAGACTCTGGCGTTTACGGGTGCTCCATAACAAATGAATATGGAACTGACTCCACAGACTTTCTACTAAGTGCAGAAAGTATGCATAATGATAAATAAACCATGTGTATATACATATATTATGATGTTATTTATTTCTTCCCACATGTTTTTTATCCTTCCTCCCTCCCACTGATTTGCAGTCTTGGCTGGATTGTCGCTGCATGAGGATCATGGTGGTAAGATAAGATTTGCACATTTTGGGCTCTGTTTTTCTGTGCTCTCCTAAATTCCCTTTGCATTCTTCTACCATTGCAGTTGGAGAGGAGATTGAAATGACACCACTGATATTTAGCAAGGGTTTGGCCGATTCTGGCACCTGGCGCAACAAATTCTTTGGACGTATATTGGTGACGCAGTCTCACATCGGAGACGGCTGTTCACATAAAGTCTGGAGAGCAAAGGTCATCTACGGTCTGGAGCCCGTGTTCGAGTCCGGTGACATGTGCGTCATTAAAGTACGCAGCCCCGTCACCTATGGAGGCAAGGAGGAACGCTGCCTCGTAGAAAGGAACCTTGACATCATGAAGAAGGTACTTCAAAAGGTTTAATTAAACAGGTTTTTTCCCAATCTGTCAGATTTATCGTCAGCGATTTCAACTTTAACGTACGTCGAATGCTGTTTCTACCACCCACACAGGATTACTGTGGAATTAATTATGTTGAGCATACAGGAGTGCGGTACTGGAGGTTAAGTCGATCTTTTACTGGCTGTTTTCCCAATGTTTTGTATACAGGAGTGTAAAATTCAGAACTTGGCTCGTGAATATTGCAAAATCTTCTCTGCAGAGGCAAGAGTCATAGAAAACTTTGGGTCCTCTCTTGAGTGAGTACAATTAAAAATGTCCTTTATTTTCCTGTATCATACAGCTATCAGCACCAAATGTCATTCACCCTCACGTTTACTCTGCAGGGTGATTCCAGTCTACTTGATGTACAGACCGGCAAACACTGTCCCCTACGCCACAGTGGAGTCTGATCTGGGAGGAGTGTATAAGAAATACTCTGTTTTGGATCACAGACTGAAGATAGACACCGGGCCTGGGTCTGAGGTGGAGCAGAAGTGCTGCACCTTGCAGCACTGGATCTTTCAGTGGACTAATGGGAATCTGCTACTGACTCGGCTTGAAGGTGAGCCGCCTCTTAAAAACAGCGCAGCTTTGAGTTGACACATATGTTCTGATGTTTACTGACTTGACATGATGCTTTGAAACATCCAGCTCATTCCATAGAGCAGGGGTCTGCAACCTTTGCGATAAAAAGAGCCATTTTTGCCACTTTGCTTATTAATTATGATGTGTCCGGAGCCGCAAAACCTGCTACAACTGTGTACTGTCAACTGGTGGTCCGTGGGCCACTACAAGTTTGTTGGAGATGGTTTTCCGGCAAGTGGGGGTGATATTGTAAATGTCTAACTATTATTATCATTTATTGATACTTTTACATTTTATTACAAAAGAAAATACAAGATTCTTGTAAATATATATATATATATATATATATATATATATATATATATATTACAATTTTATAAAAATTAAAACACTGAAACCTGCAGAGTTCTCTTAATTGTTGAAGCATTAAGTATCCTACATACACGTTTTATGCCTTGTATTTGTACTATTTTTCACATATTTGAAAATGACTGTTAAAACTAGTCATTTTCATTGATGGTAGTAATTTAAGTAAAATTCAGTTTTAGTTTAAGTTTTTTCAAAGCCTTAAAGAGCCGCTGCAGAGCCACATGTGGCCCCAGAGCCACAGTTGCAGACCCCTGCCATAGAGGAAGCCTGTATTAAAGCAGACTGAAGAAGCAGCTGAAGACAAAGCTCAAAACGGACTCATGCATTTTAAACGTTGTCCTAAATACTGAGATCAGATGTTCCTAAAGTGGTGAAATGTGTGGGAGAAAATGTTTTAGCCAAGGAACTTATAATTATTGAGATTTTTCCTTTCTCAGATTGCGTAAAAACAATTATCTTTGCAAACCTGCAACATCTGAACCCGTTTTGTACTGATATGTACCAAGTTTACGTATTTCATAGTACATATCTTAGATCTTATTACTGTTTTTCTTTACAATTTATACTTTTGTTGGATGTAACTGGGACCCTGTGTACACTATTTCGTTCCACCACATGTACCACAAGTGGTGCGAATGACAATAAAGAAACTGTGACCTTACTCAAACAATAGAAAATGAAATTACCGTAGTTACATTTTGTTTTTGTTTTTTTGTCTTTTTGTTTTGCAGGTGTTGACACGAAAATCACCAACGTTGAAATTTCTGTCAAATCAACAGGGTAAGTTGTGTTTTTGTCAATTGTACTATGAAAACCGTGTTTTACAGGTAATTAACGTTCGGTCAGACCTCAACAATGCATTTCTCTTGTGTGTTTCTGCAGGCATCAAGGTTTGTCTGTTGAAGGGAATCCCAAAGTTTTTGAGCACTTTGCCTCACAGCACAAGTGCAACTACTTCTGCGGCCTGCTTGGTCTAAAGCCTCTGAAGGTCGTGGATTCTTTAATGACGCCTACAAAGCCAAAAGGTTCCAGGAGCCCTCTACTTCAACGTAAGAAGGCACACAGCTCCTCCAGCCCTCAGCCTGGCAGGAAACCTGCTGCAAGCCCCCGGCTGCCCAGAAGGACTGAACAGGAGGGCAGCAACTCCCACAGTGAAGACAAAGTTGATGATGTTCCCAAAGTGGCTTAAAAGGAAGTTCCCTGCAAGAAAGACAACATAATTTTGTGCACACTATGATTGTATGTATTAAATATTTCATCTGAACAGACACTATTTTTTTTATCTTTATTTACTCATTTGGTTTTATTTGCTGCATTAACATTTTAATCAGAGGGCTAATGCTACAAAAATGTAAAATACAATTTCAAACTCCAGTATGGGTTTTTGTTACAGACTGCCTATTTCAGGCTAATGTGTCTACAACTCTGGCCCTTTGGACTCAAATGACATTAAATGTCTGCTGTTCTTTTAGTTGAACCACAACAAAATAAGATGAAGCTGGAAATGATCAATATTTAATATTTCAGGACTGTATCATATGGAGGGTGGATGCATTTGTTTACAGTATATAATTTTGTCATATTCCACCCTAGTATGACGCCTAGCACCTTGATAACAGTTTATCTGTTTTAACTGTGCTCTATAAATAAAGTTGACTTGACTTGACTAGTATCAAACCAGACATCAAATCATGCTGCCACTGACAATCTGTGTTTTTATATTGTAACCTCACACGTTTACTTGCCATTCTTCTTTGTACTTTATGTTTTCAGGCGCCATTAAATTTTACCGGCCGTACAATAAAATATATAAATAAATTATGAGATGCTGCAAAATGTACACTAGGTTTTTTTCTTTTTGATTTGGAGTGCTAAATACTCCACACTTATATAGCCCATTTTTAACCTTTGGCATTTAATGTTTCTCATTCTCTCATTTTCAAAGAAACACACCCAAAGCTTTCTGTTATGTACTTTACACTCCAAAAATACAGCACGTTTAAATGATTTTAACCGTACACCAAGTAGCATCTCAGTCTAACTCACTGCAAATCGGTACAGTTCATTTAAACCTAATTTTATTAAACAAGCAGAAAAGATTGCATTGAATTATAACTTTTATTCTGACCACCGTCCTGCGTGGGAGAGAAAGAAGAGGATATGGAATAAAAAATATCTTTGCTTCATCTTACTTACTCAAAGAAGCTACGCTCGAGGACACGAGAAGATTTTTAACCAGCTTTTTATTTTACTTGCAAGGGCAGACTTTCACAGCTGGTTGCACAGATGTACAGATGTTCTACATGCACGGAGTCCAGTTACGAGAATCTGCTTCGGACAGCGTGCGAGAATTGTTTTTATATGCTTATCAGCTCTTGGTTCAGAGGCAGACACTGATGACCTCGACCACACAGTTGCACATGCAGGATCGAATCATTCAGCCCTCTCTGAGAGAGAAAAGAACTCTTGAACTCAAACACATGGTTCATGGGCAGTTAGCATTCTCAGCCATCGTAGTTAAAAAAAATATCTCTTGACAGAGGAAAGGAACATTAACACCAAGCATCAGCCAGGGGTTCTTAATAAAACAAATACAAGTTAATATCAATAACCATAAAACTGCGAGACCTTTAGCATTAAGAACTTTGAATATCAAGAAAAGATACGTTGAAGTCAGGTTTTTATTGAGACCCGACAAAGTGGAGTTAAAATTAAAAATAATAATGAATCATCCTGTTAATTTTCATCAGAACTCTCAGCAGTGTTTAGATTTTAGAGAAGTGTGTGTTTCGTTTCACATTTCATCTGACTTTAGCTTTTTCTAATAATTTGCAGACAGAAAAGATCATTGGACCTGAGATGACTTGTCACGTTCTGTCTTCATACAGCTGTTATAAAACATTTTATCGTTTCTGACCGTTTCTTTAAACACATTTTGTGTGTACTGTGTTGTCCTGTCACATCTGCACACAACAAAACACAAAAAGATGCCCATCTTTCAGTAGCTCAACAAATCAGATTCCTTCATTAATGTCAAATCTTACATGCACAATGTGGAAGTTTAACTCCATCATGATGATCATACACAATTTTCAGTGATTAGTGTCATCGCTTATGTAAGCTGAAGCCTCACATGTTTGAGAACGGTGATGGAAAGCCACATTTATGCAAATAAGTTTTATTTCTGCTCATGTACAGTCACAGAGGAAATGGAGGTCATCAGTTGACGACAGCAGCAATGTAAAGTCATTTTCTTCATGGGATGGATACAAGTTGGATTGAGCACCATCAAAAGCTCATATGGTGGGAGGGGGAGTGGGGGAGCAGAGGCTAGAGAAGGTGAATCTGTGACTGGAAGATCACAGGTTCGAATCCATCCATCCATCCATCCATCATCTTTACCCACTTCTTCCTTTTCAGGTTGGGGGTCACTGGTGCCTATATTCAGCTATCGCTGTGCGAGGCACCCTGGACTGGTCACAAGTCCATCACAAGGACACACAAACCATTCACTCTCTCACTCACACCTATATGAGAATATATAGTACTAAGGAAACGTGTGACTACCATGGAACCAGATTTTATTTATTTATACAGTAGTTGAAGTCATTTTTGTGTTCACTAAAATTTAATTGATTTCCTGCGAAAATGTGGTGTGAAAGCTTATTGCAGAAGAACTTGTGAAAAACAGCTGAAATTAGCAATTAAAAAAATATGCTGAAATGGTAGAACAAGCCTAAGTTAGCCAAAGAAAGCAGAAAAAACACATTTCCTGAGTTAGGTTTAAATAAGCAGAAATTATCACAAAAATTAGGAAATCAGCTAAGAAAGCTTAAATTTGCACACAAAAAATACAGGAAAGGCTGAAACTAGCAGAAAAAAAGCTGAAAGAAGCATAAGTTAAAATGATTATGAAGAAGTTAAATAGGGTGAAATTGGCTGAAATTACCATGGAATACTTGAATTTATCTGAAAACAGCTGAAAATAGCTAATGAAATGATAAAAAAAACTTGCTGAAAATGTAGAACAAGCTTAAATTAGCATATGGAAGCATAAATAACACATATTTGGCCAATTTGGCTGAAAGAAGAAGACATGATCACAAAAATTGGAAATTATAAAAGCCCTGAAATTAGCATTAAAACAACTGAAAAGTAGCTAAAAAGAAGAGACTTAAATGACCAAAAGAAAGTGGAAAGAGCATATTTTTGCTGAATTAGGCTGAACACAAGTTTAAATGAGTGCAAAAAAATGTGGAATTAGCCAAAAAAGCTAAAATTAGCATAAAAAAGATAAATAGTATAGCTGAAATGGCAGAAAAAGCTGAAACTTGCAGAAATAAGCTGAACGGAGCATAGCAAGCTAGATTAGCAGAAAGAAGTTAGAAGAAGCTCAAAAAATGTTGTAGATAGCAGAAAGAATATAAAAGAAGCAAAACACAGCTGAAGAAACAGCTGTAAGTAGTTGAAAGTAGCTGAAAAAGTTTAAATTTATGCAAGGAAGCTGAAAGAAGCTGAACCAGAATAAAATGTGAAAGGAGCAGTAAAAGGTTATAAACACATCTAAAGATATGAAGGATGAAAAATGAGCTGAATTCGTTTTCTATGAGAAAAAAGTGGCAGAGCAGTCTAAATACTGTACTGTATTTCCAAAAACTAAAGCTGTACCAATACCAAAAGTCATAGCAGGATTGTCCTGAAAGAGCTGAACGTTTTGGTATTTGATTTGTTGAAATAGTTTGAAAATGGCAGGACAAGAATTGCCCCCAAAAATGTACAGAGGAAAAATGGATGACAATGAATGCTTCATAAACAGTGACACTATTAGCTGTGGTGGCCATCTTGAAACATGTTGTTTCCAGGGGTTAATCAGTTGTAGATGTTTGTCTAATGATTATTTTCCGAGTGTTTCATTAATACCGACCCACAAATCAAGCTACGTATCTGCTAACAGACAGCCAAATGATGACAACACACCTGCACCCACACACAGATGTGTCACCTGCCTCCCATGACAGCAGAGTTTAATAATATGGAGTTTCATAATGGAATTTCTGGAGTAATGTCAGAAATGAGACATACTTTAATCCAGATGTTTCCCAAAAGACGAAGAAAAATTAGGCACAAAGTGAAGAAATTCATCATGATTAATATAATTTGTCACAAGAGCATAATACCCAGGATGAAAGAACTGAAGATGAACAACTCAGACACAATAGAGTCAATTCAGTGCTTTGATTTACAGTGAATGATAACTCAGGATCCAACAGGAACTCATGGGAGCAAGGAGATGTTTCAGGTCCAGAGTTCAACAAAGGAGTTTTACTCAGAATGTGCAGGCTCCTTACTGATAGATGGTTGGTAATCTGGAGGGTTCCAGAATCCTTTACGACCATGAGAAGATCCAGAGAGAACAAGACGACAAGTGGCTGTAGAGCAAGGAGAGCCACTGAAGGTGCACTGGTAAGGTTCCAGGAGTTCACAAGGAGATCTAAATACTCTGATAGGTCTCAGGGGGTTCACTGGAAAGATCATACAAAAAGGTAAGTATTCACAAGGCTTAGAAGTACTGTACACAAAGAGCTAAGAGCATAAATAGGCAGGGTAATGCTCCAGCGTCAAAGGAGAGTCTTCATCTGCATTATATATGTCTTGGAGCCTCATCAGGAACATATAGACTGCAGGTGTGGGATATGGCACCCTCTGGTGATCAAACCCAGGAACAGCCACATATTTCATATTCAGTGTGGACTGATGAAGAGAGACTGACACGTTTCAGTCGAAGTAACTATTTACAACAGCCAAATGGTAAGGGTAGATCTGAAAGAGAACGGAAGACAGGTAAGCATCTTAGTTGTATGATCAGTGCATGGTATAAAGATAAATGGTATACATGGCCCCAAGAAAATGTCTTACTATCTTTTGTTTGCTTGACAGTCCTTGAGAGGAAGGTGAAGGATCCCAGGTGGATGACAGCTGTTGGTGAGAAAGGTGAGTAGAATGAGTTGGAGAGTGGCTGGACAGAGCTCAAACACTGATCCAGACATTTTGTTTTAGGCTCAGGATGAGGTGAGTGATGATGTCTAGGAGGTGGTTCCACAGAGGGGTTATGTTTTGTGGGCACAAGGAGACGGGATGCCCACAAGGAGGGACCACGGAGCCAGGATGGTCGGAAGCATAAAGTTCCAGTGTAGAAGGACTGAGCTGAAGGTCCCTAAGTACACTAGAAGCTTGTCAGCCAGGACCAGATCAGCTGCAGTGATGACTCTGCCCTGTCACTCTGAGGGTGCAAAGAAGTGGTTAAAAAAAAAAAAAAAAAGAATCCTACAAATTACTGGAAAAAGATGTATTGGCACAGCTCTTTATGAGCAGCTCTGACGAAATGTGCTAAAGAGATCAAACAGCATGATCTCACCATTAATACCCGTGATAACACAGAGAAAAATGAAGGAATTGTTAGTCACCAACAGTAGAACTTGCACATGTACATTAATTCTAATTACCGTTTAATAAATGTTGAGTTTATGGGATTATTTTATGCTCAGTGTGCAAGTCTTCTGCACATTAAAGACGTTAAAAGAATGAATTTCAAATTCTAGCTCATCATGTGTCAACATGTAGAAATCTGCTTAACACGTTTCATTTGAATGGTCCAACAGATAATACATGTTAAAAAATACCGGTAG
>JARVGQ010000759.1:19148489-19163391 GCA_031762355.1 Hypsolebias martinsi | reverse complement strand
ATTTGCAGCCGCTAGAGACATGAGAAGGCTCCACAATGGTGCGCCACCCATCCATCCATCCATCCATCCATCCATCCATCCATCCATCCATTCATTGCAACTCTGGCTGTGAGCTCTATAGTGTTTCTCAGCCGCCGGCACGAGGAGGAAGGAGACAGAGAGGAGCATGATCCACGGCCCCGGGAAGCAACAAGGTGCAGGTGGCGGGGGGACGCTGTAGAGCTGCGGGACAGAAGTGGATCGCGGAAAGTAACAACTCGCGGAATCTTTTTCTAGAGATTTTCTAGATCGATAGCTTCTTGACTTCTTCTCATCAGGGCAGATCCTGTTCGTCCAGAGGGCCGGCGAGGGTCTGACTCTGGACAGTCAAGTACCGGTAGGTGGAAGTGCCCCTTGGACCTCCCTGAACAGGATGGATCAATGACAGGAGAAATCACTGGTTGAGTTTTGATCAGTAGTTGATATGGATCAAAGGGGTCAGGGGTAATCAAGCTTTCTTTCAGAGACTTTCTTGCCTCACCAGTTTTATAAAAGTAATTCTGCGTTCAAGGTTGGTGAAAAGCTAGTTAGAAATTATCTTTTCCCAATAGCTCAGTAAATCTGGTAAAGCTCCGATGTCCCAGCTTTTCGCCAGTCTTGAACGCAGCATTCCCTTTGTGAATCTAGAGCAGCTCGTGCTGACTGATTCATTCACAGCAGATGATTTGTGCACGTGTTTAACAATAAGCCTGCGCATAATATTTCTACTTGTACAAATTGAAACTTACACATTTGAAAAACTATTTACTGTATTATACATTAGTAAAACTTGTGGTACGCTTGGATCTTATTGTAATTATATAAATCTTGTTTTATGTTTGTGCAACTATTTTGAAACTGATAGAAAATCTACTAAATATTTACCTATGGAAACAGCTGAAATGTCTGAAAATACATCTACAGTGTAGGAGTCCATGGAAGATCTGCTTTGTATGGACAAGTCTAATTTGGATGCATCTGTGCATTTTTATACTTTGATTTATTGAGTAACGAATGCTGATGAACAGGTTTTATTTACAGTGAGTGTGAACCCACATTTCAGTAATGCATATTAACTATTACAAAAAAATCTTTCAAACTGCAACATTAGATACAAACTAGTTCCATTTTTTATGTTAGATTTCTTCCTTTGCTGTGAGTACCTTTAATATACACCAGTACTTACATTTGTTGCATTTAAATATATTTGTGAAACTGCACGTGAACATCAGTCTGTTTCTCATAAAGCATTTCTAGAACACAACAATAATAAACTGTTTATCCTTCCATATTGCAGTTCTCCTTTTAGATTCATGATGAAACATTTCTGTCATTAGGGGAACACGAAGCGAAAAACTCCATCCAGGATTTAATTTTAACAGACGTGTTGAGCTAATGTTTCCAGCATCAGAGTCCTGTGTTGTAAGAACATTAAAAGCACATTTTAAAAAAAGCTGTTTAATGATGTAGTTTGTTAGTGATAATTTTCAACAGGATGCCAGTTTTAATATGAAATTTAAAAAGAAAAACATATTATTACTGAACCTGGGGAAGGGCTGAAAATGTTTCGTTGAGCATTTTGCAGATCTGGGTGCAGCTCCTTCAGTTCATTTCTGCCACAAAGGGGCAGTATTTCCTAAAAGATAAAATCACTTCATGGAAAAGTTCCAGGTTTCAACCGTTTTCACAGTGTTGTTTCTATAAACTGCTTGTTGAAATGTGACATATCCTAATGAAAACACAAGGGTTTCAGCAGAGTTTAATGATTTTTAAAGAGATGGTTTCATGTTGTTTGAAAAACGGAAGTCAGAAATGTCTTTCCCAACAGGGCAATCTTTCTGAAAGACAAAGACGATTCTGTTCTTAGAAAGTGGTTTGAAAGATAAAGACTAAAATTGAACCATAAACTCAGTGATTAAAGCAAATTAATTTGATTTCAATAATTGATTAAGATGTAAAAACGATGGATGGATGGATGGATGGATGGATGGATGGATGGATGGATGATTAAAGTCTAAAGAAGACAAATATCTGCATTTCTGTACAGACCTTGTTGTTTCTGCAATAATGTTAATCAGTTAAAAATTATCATAAAAGAAAATGTAACTAAAGACAAAAATAATAACTGCTGAAATGAAAATTAAAAACATTGAGTTTTCCCTGGATTCGTGACCGCGTAGGTTTCCTTACATCCAATTCAATTTTCAGCAACAGTTGATTTAGTGTCAAACGGATGCTCTCGAAGGATAAAGCAGAAAAGTGTTGCTCTATATCTCCTCCAATAAAAGTTTAGAGTAATTTATAAGAATAAAATCTTCAATAACAACAACAATAATAATAACTCCTGCTGAGACAAAAACGTTGTTTGATTTTTTTTTAAAAAGGGACAAATTCGTCTGTAAAATTTTATTTTATTCCTCTGACAAAGATAATCACTTCGTCACAGTCTCCCATCCTGAGCAAGCACAATGGAAACAGTGGAAAGGAAAAACTCCTATTTAACAGGAAGAAACATAACTTACATCACATCAGTGTATGTGTTAAAATAACACTAGAGTGTCAATATGTGTCCACTACTGAGTATTGCATTAATATTTTTTTTTTAAACAAATGTCTGTCCGCAGGGCTGCCTGAGGTTATGTGTGAGGACAAATCAACAACAGTTAGCGGTACACCACGTGTTAATTGATCAAAACAAATATTTTAAGTGTAAAACGTAAAAAATAATAACAATAAAAAGAAATTAATTAAATTCAATTCAGTTTATTTATATAGCGCCAATTCACAACACAGTGGTCTCAGGGCACTTTACAGGAACATTCACAATTAAAAAAGCCAATTAGTTCATTCATTCATTCATTCAACCTTTATTTATACAGTAAAGTTCTTTATGCAAAAGAAGCCAGAAGACTCATTGAATCTTCACTTCATCACAGTCTCCCATCCTGAGCAAGCACAATGGAAACAGTGGAAAGGAAAAACTCCCTTTTAACAGGAAGAAACCTCCAGCAGAACCAGGCTCAGGACAAGCGGCCATCTGCTTTGACCAGCTGAGGGTCGAGAGGACAGGAAGGAGAAAAAATACAGAATGACAGGTCCAGGTTTAGTTTCTCGGGTGGGAAGAAAGACAAAAAACACGTTAAGGATATAAATACATACAAATACTAACAGAGTTAGTAAAGACAGCAGCATAGTGAAGAAATGTAGTCAATTTGTCCTCCCGTATTCTAGGCCTATAGCAGCATAACTAAGGAATATCTCCAGAAACCCAACCCTAAGAATTTATCAAAAAGGAAAGACTTAATCCTAATCTTAAAACTGGACAATGTGTCAGCCTCATGGACAGAAACTGGAAGTTGGTTCCACAAGAGAGGAGTCTGCTAACTGAAAGCTCTGCCTCCCCTTCTACTTCTGGAAACTCTAGGAACCACAAGTAAACCTGCAGTCTGAAAGTGAAGTGCTCTGTTAGCAAAATTTGGAAGAATAATATCTGTTATATAAGATGGTGCTAAGTTGTTGAGCGCTTTGTAGGTTAGAAGTAAAATGTTGAATTCTGAATTTGTTCTGAATTTGACAGAGAGCCAATGGAGAGAAGCTAAAACTGGAGAGGTATGATCTCTCCTATGAGCGCTCATTAAAATTTCCCTTCTTTTCTTTATCACCATCATACACTGAAGTGTTGCTTCAGTTTAACAATCATTTGTCTAACTGGATCTTAAAACATGAGTCACAAAAGACAAACGAGCCCACCCCCTCCCCAAAAGTAATGCCTAACTTCTCGTTTTGTTGCATACATTAAAACTTGCGTCACATTCTTTGCCCTGCAGTAGCCTATGATGACCACCAGAGGGAGGCATAATTCTTTGCAAAGCATCCAACCCACTGCAATAGTTCTGTCATTAAAACATCCAGCCCACCTTTTCACCAAAAAGTCAATAATTTTGAACCCTCTATGGAGGAGCTAGACATAACAAGCCCAAATCTCAGCAGAATACTAACCTGTGCCTCAGGCATTACTCAGAGAAAACACAGACACGTGAACGAGCACATAGAAGCCTATTATTGATTTCCAAAGTGAGGAGGACAGACTGTGGTGTCTCTCACCAGCCGCTCAATGAGCTGTGAAAATGTTTGGCCCTCTCACAGAGCCGGGATCATTCTGTCGCACACCTAAAAACATGATGAAGGCCCAGCGCTGATCAATACATCCAACTGAGAATAATGGCACTCAGTCCACTTGAATCTTTTTTGTCATTTTTGGATTCTTTTAAATGTTTCTCATTTATGTAAGCCACATCTTGCAATGGCTTTATACATGTTTTATTGATTTTTTTTTAAATGGACACATTTTATTTTGGGGGATTTTGGTAATGCGTTTTAAAAATGTTTATTTAAAGTAGGGTACTTTATATGACTGTTTATTTACTTATAAATCAATAATCTTTTCAGCAATTTGTGACATGGTTCGGTTATTAGGAACATGTGAGATTTTAATTTTTGGTAACTTTTTGTTAATCACTAAATCACTAAATGGCCTACAGTCTCTATTTCTGTTCAGTTTTGATCAAACAAATAATAAATATCAATTATATAACAAGAAAATTGACATATAAATAAAGCTGGTATGGTATGGTATTTCCAATTTTTTTAAATTGACAGTGTGGTAAACTGTACAAAGTTTTTACATTTTATAAAAGAGGTAATTCTATTTTTTAAGTGTAGTTTTGTGGAGTTATTACAGCAGTTAATAGCTTACCTGCAGTATTCAGAATGATTTTGAATTTCCATCAAGCGAACAACTAGTCAGAGCAGGGCCTGTCCCAGTTTAACAATCATTTAAGATGCAGTTAAATTCAACATTATTTGATTAACTTTCACATCCTTGATGTTTTTGCATCAAATGTTTATTTACAGAGATACTTGTAAGTTTTTATGGTCTAGCAATGCCTTCTACTAAAAATGATTTGTGTTGGAGAACAGTCCAACCTGTTGAAATGTGTTGTATGTGAAACATGTGTTGTGAAACAAAACAAGTTAAGCGCACATTGATGCAAAATTGTAAATGTAAATAGTAATTCAAGAAACACTATTTTGTTTATTTTTATACCCCTTAATGTATTATTTTTGCATCAAATAGTTGCTTTGACTGGACATACAAAACATATTTTATTCAGTATTGCTAACATTCTGTGACCAGTGCTGCCAAACTTCAGAGCAAATATGCAAAAGTGATGTGGGTTCATTTAATGTTTTTAAAGATTGATTTAACTGTGATTAAATTAATTTGAAATCTGCTCTGAGATGGACCTCGTTCGACTAACTGCTCCACCGCTAATATCTCCAAGTTTGTTTTGCACTGTCTCTACAAACCCAATATTTTAATGCTGCCAACTGCAGCTAAGATACTGACTGCTTATAACAACTCCACAATCCACCTTCAAACCATCCAAACTGTCATCCATTCATCCATTATCTTTACCCGCTACTTCCTTTTTGGGTTGCTGGGGTCATTGGTGCCCATATCCACAGAGAGATGGGGGACACACAGGTCTCCAGTCCATCACAGGGACACAGGAGACAAACGAGACAAACCATTTACTCTCTCACTCACACCTAGAGACGATTTAGAGTTACCAATCAGTCTAACATGCATGTTTTTTGTATGTGGGAGGAAGCCGGAGTACCCGGAGAAAACCCACGCATGCACAGAGAGAACAAGCAAACTCCACCCAGAAAGGCCACCAGCTGGGATTTGAACCAGGGCGACGTGCTTGCTGAGGGGCAGCAGCTCTACCAACTGCACCACCGTGCTGCCGTCCAAACTGTCATTTTGTCTACGTTTTAAGCCAACAAATATTTTTCTTTATTCAAGTAAAATGTATCTGATTCTTAAAAAAAATTCTGTTTGATCAGAAACCACCCTCTAAAGGGAGCCATTTCTCCTGGAGTTGTGATCTTTGGGTTCAGAGAGAGAGGAACAATTCCCTCTTGGACAACCGAACATCTACCACTTAGAGCAAATGAACTCCTTCCAGGCCAGGGCTTACAAGTTTTCACATCCAGAGTCCATCCAGGGTGCTTGGCCCTCGCTGTGACCCTGTTGGAGGCCTCAAATGGAAGAACAAGCCCAGGGAATCAGCTGTGCGACACACACACACTTCCTACCCTTCTCTCACTCCTTTTTTTTTGTGTGTGTGTGTGTCTCTCTCTCTCTCTCACACTCCCCGGAGTGGCACTTATTGAACTGTGACAAACGAGCCGTGTCAGACCAGCCCCCCTACCTGGGGGATTGGCTAAATGACCTTTCCATTACCCAACCACTGCTGTATTCCCCCTCCACAGATAGAGTTACCCTCACAGACACCCAGCCAGTGGCTGAGCCCAGCATCACATCAGCTACGTCCAACCCTCCAAGCATTGAGATGCAAACGCCTTTACAGTTAATTTTATTTTTTATTTACTTGGTATTTTAAGACGATATTTAACAGCTGTAACATTGGCAGAGCTGAAGTGGCGTGTCCGTGTTGCACCCAGTGTGGATGCACGGACCAGCTTGCAGGTGGCTGGTTGTTTGGGTTTCTGCACGTGCGTGACGCATCTCTACATTTCTTTTCGCGTGCGAGTCTCCAACCAGAGCGACTTCGCTGGTTTTCACACATTTCCCATCCTTCTTTCCTGCTAATCCCCTGTTGACCAAAGGCACCAGCCCCAAATCCCACTGGACACTCTAGGGAACAAATCCGAGGAGATGAAGAGGTGAGGGTGAGAGGACTGGAGTGAAAAGATTGAAAAGAGAAAGATGGCACAGAGAGGGCACGGGTGACGCAAGAAAAGGGGTGTGGTAAAACTGAGAAGAAGTCGACGAGGCTGAAGGGACTGAAAGAAGTGAAAGAAAAGAAAGCAAGTTTCTAAATTGAGCAGGACAAAACACAAAGTTTGGTCAATTCTGCTGCTCAGGAATGTAAAGAAACGAGTCCTTGGCTGCATTAGTGGAAACCTTTTAGGAAGCTGACGGATGGAGAGCTAATGATGTGAAGGCACAAGAGCGGGGCCTGTAGTTGTTACTGAGTGAATCTGTACAACTTGTCATAATACAGCTGAAAACCAACAGCTCGAGGAGGTAAAAGAGGAGGAGGAGATGAAGAGGAAAGAGCATCACATTCTCACGTTCGATCAAAGTTTTGCTTTGAATGAAACATTTATTAGCCGCTTTAATCCTCAATACGGCTTGAGCTCCAGCTTTAATCAATTTGATCCTCGTGTGTCTGCTATTCCCTGATGTGCGTCTCCAAACTGTGGGACAAAGGCAGCGAGGGGACATATGTGCTCGCACATGGCTAGTATCCATGTTTGCATGGATTTTTTTTTCCTTCTGTATAAATATTTGATTAGCACTGATGTCACATAGGGTGGTCGTTACTGTGCTTCTGTTTCAATGAAGACATCAAAATGTGCATTTTTAAGACTGTAGACCAAGAATGTTGACACTGAGGGAAAACAGTGGGCGTGGGTGTTGCAGGCAACAAGGTGCCCAAATATTTAGGGTGACCTGTGTTCTGACCTGTATTGAAGGGATAACATTAGATTCATATGTCTGATGGTTATCAGATGCTTTTCTGTCGCTCTTTGTATTCTTCTCCCACTTTATTTTTACCATCTCTACCCCTCTCCCTTCCTTCAACTGTTTCCGATCATGCTTTGTGTGCAAATGTCTGAATGCATTTCCACCGTGTGTCCACTCGTGCACTGAAAATGCAAACTGCTGATCTGCTAAATGGGTTTGTCCACTTGACACAGAGTAGAGACTCTGCTGGATTTTCTTTGATCCGGGCCACAAGGGGCGTCCGAACCTGCCCAGATGGGGGCCAGTGCATGCGGACACCTCATGCGCACCAGCTCCCTTTTTTTTGCAGAGCTATTCTGTGACTTCAAAGAGTACAAATGGATTTTTTTAAGTGACTGTGTGTGTGTGGCAGTGCACGTAGGGGGATAGTGGAGTGTGTGTCCGTCTGTCCTCGCTCTCCTTTGTTGGCGTTTGAGTTTAAAGAGCTATAAAGAGCAAAGTAGCCCGCTATTTGATGAACTGATAAAAGGTATCATGTTTGTTGTCTTTGTCTTTGTTGTATGTTTGTTCCACTTTAAAGAGTTGACCACTGTCTCACTTGTTTAACTTGCTACATGAGATCTTTTAGAATCCTCAGGAAAACATGTCTAAAGTATATCTCAGGCTTATTAAATCTGTCAAAGTTTATTTCTGAAAATGTATGACACAAAAACAGAACTGAAAAAAAAAAAATCCTTTAAATTATATTTTGCATGTACAGTAGTCCCTCGCTTCTTCATGGTTCCATTTTCTTGAAGTCGCTCTATCGCAGTTTTTCAAAGTAAGATTGGACCTGACACACAATTAGTCAAATGATGGGTGAGCCGCATGATCGACATGGAATTTTTATTTAAAATAAATGATTTTTAAATAATTTAGCACCTGTGTGCAGCCCACAACTGTGGGAGATGCTTCCTCCTGCAGCTGATCAGCTGATCTCTGTGCAGAATGGAGAAGTGGGCGTGGCCTAGAGGGCAGCCGAGGCAGAGAGCTGAAATCATGACGTGCTGCGCTCTAAGAGTTTAGAGACATTGTTTAGAATATTGCAAGAGTTTTGGAAGATTTTATAACACCTTTAAAAATTTTAATATTAAAATAAACTTCTACTTACTACTTGAACTACTACTCATACTTGGTGGGTTTTCATGTATCGCGGGGCTTCAGGGTACGGATCCCCCGCGATAAACAAGCAACCGGTACTCCACCATCAAGAGGTCTAGGCAGATTGATAAAAAATTAACTTTTCTTGAGCAACATATCTGATTTCAAGTTTCATGTTCTTGCACTTCATTGAGTTTTATGTTTATTTATTTATTTATTTATTTATTTATTTATTTATTTATTTATTTATTGCTGCTTTATATTTCCGCTCAGCTATATTTTTCACATCTTTATCACATTTACTTTAATTTAAATGTACAGTAGTTAGCTGTGTGAAAAAGCTTGAACCGAATTGTTAAACATTTGTTTGAGTTTTTTTTTATTATATTTTATATCTTAACACTTTTTAGATTTTATTTAAGCAGGACTAACTTTGCTCACTTGACTTGATTTAATTTTGAATATTGCTTAACTAGTAAATGTGCCCATATTTTGTGTTGAACAATTTAATTTTTTTAATATTTTTATATTTTTTTAATTTTCAATTCATTTCAATTCAATTCAGTTTTTTTATGAAGTGCCAAGTCAAAACAGACGTCATCTCAGGGCACTGAACAGAAACATTCATATACATGAAAAGTAAGTTAATAACATTATTTATCTGATATCATTATTATTATTATTATTATTATGACATTATTTATCAGTATGATATGTTGTTTGAAAGACTTCAAATCTGGTAGAGCGAGTGTTTTGCACAGCAGGTGGGGCTGTTGATTTCTAGATTTACAGATGGAGGTTGATGCAGCTGAGGCCTTCCCTGCTCCAGACACAGACAGAGAGGACTGAATCCATTTACAGACAAGACAAAATCAGAGCTTTGCAAAAATGCACACACTTTATTTGTTTGCGTCTCTTCAATAAATAAGAACCAATACTTTAATGGCTAAAACTCTTTTTTCAATTAAAACAAACTTTTGCAAAATTATGAACAAATATCAGGCAGGAATCATATTTCACATTCCAAGCATCAACATTTTGAATGTACACCTCAGAGCTCCAGACGACTTCCTGCGCACCACTGAACGTCTTAACGTAAAATCAGTGCAGCACACTAAAATTTATTAAATTGTTTAGATTTTTGATTGCGCCTGACAAAGTTAAATATTATATATAACCATTGTGTGCTCAGATGAAGGTCCTCTGGTGTGAGCAGCTTGTTGTGCTGCAGTGTGAGGACGACTGCTGGGGGGTCATTTTTATAATGGTGATAAACCTGAGGACAGAGCAGGTTGAGATTTACTGAATGTCATCAGGTGTAGACATGGAGGGAGTTCTTTATTCTCAAAGATTCACAATTATCTCAATCTGCTTTACTTTAGTCTTCAGTGGATACATTTCATTTTTTATCCAGCAACATATCAGAGTTAAAATCTATATTTTTTTTATTAGATTTTAAAGTAAACTTGAGTTTGGTTTATTTTCAGTAAATTAAGACAACATGAGCACAAAATCACGTCAGGATAAAACTATAAAATACTGTAATAGAAACTATGTTGTTTGTTATTGCTGTGTTTTTTGCTGTTATGTATTTTTATGCCTATTTCAAATGTGACTAAATGAAATTAAACAAATAAAACAAATAAAGCAGGTTGATCCTTACAGGTTTAGTGATCCCGTTACAGCCATTTGTTGAGGTTCAGTTAACCCAACGTTCTTCATCGTCATTACGGAAATTTTAAAGATTTTGTGGAAATAATTATGAAAAGTTACCTTGAAAGTCACGTCCAAACGAGAAGACAGAAGCAACTAGATCCAGATTCATGAAATCAACTTGGACCTGCAGTAGAAAACACTCAAACTTTAAATTATGAATAATTTGTCTTCAAGTTTGTTTTCTAACCGCTGTAATTCTTCACAGTCTGAGATCAATGGGAAAAAGTATATTTGATGAATATTTTTTTTCTTCTCACACAGAAGATTGTTAATGTGAGTGTGGCTCGGTCCAGGCGTGTTTGTTTATGCAGGCGGCTGGGCAGGCCCAGGTATCGCAGTTACAGTGGTGTTGTGCTATGCGGTGGTGTGCATGATTATCGACCAGCGTGTCATGCAGGATAAAGCCCAGTGTGCCTCTGTTGACTGCTTTGCGGTCAGCACTGCAGGGAGCAGGATTGTGGTTAGCCTACAGACAGCCAAGCTGTGTAAAAAGATCATCTGTGTGTGTGTGTGTGTATATGTGTGTGTGTGTGTTTTAAGATGCTATGTGTTTGTTTTATTCTATTAAATGTGTGTTTTTTAATCATCCTTCTCACCGTTTACTCACCCAACTTCTTTTGTTGTCAGAAATGTATGACCCAACAAGCCTTCTTCATCTGCCTTATTTGAATATTTCTCGCCCCCTTTTCTCTCAGGCCAGCTAACACACTTAGCGAAGCAAAATGTGTGCACGGTCCGGGCCCTGTGGCCGGCGCTAATGGACGGCTCTCGTAAAAGGCCTGGGTTTTGCAGAGGAGAGGCAGAAATACCATATTCGCCATGCTCTGATTCTTTCCCGCCTCGATGAAATAGCACCATTCCGCAGAGCTTCATCAATTCTTCATGGAGCCGAGCACAAAACGCAAACAATATCTGAGGTTTGCCACAGGCGTGCTCCGAGCACGCCTAACCTCCTCCTCCACCGGCTCCTCTCAATGTGTTTTGCGAGCTTGAGCGGTTTCAATACACTTGTGTTGGAACGGGACATCTCATTTAACATCAAGTCAATTGTTCGACACACCCAGTTCCTGTTGTGACAGTCAGTTGTGGTTTTGTTTTTGTATTACTAATTAATTATTATTATTATTATTTACAAAAGTTCTGCAAGTCTTTGACGAATAGCTCAAGCATTTACAATTTACTCATCTAAATAAATCAAACCATGCAAAATGACATTGAGCTTTTTTAAAACTCTCCTCTGCGTGTTTAGCGTTAATGGTACATCATAATATATGATGAGCCTTTAGTTTTAAGTTCATCCTCCTCTGTGTTTTAGCAGCGTCAGCACAACGGTCAGCATTAACTCAGTTCTGTTTTTGTCCGTATATCTTCCCCCGACGTGCACAACGTGATTAATGAGTTTGTTTGAATAACACTATGACCACTTTAACCCAGAGCATGAATGGCTAATTAGTTTTTATCAAATCCATCTTGTAACTTGTTTTGATTTATATGGCCTCCTACATGAAAGGACACAATGCACTTCTTGCTGTCTTGTCAAGAGACACTATTTGTTTAATTTGCTGCAAAACACACCAGGGCCTGACCTTCTTTAAAGTCATTTATTCCTTCTCAGTGAAGAGGATCTTGTGTCTGCCCCTCTGCTTTAATCGAGTAGATTGTCTCATAATCAGCATAGTTTCCCCAATGATGATGTAAAGATCATTCTAGCTGCTGCTTCATGGTGTATAGTTCTAATATTGATTTGAAGTGATCTGTGGTGATTTTAGGTATCTGTCTCGACTGCTGGTGGTTAATGATGAGGGCTGCAAAGAGATCCCATCTGTTGCTCATTCATTTCCTTCAATGGCGAGGCCGTTTCTGCACTTTGTTGTTTTATGTTGCAGGCGCTGTCTAATGATGGTTCATTGATTAGAACATTTTCAGTGGCTTTTTGAAGATTGGTGAAAGTTTTGATGTGTGATTATTGTTTTCCGTTTCTTCTGGTAAGCAAAGATGGCTCTGAAATTGGTAAACGATTCTCAGACAGCAAAAACCACAAAAGCAAAGTATATTTTTTGGACACCAGTTTTTTTTTGCCTCTCACTGTAAATAAACTGTCTTTCACTATGGAGACGTTTGGTTGGGCAGCACGGTGGCGCAGCTGGTAGAGCTGCTGCCTCTCAGCGAGCTGGTTGCCCCAATTCAAGTCCTGGCTGGGGGTGGGGTCTTTCTGGGTGGAGTTTGTATGTTCGCTCCGTGTATGCATGGGTTTTCTCCAGTTTCCTCCCACAGACAAAAAAAAAAACATGCATGTTAGGCTGAATTGGTGACGTTAAGTTGTCCCTAGGTGTGAGTGAGAGAGTGAATGGTTGTTTTGTTGTCTCTATGTGTCCCTGTGATGGACTGGAGACCTGTCCAGGGTGTCCCCCCTGCCTCTCGCACAGTGACTGCTGGATATGGGCACCAGTGAACCTCACAACCCAAAATGGAAGAAGCGGGTAAAGACAATGGATGGATGAATACTGTACTTGGTTGACTTACAACTGTATAATAAAGTATAAATTTTAGAAAAAAGATAAATTAAAAAATTACATCTGGATTTAAAACCATTGGTAAATCCACTTATCAGACAACCATTGAAGCAACAATTCAGATTCTGATTGTTCTGACTGATAATATTTTACCTGTTTAGCTCTTTGAGCAGCTTCAGTTTGAAGAAATAGAAGTTAGTTCAGACCCAGTCAACAAGCTAACGGCTAATTTGAACTCAGTTCCAAAGCTACGTGTTGCTATTTTAAAACAACTCCAACCTGAAAGATTTTACTGTGGTTTTATATGAATGCTGTTCTTGAAACATTTACCCCTTTTTTTTTTTTGCTTTACACTGTATGTATAAGGAATCTACTGGATATCTGCGCACACACAGACAACAGCAGCTAGTTGGGGCATTTCTGGTGCAGCTTGAGGCACTTCCTGCAGAAATAGTGACTTAACAATTAATTAAATAATATTCACATGAAAAGTGATGAGATTTTCAAAACTGGAGTTTAATAAGGTTGGCAGTCATTATCAGAAACTTAAACTTAATTTTTTTTTTTTGTAAAAAATACAGTTTGTCTAAACTTTGATCCCAACAAGACTTACCATATTTACAGCATGAGAAATTTTGTCTTCATTCACAAAACACTATTTCGAAGCTGATGAGATATCTATTTAAAATTCTCATAAAGTGAAATTAAAACATTTGTATCACCTTTCATTTTATATTTATTTCATAGATTGCCAACCAGCGTGATGCCGTTATCTACTTTTTATTTTTTTATTTTTTGGGTACGTTTTTGTAGCTTTTTGTGACGACGTCGTCATGTTTACAAGAATCTTATGGGAACAAATAATACACCTTGAGGTGTTTTTTTTTTTGGGCCCAAAAGTAAGATCATCTGAATATAACATGCATAAAATGGTGCATATTGCTTGGTAGCTGCCAGGACGCCCATTCTTTCTCAGGCTCTCTCCTTATTTATTACCTGATGAGCGTTGGCCGGCACCACCCTCTTCCCACAGTTAACCAGCAGCATCCATAATAAGAGACGGTGGTGGGGCAGACATCTTTCACCAGTTGACTTGTCATTAACTAAAAGCATGGTGGAGCTTTACTCCCAATTACCACTCCTCTCACAGCACATATAAATCACACGTTGTCGACTTTCATGAGCCGCAGTCTTGATCGGATTTTCTCCTCATCCTGTCTACAGGAAACTTCTTCGACCATCATGCCCCGTAGATGTTGGTGTGGCGTCATCAGGAGAAGTAACTTTACCTTCCAACTTGTCCTCGTTGTATTTAGCGCAAACAGTGCTTTGATTGCAAGAGATTTAGGCCGGAGCAACAACAGAGACCTCATCATTTAAGCTGTTATGATCTTTTAATGGTCTTCTATTACTGTATCGTTATCCTAAAGGCTCGTAGTCACTGCCGCCGGCTCTCACTTTCATATCACTTTCATTAAGAGGAGGCCAGGATCATTTGTAGTGGCACTTAAGTCATTTGTTGAGAGTGTGTGGATGTGTTTATGAATGTGTGTGTGTGTGTCTAAAGCAGACTGGCTGAGGTGCAGAGTATTTTTATCAGGAGCATCGATCTGTTTCGACCTCTTCTTCTCTGCTCCTGGGTGTAGAAGTCTTGACCTTCACTGTGGGAGGTATCAGTGAGCCATGTGACCTCTGCTGACACACAGTTTGCTAATACACACACAGGCCCATGCGCCTGCCTGCACATGCAAACGCGCACAAATGCCGCTCGTCACACAGAGCTACAAATATCTGTGTTGTAAAGGTGTACAGTTCCACCTTCACTCACTGTTGCTGCTCATGCAGAAGAGTTGATGACCTGTTTGTTCTGTCTTTCTGACACACACACACACACACACACACACACACACACACACACACACACACACACACACACACACACACACACACA
>JARVGQ010000759.1:19051210-19061588 GCA_031762355.1 Hypsolebias martinsi | reverse complement strand
AAAAAATTTCTCCTAAAAAATAAAAGCATCTTTTTTTTGTTGTTTTGTCTACAATTGTTTTTGTTTTGTTTTTTGAATGTCCAGAGGATCAGACTTAGCTTTTTTTTTTTTTAACAAAACGATTTGGTTTTCTCCTTCAAAAACAGTCATAAAGACACGTTGTGTATTCATCTTTTTTTTTTTTTTATTTATCATGTAATAATACTCTCTTTGAACGTATCGCTTTCCTATAACAATAAATAATATATATAACAATAATTTAGTTTTTGTTCGAGAAGCTCCGACCCGCCTCAGCAGATTTTTTGACAACACCAACACTTCATCATGCTCTGACCTTATAAGACAAAAGGACTCGGAATAACGTATCAAAAATGGTCAAGTAGAAGAAACGAGACACGACATGAACACACTGAGAATGGCAGAGTCCACGTGGAGCAACGTGGAAACGTGTTTCCAGTGGAGGGTGTGGGGTAGGGGAGGTTTGCAGTAAATCCATCTGGACTGGAGGTCTTCTGTACATCGTTGCTCTCCTCATGACGTCATGCATCAAATGTTCTGCTCGGTATTGTTCTTGTCACCACCCGCTCACCAGAAATGTTGGAAAATAAAATAAAAAGTCAGTCGCTCTTGTTCCTTCTCCTCCTCCATGAAGTTCAAAAAACAAAAGTCTCTCCTCTTGGAAGTGATGAGCTGACACATGCAGGGAGGATGAAGGAGAGAGGAGGAGGGGGCTCATGCTGCAAACTGTCCTTGCAGAAAAATAGTTAAAAAAAGCTGGCTGGGTGACGTTGGAAGGAGATGGGAGGGAAGTGTGGGGGGGAGGCTGCACCGCCACCACCATGACGGTTCTCACGTCTCCACGGGGCTGGGGACCATACTGTTCGGGGTGTCCGGTAACTGAGAGGACAAGGAAGTCACGTCGCTGCCAGAGGAGTTCCCCAGAGAGCCCGATTCAGAGAAAGACACCTGGAGGGAGGGGAAAACAAAGAGTCACATGTGGGTGCTTTTATTTTGAAAGCAGTGACACGTTATGGTGTGCGCTGTGAAGACCGTGTAACCATTAGATATGTATGTATGTATGTATGTATGTATGTATGTATGGATGGATGGATGCATGCATGCATGTATGTACAAATGTATGTAGGCCTATGCATGTCTGTATGTATGTATGTATGGATGGATGTATGTATGTATGGATGTATGTATGTATGCATGTATGTATGTATGTATGTATGTATGTATGTATGTATGTATGTGTATGTATGGATGTATGTGTATGTATGTATGTATGTATGTATGGATGGATGTATGTATGTATGTATGTATGTATGTATGTATGTATGTGTATGTATGGATGTATGTGTATGTATGTATGTATGGATGGATGGATGGAAAGATGGATGCATGCATGCATGTATGGATGTATGTATGTATGTATGTATGTATGTATGTATGTGTGTATGTATGTATGTATGTATGGATGGATGAATGTATGTATGGATGTATGTATGTATGTATGTATGTATGTATATATGTATGTATGTATGTATGTATGGATGTATGTATGTGTGTGTATGTATGTATGTATGGATGGATGGATGTATGTGTGTATGTATGTATGTATGTATGTATGGATGGATGTATGTATGTGTGTATGTATGTATGTATGGATGGATGGATGGATGTATGTATGTGTGTGTGTATGTATGTATGGATGGATGGATGCATGTATGTATGTATGTATGTATGTATGTATGTATGTATGTATGTCTGTGTATGTATGTATGTATGTATGGATGGATGGATGGATGGATGTATGTGTGTATGTATGTATGTATGGATGGATGGATGGATGGATGAATACACATACCAGTTGTTGGAAAGCTGGCTGGTCCAGGTCGCTCTGCAGTGCAAACTCACTCAGAGCTTTCCAGGGAGGCTGGTAGGTCTGCACCTCCACCGGGTTCCCCTGCACCGTGCTCTCATGTCGGATGGGACTTCCGGCCACAAGCGGCGTCCCCGTGAGGCCTTGGAGGTTCTGCAGAAATGTTTTAAATAAATACAACTTAGTTGTTTGATTTTTATTTTATTTTTTTATTTTTTACAAAATCTTAGAACTTGTCAAAGCTGTGACTCTGTGCTTATTTTTATCCTCATAATTTTACAAATAGATTAAAAAACAATTAGAATATTTTTTTAATTTTCGGCTCAAGCAAAAACCAAAGATAAAGTGTGTTGCGCTGAGTGTTTTGCAGAGAGGAATGAAGCGGCCCAACTTACGAAGATGCTTACAGTCTTATCACTGTGCTGCTGCTGCTGGAGCTGCTTCATCAGGATGGACTTCTTCTTGTCCTTGCAGCGCTTGTTCTGGAACCAGACCCGGATCACTCGGGGGCTCAGGCCCGTCATCTCCACCAGCTGCTCCTTCATGAGCGCGTCCGGCCTCGGGTTGGCATTGTAGCAGGTCCGCAGGGTGTGCAGCTGCTTCTCGTTCAGCACCGTCCGCACCCGCGTCGTCTTCTCCGACTGTTTGTGCACGTGGTTCCGGTGCGGGGCCTGTCGCACCGTCACGGGGTCTGCAGAGGACATGGTGGGGGGCACCGTCAAAAACCATCAAAGCCTTGCTCCACCTGAAGGCCTGAAACCCCCTCCGTTTAGATCCAAACACCCCTCAGATTAATAATCTGCAGCCCTGACTCCATGGGTTTATTTCTATTTTGAATTTGGAACATCTGTAAAATGCTTTAGATCAGACAGATGTTCTAAAACGAGCCATTAAAGGAATAAAATGAACAATTTGGATTTCCAGGAGAAAACCGGATCAAATTACTCTCAGAATGAAAATAAAAATGAACTTTCAACTCTTGATATTTTAACAACTATAAATGTTTTAAGGGTCAGTCTGGATTAGAGTTGATATAAACTAAATATAAAAAAATAAAAACAAAAAATCAAGATTCTGTGCTTCAATCTGAAAATCTCAGCTGGGATGATGATCAGAAGCCTGCATGGTTTTTGAGTCACACTTTTCTTTATTCTGACAGAACGACACGCACACACGCACGCACACACGCACAAACGCTACAGGCGCGACTCAGATCCCAGATTATTAAGATAATAGTAGCAAAGCAGGTTACAACTAATGAGCTCAATTATGAAAGAAAGAACACACACACACACACAGACACACACACATTTTCTTAAATATATTTTGTCTTTGTTTTCCTAAATTTGTCACCACGAGATTTCGATTATTATTTCTGAAATGACTTATTCATAATCCGTTTATAGTAATATAATAATACTATGGTGATGATGAATGGACGGACCTGCCAGGTGCAGCGCTCTGTTGGGGTGCACGTGTCCGGGGCTCCCGGGGCTCCCCGCGGAGCTCCTCTCCAGCAGCAGGCAGTGGTCCGCCCGGCACAGCAGCTCCTCTTCCCGCAGGGAGAACTCGTCGCCCTGCAGCAGCTGCCGGCTGCACACCGAGCACCGGAAGCACTCGATGTGGTACACGTTATTCCGCGCCCTCATCACGAAGTCGCTGCTGCTGAACACCAGGTTGCATTTGGCGCATTTGATGCCGAACAGCCTGCAAAAGGACACGCACCATGCAAAGTTCAGTCTCTGGGAAATTATAATAAAGGGACATTTTTTAAACACTTTATAATAAATGCTTGTTTCTCTAAATATGAAAGTGTTTCAATCTGTTTTATTTTATTGCTCCGTTCTGTGGAGGCAATGGCACCGAACTCCTCACCTTACATAATCTCTCTTGCAGTAGGTTTTTCCGTCCCGGACGAAACAAGTGCACGTCTCGTCCAGGTACTGGCTGCACTCCGCGCACTTCAGGCAGGCTGCGTGCCACTCCAGGTCGGGGGAAACTCTCAGGATGTACTGGTCGTGGATCTGACTCCCGCAGCCTACACACATGGCGAATCCTGGTTTCTCTGCAACAACCAAAACGCGCAACATGAAGACCAAGGCAAGACAAGAACACCAAACAGCTGTCTTTTTTTTTTTTTTTTCCTAATAAGCTGCTCACTGGTTTGTTTTTCTTCCTGTTTCAGAAGGAACGAGCATTGCTGTTATTCTACTTTGGACAATGAAATCCACGCAACCCATGAGGAGTTTCGTTTTAAATGAGCGCCTCTAGATCCTCAGAGCATCGTCAGGATCCTGATATTTGATTAAAAGATGGATTTAGTCCAGCCTGCAGCCTCTCCCTTCAAGCCCACTGCGCGTCGGACACTTAAATCTGCCACCTCGACCCCTCCTGGCGCATCTCCAGACTTACTTTTGGAATGATCCCCCATATCACCCAAGAAAGAAGAGCTGAAAATAATATCCACCATACAGGAGGGATGGGGGGGGTCCGCGGCGGGTGCAGAAAAGATGATCACCGGCCCTTCGGCTGCCTCCCAGATAACTTGTGTATCTCCAGACTGGAGGAGGGGGCCCGGAGAAGCTACAAGGTCCTAGTACGCAGCGCACGTGACGTCATCACGCAACAAAGGGCGCTCCAATCACCTTTTCCACCAGAAGGGAAGGGAGGAAGAAGAAGAAAAGAGACAGAAAAGGATGTTAAAAGGACTGCTAAAGATTGCGGATGTTTTTTTTTTTTTTTTTTTTTTTTTTTTTTTTATTAAATAAATAAATAAATAAATAAATAAAAACTTTAAATCCCCAAACAATAGAAAAGCATGAAGTTGACAGAATAATTAAAATAACTGCACAACAATGTACACTTAAAATTGTTCTAAGTGATTAAAAAAAAAAAAAAACTCTTCTCAAAAAACGCCAGAACTTGGTTTATCTTTCTTTTCTTCTCTCCAGCGTGCTATTTTTTTATTATTATTTAAGATGAAAAAAATCATCATGATGTCAAAAGTTTGCGTTCTTTGTCATTAAAACAGAAACAATGAAAACGTTTCCAAAACAACAACATAAGGTTTTATTTTGGGGCGCAGCGGGCATTCAAACCATTTTCACGTCTTTTCGCTTCAGCAGCACCATCTGCTGGACAGAACATGAAACTGCGGCGGCAAGAGGAAGATGCATGTGGAGGCGTGGGTTTATTGAGCTGGTTGTTTCTTGTAAGCTTGATTAGTTTACTCACCTGTTGCAAAACCTGAACATACTGACCTTTTTTTTACTCCTGTCTCCTGCAGATTAAATCAGACACAATACCTTATTTATTTATTTATCCTTGAATTATTTTTGATGAAGTAAAATATAGCTTCTTACCGTAGCTTCTTTATGTATAAAATATTTCAAACAAACAGAATTTAACATAATGATGTGCAACCAACCCTTAAATAAATACCTCAAAATATATATATTTCATTTAGATGAAGTTCTCTTGAGTTTTGGACACGTGTATAGATAAAATAAATGGTTTTATTGCATTTGTTTGTGTTCTGAGTTTATTTGTTTGCATTTTTCTGAACCATGGTCAGAACAGGATCTGACAAACTCATACTGAAGAATCTTCTTTCCTAATTAATAAGAGCACCATAATTATAACCATTTGGTTTGGTACAGCTTATTTTAATTATTTTTATATATTTTTATGAATAAGGTTGACGGTGGTGGTCTTGAGCATGTCTGTGGGACTTTCCTATTAAATCAGGGCAGAGTAACGTGGTTTGGCTCTGGCTTACACAAGGCATGGAATACGATTAACAAGCTTTGAAATGACGTATGTTGTACATTTCAGCTCATCAGAGAAAACAGCACTTTTCATGTTTGGCAAATGGTGATACTTTAAATAAATGTCTCAACTTCCAATAAGCTTTGTCTGTGAGGATACAAGTGCAACAGTTCACTCCATCTGTATCAAATTAATTGACAAGAAGCAGTGTTTAATTAATTTACTGATAATTTTCTTATTGAATTGCTACATTCTTCTAATTTATAGTGTGAGTATTGCCAGTGATTTTGACAACTCATCTGCAAACCTGCTGGAGCGCTAAACCAAAAAAGTTATATTAAAAAGTGCTTTATCTTGATTTTAATGTTTATGTGTGTGTATGCCATTTTGTTATTCAATCTATTCAGCCTTTCAAATCACCCAAGTTGGAATAAGCTGAACTTGTGCCAGTCTGTGTCCATCTGGTGTACTTGTTGTTTCATATAACAAAAAAATTTTTTAAAAGATGGCAATGGAAAAAAAAATGTATTCCATAATCTTAAATTTTTCAAATAGCATTTTCTATTTTGAATGAGCTGCATGATATTTATAAAAGATTGGAGTCATCTTACTGCACATCTGTTATATTGTATGTTTCATGGATTCTTCTTTAACCCAGGCTGAACTGAGAACAGGTTGATGATGATCTGCAGAAAAATTGAACTCTGTCATTTTCTGGAGTCCCCTGTATCGAGGGATAAAGATGAAATAAACAGCATTATAGACAAGTTCATTAAAGGTAATTTAAAGTGTCACCTGTATCAGAAGCATGCTAAAAATACTAAAAAAAACTTATGTGCAAAAACTTTTAAACCACAGCAAATATCTTCCCCATTTTGTTTTCAGTCAGTCAGGCCTTCTTGCAGCCTTTTAAAGTGATACTGATCAATAGTTCTTCAGGCTTTGCAAGAGTCTTTCAAGTATCAAGTTTTTCTTGAAATGTTGACAGCACGCTGTTCAGTGTGCCTAAAATGAGACAAATGAACAAGTGGAGGACAAAAGAAAAGGAGTCGTGCGTTGAAGTACTATCTGCGGCCGATGAACACTCATGCCTTTTAGAAATATACATTAAAAAAAATGACTTGAAAATTGCATCATCCTTCAGCTGAGCATTGCTTGTATGCCGAGTTTTTAGCTGACAGCTCATAGGAGCTGCACTGTTGCTGCTGAAATACCATTTTATGTTTGTGGAACTAAGTTATAAAGCCATAAATTAATATACTGTATACAAATAGGAACAAAGTAAGCTTGGCACAGACTGCTATAACAGACCCAGTCTAAAAAATGTATTTGTTTGTGTGTGTGTGTTTATGTATCTGTTACTTTATAAGGTCCATTTGTCCAACTTATACTACACTGTGAGGACCAGCTGCTTCTTATGGGGCCCAAAGCCTGGACCACATAAGAAGAAGTGCCGTTGGTGGGTTAGGGGTTAGGTTTATGACTAGGTTGTGAGTTGAGGATGGGTTAGCTTTAGGGTTAGGTACGTACAGCTAATGGTTAGGTTTAGAGTAAGGGGCAGGTTTAGGCTGTAGAAATGAATGAAAAATGAATGGAAGTCAATGCAACGTCCCTGTAAAGATAGAAAGACAAACTTGAGAGTGTGTGTGTGTGTGTTGACTTGTTCCACTTGCTCATCCCTTTAGTCTAGAAGCCTTTTTGTACCTGAATGGTTCACAGGTCAGAGTTAAGCAGCTGAACAAACATGCATTCCTTTGAAAACAATAAGAAGACTTTATTAGTGGAAAAGCTGTGAACGTTCAAATAAAAACTTTGAAAGATGCTGAGTAAGCCAAAACATTTTATGAAGATCACAGACTGTAATGTTTAGTATAACAATGTTTAATCACTCATATGTCTGTCTTTGTATTTTTGTGCTTGCATAAGTTCATTTAGACTTTTCTGCTGACCATCAGAAACAAAATCTCTATAATTCATAATGTGATTGACTAATTTAAAGATACTAAATTAGTTAACAAAATTAGCCATAATTTGTGTCCTTCTGTCCGTTCTAAGTCAGCACAAACTAAAATGAACTAGAGAAACTGCATTTTTTTTTTTTTTTTGTATAAATGCAGTTTGAATGCTCATTTGATTTTTGCTGAAAGCGGCTGAAGAAGCTGAAACCAGGCGAAAAAAGGTTTTGTCTCTAAACTGGTAATGCATGTTGAATTTGACCAGCTGACATTTGCTGAAAGAAGAAAAATAAAAGCAATAAAAGCAATAAATCAGAAACATGGCAGAAATGTGCAGAAAAAGCTGAACAGAACAGAAATGTGCATGGCTTATTTATTTCATAATGCTGTTTTTCATGGCTTATTTATTTTATAATGACTCTTTTCGGCAGAAGGACTTCAGCTGTCAATCAATGTCAGTGGGTTGGACCCTAACCACATTGTCTGCTGGTGTGGAAGTACAGCGCCCCCTGGTGACCAAAGACAGACATGGAACAGGAACTCCCACAGAGGGGCGGAGTTTAATGCAAAACGTGAAATTATGGGAAAAATTAAAAAAAAAAAAAAAAAACCTCTAATGAGCAGAAAAATGCTGATTTTTTTTTATTTATTTTATTTTATTTTTAAGAAAGCGGCTGCTCCACCATCAACGTATGGCATGGAGGCTGCACAGAAGTCTGTTGGAGTCAGTCTCCCCACCATCACAGACATCTACACCTCTAGATGCAGGTGATAAAAACACGTCACCCTCCTGCATCATGAAGGACCCCACTCACCCAGCACACACTTTTTGCCCCACTCCCCTCAGGAAGGAGGTTAAGGAGCATTAAGTGTTGAGGAACAGCTTCTCTGCATCCTATGTCCACACTCCAACTACCTCCATGTCCGCTCTGACTGCACCATGTAGCTCCTCTGTCTTTTTCCTGGCAGCTGTATTTCTAACATCCTTCTACCAATATATTAGTACAGATAACTAACTATCTGACTGAAAAGTCCCTTTAAAATTGACATATATCCCATTAAAAAAACAACTAAGTGTCCTTATATCTGTTAAGAAACAACTAAAGACGTTTTTATTCAGACATGCTTTTGCTTAATTTTGTTTGTTTGCTTGTTTGCTTTGTTTTAATTGTGTTGCCTTTGTGAAGCACCTTGTGATCTATAAGTCTGTGAAAGGTGCTAAGGATTTGTAAAACTTTTACACGTTTCATTGTTTTTCAAATCTAACACCCCTGCACTATGACTCAGACAAAATAGATAAACCAAAACTTTCCTTTTAAACAAGACCCTTTTCCTTAACATGAAACTAGACGTGTTGTCAAGTGCTGCCTAAACCTGTTTAGGTCAAATGAGTCGAAATGAGCACAGGCTGCAGTGCAGAACACGAGCAAACATTGAACTTTGCTATAGACTGAGATTTGAGTAAAAGTGAGTCCACAAAGACACCAGTAGTGATCCCGGGACCTTAAATAGCATTTATTCGTCCTGATCTTTTTTTTAGTTAAAGTTTTCTAGCAGGTTTTTCTTCAGAAACATTTTTGATGCTTTTAATTTCCTTTTGAAATTGACCTTCCATACAGCAGAGAAATCCCTTCATAAAATATTTGGCATCATTCTGAGGTTTTGGGACTCAGCTTATTAAATGTAAGGCTAAGATTACTGATGTCATCATCTAGACCAGTGGTCTGCAACCTGTGGCTCTGGAGCCATATGTGGCTCTTTGGTCCCTCTGCAGCGGCTCTTTCAAGCTTTGACCAAAACTAATATAAAACTGAATTTTATTGGTTGTTATAACAACAATTAAAAGGGCCAGTTGTAGCAGTTTTCCTGTAATTTATTTAGCAAATATATGAATACTAAAAACATTACAAGGTGTAAAACATACTCACTTTCACTTTATGCTTTATTTCTTTAAAGTAGGATACTTAATTTTTCTACAATAAAAAAATCACATAAGAATGCATAGTTTATTGCTTTAGTTTTTAGAAAATGGGCAAAAACGATATATTTTTTCCTTCTTTACAAGAATCTTGTCTTTTATTTTGTCTTAGAATGTAAAAATATGTATCAATAAATGTTAAAAATCGTTAGATATTTTTAGCTTTACAAAATCACCCCTACTGTCCAGAAAAGCACCCTCCAAAAAACTTAAAATGGCCTGTGGGCCACCAGTTGAGAATCCCAGTAGTAGCAGGTATTGTGGCTCCGGACACATTTAATTTAGTGAACAAAGCGGTAGAAATGGCTCTTTTGATTGAAAAGGTTGCAAACCCCTGATCTAGACCAAAAAATAAATAAACAAATGAATAAAGTTTTCAAACAGCACTCTCGTTAACAAAGATGGTTTGTTGTGAGGCCACGTGAATAAATCGTCACATATTAACAAACTGGGTATCATTTTGAAAAATTTTCTGATGGAGAATGAGAATGTGTCCCACGGCCAGGATGGAACCTACTTTGTACATTGTTCCTCCTGGATCTGAGGTACAACCAACGATTATACAAGCAGCAAGAATTTCTTGTTCAAGTTCAGAAGAAGTTAGTTTTCAAATATTTTGAGGCCAGTCTGTCTCTTTTGGGAGAGAGAATCTGTCCTGCTGTACTGAACAGCCTTTCAATAATATTTCAATAATATTTCAATAGTCTTTCAATAGTCTTTCAATAAGGCCATGGGTGGTGTGTATCTTCTGGCTGAATCTTTGTGGTGGAATCCATTTTGGGTGTGTTAGTG
>JARVGQ010000759.1:18951182-18962989 GCA_031762355.1 Hypsolebias martinsi | reverse complement strand
GAGGAGCATTAAGTGCAGAACCACTAGACTGAGGAACAGCTTCTACCCTGAAGCTGTTAGACTCATAAATCCCTAACCAGAAAAATCACTGTGATGCCACTTTATTTGGACATTTGTCACTTTGTGCTGCTGATTATCCATGCTGCTGATTTTTTACTCATAAGCTTCTTTAATCATATCTGCTCACAACACACTCATGTTCAGGCTGCTGTTTAATACACCATGTTATATTATTATTATTTAGTGTATATCTTAGATCCTTGTATACTGTTTTTTTACACTTTATATTTTTTCTATATTGGGGTGTAATTTGGACTTTGAATACATCATTTTGTTCCACCTCATGTACCACATATGATGCAAATGACAATAAAACACCTTGAATCTTGATAAAACAAGAAGTATACCGTGTTGATGGAAATAAATATTGCAACCCCAACTGTGTAAATGTTTGATTTCAGTTCAATTAATCATTAATCTATTCTGATCATTGTTTTTCTGGGCTCTTCCATTAGTTTGGTTTAGCATGTCCGTCAGTTTAATGCAGATCTACGTGAATCCAGTTTTATTAAAGTTTTCCTATCTTTGTTGTCTCTGAGGTTGTAGTTGTTTACTCGTTATGAGATTGGTGAACGCTAAATGCAGACGAGCTATCCGAGGGCAGAGCTGTGGAGAACCAGCCGATACAAGAAACGTCTCATAAATTTTTATAAATAAATTGTTTCTTGTAAAACGCCTTCTAAAACCAGACACTGCATGACACACTATGTTCAAATGGCTGTGCAAATACTGTAGTAAACCATTGAGATGTGGCCTTACCAAATTTAGCACAAGAACTAAACTTGCCAACCCCTTTATTTATTCTGTTCAACCCATAGCTGTCACACGAGTTAATGCTGTATTGAAGTGGAGTCTTTTTGGGGAGTTTGATAAGTTTTGGTTTAAGTTATCAACCAGAGTGGATATCCTTCTTTAGTCTGCCCCTCAGTCCAAACTCACATCTGTGGCTTTCTTCTCAGCAAGCTCCAGTTTCTCCTGGGCATCCTTCAGAGCCTCAGAGTACTTGTCCAACTCGTCCTCAGTTCCCTTCAGCTTCTTCTGCAGCGCCACCAGGTCATCCTCAAGCTGGCGCGCAGGGAAACCAAACCAGAGATTTGTTTACATATCCAAGAGAGACTCAGAACAGATCAAAAACACGTTTTTTACAGAACAAAAATAGAAATTATTGTGTTATTTAACACCAGTTTAAAATACAGTAATTAGTATTCTGTGACAATCAGCTTGTTTTTAAATGACAGACCGGTTTCATGATAAAACTGACTTTTAGCAAAAAAATAAACATAAATCTTTCCAATATTTTCAATTTCACAAAGCCTACATGTAAATTCAAAGAACTGCATTGAGTTTTTAAAGCAGTTTTCTGAGTCTAAAACTCACTTATAGGTCATCAGACACTGAGTGGGAGCGGTGAAGCGCACCGTGCTAATGGCGCCTGTGCGTAAAGGCGCACAGGAATACCCACCTGCTTGCTCCTGTCCTCTGCTCCTTTCTTGTCGGACTCGGCCTGCTCAGCTCTATCCAAGGCGTTCTCCTTGTCGAGCTTGAGCATCTGCATCTTCTTCTTGATGGCATCCATGGCTGAAAGCAACAAAGAGACTGGATGGAAAGGATCGGTGCGTTCTGACCACAGTGAACGCCAAGCTGGAGCGCAAAGATGTGAGATGAACTTGCCGGATACCTAAAGCTTTTTAGAAAGAGTTGCAGCTGCTTGACAACTGTTGGACCTGTCTTTTTATGACACCCCCCCTCACTGATTTGCCTCTCCTTGACATTTGACCACTTCTGAGACCAAATATGGGCGTCAGAGAGACACGCCCCATCATGCTAAGACGTCCTCTCCTGTCTTCTTCACCCTCCACGGGAAAGAGAGGATCAATACCCAAGAGTAATGTTCTAAGGGTTTTATAAAAAGAGAAAAAAGTTGATAATCTTTAATCAATTATCTCTCTCAAAGATGAAACAGATGCTTAAGATGAGAAAAGAACATCAGTTGATCATTTTCTGCTATTTTGTTTTTTAATTTATATTATTTAGCTGCAACAGATTAAAGAATGCAGCACAGTGGCACAACTGGTAGTGCTGCTGCCTCTCAGTGAGCAGGTTGCCCTGGTTCAAATCCCGGTCTGAGGGCCTTTCTGGGTGGAGTTTGCATGTTTCCTCCGTGCATGTATGAGTTTCTCCAGGTACTTCAGTTTCCTCCCACAGACCAAAAACATGCATGTTAAGGCTGATTGGTAACTAACTGTCCCTAGGTGTGAATGAGAGAGTGAATGGTTGTTTGTCTCTATGTGGCCCTGTCATGGACAATAGACCTGTCCAGGGTGTCTCCCCCACCCCTTGCAGTGATTGCTGGACATGGGCACCAAAACCCCGGCAACCCCAAAAGGAAGAAGCAGGTATAAGATAATGGATGGATGGATGGAAAGATTAAAGAATGTGAGGATGATCACAAATCCTGATTTCAAATTCCTATTTACTTCCTCGATGACTAGAGTTCACAAAAGCATTTCAAGCATTTGAAGCATTCACACATAGCTGTACTGAGTGGATAACCCCCCTGTGAAAGCTCTTCTCCCTTTGAGGTGGGTCACTGAGGGAGGCTCGCGCGTACCCCACAGATCATTTCAGCAGATCTCTCACAACATGGCTCAACAGCAATCAGAGAAGCCAGAGTGTGATTTTCAAGCTTGTCCAACTTTGCTCAGGTTTCTCACTCCAGCAGCTCCCTCACTACACCTCGGTGCTGGTTGGACAATACCATGTCAGTTACATCAGTTCATCTTTGTGCATCCTAAGACCTTTACAATAAGATTCAAAACACTTATTTGCATCACCTGCTGCTTTTTCACCTAAAGCAGTACATGAAATCATGTGAACCCCTTAGAATTTTCTATATTTCTGCATAAATCTGACCTAAAACATCATCAGATGTTCACAAAAGTCCTATAGATAACTCGGATAAACAAATAAGATAAGATATTGTACTTGGCCATTTATTTAATGAGCCAACTGATCCAGAATTAAATATTTAATTAGGTCATATTTATGCAGAAATATAGAAAATTCTAAAGGGTTCACAAACTTTCATGCACCACTGTAACATATACCAACACGTGCAGACAAAACGTTTTCCGTTTCTCCGACAAGGAGCGTTTAGCTTGTTCTTCCGTTCCTCCTAAGGTTTCGCCTGTGTTTTGTTGAGGACATATTTTGGGATCTTGTGACTTGGACAGCACCTGTTGGACCCCATCCATGGGGACTTTGTAGCTGCTCCCATCTTGTCTCTATAAAGAAGAACCACTGGTGTATAGAAAGAGAGTAAAACACGAAGAACCTAAATGATTTGTTGTATCCATTAAAGGTGTATCCTGAATGTGTTTCATGCCAGAGTTTTCAATGAAAGCTGTTGTGCTGAAAAGAGACGGCATCATTATTTTGGTCAAACCTGAGGTTAGGCACAATTTTATGAGATATTGTGACATGTTGCAAACTGTTAGGAGTTTATGTTGGGGGGTAACTATCTGCTACCATATCAAACTTAATATCTGTAAATGTGATAAAGTTGTAGCCATTTTTGTTTGCCATGCTCAATAAGTTGTTGGGGCCATCTTGAATTGGGTTGACTGAAAAGCTGCTGACTCACATGTCCAGTTATGAGTTTCGCCAAAAACTGTCTTGTGGCTCAAGATATTTTGCTAACAACCAAACAGGAGTGGCTCTAACAGTTAATGTCAAATATTTAAAGTACAATGTGGTGCTCAGATTATGTGTTGAGAATGACTCTCAGCTACTTTAGCTCAATCTGTGTTGGATTTGGCACCTTTCATCTGTAAAATTAACTGGGTTGTATCTTTTGTTGTATCCCAGTCAGTGGTGGTGGCCATTTTGAATTGTGGTTTGCAAAAGTCAAACAGCTGTACATGAAATAATTACACGCTGAGGGTTTCATTTTATTCTGTCCACAGGTTCATGAGATATTTTGCTAACAGTACAGCCAAAAACATATTTGCCTTTTTGCCTTCAGCTGTGGGCAAAAATGGTCTCTGTTCATTTCTGTGGTTGACAAATCTCAATTTAAAATGTTTCTTGCTTTGACTGTTTTGCAAACATATTGAAAACACATTCACAATACAGTATTAGAAGAAATGAATTTATTTTTATGGCGCGTTTTTAAACAAAAAAAAAAATCATTTTTCTACACACTTCCCTGCTGCTTTCTGCTTCTTTGGTGGCCTGACATCTCTCCTGCGGAGCTTTTTTAAAGCAGCCAGCTGTCATCACGTTGTCTTCCTGCCATGTGTTTTGTGGACAGGCATGCCACTCATACCCAGAGATCAGAGTCTCTCACGGCACAATCCATGTCACCCTCACACCCTGGACGGCCCAAGAGACGAACACCATGCTGGACTCATCCAGAAAAGGATTTTCTTGGATTATGACAGTGGTTTATTTGTTAGACAGCCACTTTCACTAATAACAATTAGAACTTTTTGATTTGTCTACACCTCTCTTTCTGTATATACAATGTTTGTACAGTTTATTAATCTGGCTTCGTTTATGTCTCAGCTCTGCAGAAAGCTCCCTGACACCAGAAAAACCAAAGTTATGATGTTAAAGCTGCAGGACAGACAGGTGGGATAACAGCCCACAGAGTTCCCTGAATTCCCATCATGCCAGGAAGCATTTCACCTGCTAATAGTGACATCCAAGTCCTTTGAAGAGCCACCTGTGAAGTGGAAATACCTTTAAAATCTGCTTTCATTAGCTGAAATTTCCATGTTTATGCCCATTAATGTGCTACTGAGTTATTGTTCACCTAAAAATCATATAATTTAATAAGAGTTTTGAATAGGGACTTGTTCATCACACAAAGGAATGATGGGGCACATTTATGTTTAAGGATGAAACAAAAATTTCTCAGGAAAGTATCAAAGTTTTCAAAATGTGGCTTTATTTCTTCTTTGTGGCTTTATTTCTTCTTCTGGTTCAATGCAATCCAGTTTTTAGATGTTCGGAGCTTTTTGGGTGAGGTTTTGCAAAATTATGTGCATGGACACTGGTGTGAAACATTAGGCAGCCAATTGAACTTTTCACTCAAAAGAACTGGTAATTGTAGCTGAAGTCAGAAGAGGTGAAGTAATTTTTCATGCCTCCAAGTTATGAACAAGCTGCCTTACTTCATATCAATTTAATGCCCTCATTCTTTTTGTCTTCTTTTTCTCAGACTCGTCAGCATTAACGCACCCACTTTCCCAAGATGAATCAATCATGAACATGAAAATGATGGATCGATTTAGATATTGCTCACTTAAATGAGCATGTGGCCAGAAAAGGCTGAGAAAATGCCAGTAAAAAGACAACAGGTGTGAAGCTGTCCCAGGAGCAGCTGCACCACTAGAACAGACGTTGCCTCCTCAAATTTTAGTGCCAGACAAATTTAGCCCAGTTCTCAGCCAGGACTCAATATAGCCTCTGGTTTTGTGCTGACTCAGAAATGCAGACTTGTTCTCCGAACACCAAAGAGGACTTTGTGTACTGGACATAATTGACCTCTTATTCTTATTCGCCTGAAAACGCCCATTGGTTCTGCGTCCAGTCAGGAATGATGCTCAAACATCAAACATGGACGAAACAGAGAGTGGGGTTGTTCACATTTCCTAAAGCGAAAAAAAACAAACAAACTTTGAGTGAAATTTAATCACAAGTTAGCTACAAATTGGAAAGAATAAATCCTGGAGGAGTGTTTTGATACTGAACTTTTGTAAATTAAGGTGAAACCCAGCTGTTGCATTCAGGTTGGAAAATTATGGCAAAAGTTAAATGTGAACTTTACTACTTTAAATTACTTATTATACTGATTTAAAAGAATAATGTTGGTTAAAAAAAAAAACAATACTGACACTTGTTTAGCTTAAGCCACTCTGCCCAAAGTAATACATGAACTGTGAAATAAACAGGTGCTGCAGGATATTAAACAGAAATGTCAAACTATTTCAAATTCACTTATAATCATTGAATAAGATGCATCAATACGTACTGATTTATAACAGATGGGGCTATTGCAGGGCTTTTAATCATGTAAAAAGCATGCAGTGAAGTGCTTTCAAAATTAGAATTACAAATTTACATTTTAAAAGTAGTCTGTCACATATAAATCACATGAAAACCAATTCATTACAATGAAATGCTTTATTTTTAGTGAATACAAAAAATACTTTCAGTGAGCCCAGATAAATATCTTCATTACTGTACGTTTTAATTCATCTCTAGTGAAGTAACCTCCTAATTTCTTTCCTTTCGAGAGGGAACAGTTAGTACTCCACAGCGCTGATATGGTGACAGATATTATCCAAGTACTCCTATCACACTTATCTTTCAAGAGAATCTTTACAGCACAAAAACAAAAGCTTATCCAAAACCTCAGACACCACAATACACAGTAAAGCAGTGGACAAACTTCAATCTGTGCTGTCGAGAAGCGTTGTGGTACATGCTCAGAACGGTCAGTACAGAAATGTGTGATGATATATGGGGATGTACACGCTGAAAGTACGATTTAAACTGCGACACCTGGCAGACGGTCCCTTCGTCTTCCTCCTAAAAAGGCTTCACATGTGGCAGGGAGGAGAAAGGAGGAGCAGTTGTTTCAGCACTTCAGAGGAACAGTATGTTTAAAAACCCACAGACATGAACCTACGCTTCTAAACTCGTCTTCTACTGATCAGGAAGCTGTCACTGAAGAGCAAACACTGTATGGGTAAACTAAGGCACTAAAACTTACTCTACAGACTTAAGGGAGGAGCAGCGGATGCTTCCCAACTCATCTCTTTTCAATGCTCTCACACACGCCAAACACAACCCCCAGAAATGTAAAAAAAAAAAAAAAACTGTCTTAAACGATTAGTTGTAAAGTGAGGCTTTGTGGAAAGGTTATAAACGATAAATATCTGTTGCAGATGCTCTTTGAATCACCACATTTTGGAGAAAGAGAATTTCTGATTGGACTGATGAGCTAATGGCTAGTCAGCGGGTGGCAAAGACCAACGTGGATTCCATCCTGCCCCACGTTTTAAAGGAACTTAAAACAGCGATTCATGCAAACAATGTTTAAAAACCCTTACACGAGCATCAGTTTCCCATCGAAACACCATTTACACTACGGTTACTTGTAAGGGCAATTAGTGCAGCAGCAGCTAGCTGTACCACTTCCAGTAGGAATATCTTAATTCATCTGCCGGAATAACTATTCAGTACAAAACTGGTGACATAGTAAAAGTTCATAAACTAGTGCTTCCATGAACTACTTAATAATTTTTGTGACTAGAGTTGATTTAGGCAGATCTAGCCCCACTTGGACTAGCTGTCAGCACATTGGACAAAATTAAACTATTTCTTCAAACTAAAGTTGTTCAAATGTAAATTACAACAACTGAGGCATTAAATGTTCATAAATTTTCCATAAAACCCCACTTCAAAGAGTTGAACTATCCCGTTAAGCTATAAGCTGTGCTATACAGTTACCACCGTATTTTCTGGCGTATAAGTTGCATCAGTCAAAAAAAGCATCATGAAGAGGGGGAAAAAAATATGTCGCTTCAGCGTGTAAGTCGCGTTTATTATGCGTCACCACTGACCCGTCATGTTTATTATGTGTTTGTTTAATAGTCAAAACAGCTTCATTTCACTTGGGCGGTGCCATCCATCCATCCATCCATCCATCCATCCATCCATCCATCGCAGCCGCTAGCTCTCCAGCGTTCCTCCGCCTGCACGAGCTGAGTGAAGCGTGCGCGCACGGTAGGACTCGCTGTTGCAGTTCTTTGAAATTTAAAGCATCAGTCAAAAATTGCGTTACGAATATGGGGGGGGGGGGGGAGTCTATAAGTCGCTTTGGCGTATAAGTCGCAGGACTTGATAAAACTATGCAAAAAACTGCAACTTGTACGCCAGAAAATACTGAAGCACAAAGCCATGCATTTTTCCACAGCAGGACCTAATCTTATATAGCAGACACTGTTGTATAAAAGTACGGTAAAACACAACGTATACTGTGAGACAGGAGGAAGAAGAACTCACACATTACACTCAGACTTGGTAACAAAAGGTTCTGATGCAGTAAAGAGCATTCTTCATAAAGTTGCTGAACCCAGAAAAAGAGAAATATTAAAGATTATCTTTGCAGTCACTCCTATTACAATTTTCCTTTTAAAAAAAAACCCATTTAGGTAGTTTATTGCCAAGTTGTTGATTTTAAACTTTCTGATGTTTCCTCAAGTGGAATTAAAACACAAGAAAAACAAAATCGTTCGACCCCTGACAAGTTGCTAATGGGAGGAACAACACACCGAGGTGAATCTACCACACGCTTAGAAGTGGCTCTGCATGGTTCTGAAGTGATCCTGGGGAAATGTCGTATTTTCATTTAGTTTGAACGGACATGAGGAAGGAGCTAATCTGTGTGCTCAGTCTGTATTCAAATCTGATCATTCCTTAAAACATTCAACTCTGGGTTTTAATTTTGCATGATGTGAATGGAAACCAATGCTACCCCGTAAAGCACCATTCATCTTATTGCATTGTGATTAAACTGTTCATACTGTGTGTGTCAATCAATACCTGTATGATTAAGAATAATAAAAAAAGATGTTTGAAGGTTTGGGATTATATCGGCCACTTTAACTGAAAGCCAAGATATAAATTTTGAGCATATCTGACCCTGAAAAGAAGGTCCCGCTCTGCTAAAACACTCATAATAAATAACCATTCTGCAGGTAACACAGGTGGGAAAAAGCATTCACATGGTAACAGAATCCAAACTTATATATAAGGGCTCAGACAGTAAAACATTTCTTTAACCTTAATATGCTTTGCCTAAAAAAACAAAAAATGAGCATGAAATTTTGAGAAAAAGTAAAAGATAGTTGAATGAAATAATCAGTCTCCCCAAACAAAAAGTACATTAATAAAAATAACCACACTATGGTTCAAGAAACACCAAATAAGCTAAGTTCTTCCTTCACATTACTTAGTGAGCTCTGTAATAAAGAGAAGACATGCCACTGTTGGTTTATGCGATTCACAGACGTTAAGGTGCAAACTGGAGCAAACAAGTCCAACATTCACACTATCAGAGTACCGAGCTGAAAGGTTTTTGCTTTAGGATTAATGCTGCAGTTATATGGCAAATATCAGTACAATCAGTTCTTCATTTGAAAGTGTTTTTACATTAAGAGCTGCAAACTTAAAAGAGTAGCTTATGAACAAACCAGAGCGTGTGTGAGCTGTGCTTTGTCCTACGTCTGTCACATTCTGCCTCATATCCTATATGTAAGGACAAGAGTAAGTTCTGTCAGGTCACCACAATCTTGATGCTATTTTCCAGGAAGTAGTCAGTTTCACACAGTAGTATTCTGAACTCGCTAGAAGCTGCATCCATATAAAGAAGTCAGCAGCATTCACTGCAGGTTTTACACAGACGTCTCTGTAGATAAAATACCTGTGCAGGTGCGCCGTTAGGACACACATTTGCACGTGAGTACAGGTGTGCTCTTCACATTAGTGTTATGTGGAAGCAGCAGTGGTTAGTTGCTGTCCTCTCGCAGTTCGTTGGGCAGGAACTTGTACTGCTGCTGTCTGATCTGAGCCAGCTTCTTCCTGGCTTCTTCCAGCTCCCTCTCCTTCCTCAGCATCTCTTCCTGCGCTGCAATAATCTGAACGAGGAAAACAAGTTGTTTATAAAACAGAACATCATCGCTGACTTTTAGCACTAGGTTTTGTTTTTCGAAACCTGTCAAGCCCAAATGTGTCACATTTATAAATAATTACTAACCTCATAATAATGGATACTGAACAAAAATATTAACTTAACATGTGTTTTTGCTAAGATTTCTTGTGAGCTGAACTCAAAGACTTTGTCTATGTACACAAAATTACTTTTTCTCTCAAATATTGTTCACAAATTTGTGTAAATCTGTGTTAGTGAGCACTTCTCCTTTACTGAGAAAATCCATCCGCCTCACAGGTGTGGAACATCAAGATGCTGATTAGACAGTATGATTATTGCACAGGTGTGCTTAGGCTGACCACAATAAAAGGCCACATATGACAACAATGTTAGAGAGAAAGAGGCTTGTTGAGTACAGAGAACAAGTCTCAGATCTTTGAGTTCAGCTAGTGAAGAATGGGAGCAAAAACTAAAATGTTGCGTTCATAAAATTTTTTTTGCATATCAATCCAAAAATGTGTTGCAACCACACTAAACTTTAATTCTCAAAAGTTTATAATTATAAAAAACAGAACTGGCGATAAAAGGTAAAATAACTGTGCTAACAACAAAGGCAATAAGAGGAGTTATTATCCGAAGAAGTTTAGGTTGTTTGCATTTATGCTTATAACTGTGATAACACACACACACCAATTATAAACTAAATCAAGCTTCTCCAGTCTAATTCGCTTTATAAATGCATAATAATGGTCAGTGGTGAACAATAAACGTAAAAATCTAACATCAACACAAAAATGTCAGAAGCAAATTAGGGCTGAACAATTAATTGCATTTGCAATAATATCGCGATATGACAAGACGAAATTTTCTAATCGCAAAGGCTGCAGTTTAACTGGTCACGTGATCTTGTTACGTGATTTGCGAGTGAGCGGAGCAGAGCAAAGCAGAGCAGGGAGCGGGAGAAGTCAACACTGTGTTTTAACCAGTTGCGCAATGGTGTCAGGCTCGGCAGAAGCTGACATCTGAAAATTTGGTACCAAAGAGGGGCCGCACGTCCGTTGTTTGGAATTAATTTGTCTATTAAAAAGAAGACGCTGTGCAACAACATGTATTGTGCAGAGCCTGCCTTGCTGTTGTTGCTTTCTCAAGAGGTAACACCACAAATCTTTATCAAACACTTAAAAAAGCACCACAAGGCCACATTTACGATTGTTGCATGGCTAGAATGCCAACGACCAGTGCTTCAACTTCAAGTAAAGTATATAGTGACGAAGCCTGGGTTTACGGCTTTGGTAAACACAATGGACATGCGGTACAGAACGCCCTCGCACATACATTTGAGCCAGGATGCTATCTGGGAGCTTTACAAAAAAATGCAGAAACACAGTTGCAGCGGAGCTGAAAACAGTGGAGTTTTTTGCAACTGAAACAGATTTATTAATTGCTTGTGTTAATTGAAAAATACATTAAGTCATTGAAAATTAATTGCACATTAAATAGCAAAATTGAGGTTAAAAAAAAAAAAAAATCAGAATACATTATTTTTCAAAATCGTTCAGCCCTAAAGCAAACCATGTTTAGGCGCTAGCAGCTGATCTCAGTAATAAAGTAAGAAACATTTTGTGACATAGCAGCTGCACTTCCAGGATGTCATGCCATCAGTTTTGGCAAAAAAAAAATGTATTTAAGGCTCAGCAAATACTACGGTACATGTCCAACATGGCAGAAAAACAGACTGATGCTGGTATTTAAATTTAAACACATTGGTTATGTGAGATTCTAAAATGTTTGGAATGCCAATTTTTTTCACATTAAAGCCACCCACATAGTTCTGCGTACGACCGTACGCGTGTCCGTGCGCGCGTACTGTACGCAGTGAGTTCAGCCCCACACTTCTGCGTACCGTACGTGCATATATTCTTGCGTTTTCGCGCTGAATTATTGACGTTATTTCATTAATTTCGTCGGGTTCAGACAGCTCCACAGACAAGGAGCGTTTACCTACGGGACAAATTGAGGTCGC
>JARVGQ010000759.1:18854223-18866372 GCA_031762355.1 Hypsolebias martinsi | reverse complement strand
TTTCGAGTTGCGGCAAAATCGACCTACGAACGGTCCTTAGGTCCGGAACCCGTTCGTAACTCGAGGACAGCCTGTATATAATATTTAGTTTTTGCTTATAAGAACCCTGTAAAACTGACAACTAAGCAGCGTTTGCAGTCACCGTTAACATATACAATTCCTGATATGATGCAATACACTTGTGTGAAAAATGTCTAGCAGCAGCTAATATAAGCATGGCTTCCTTGTGGTGAACTGCATTAGCATCCACTGCCCACTAGTCCAATAAAAGGCTATTTTCAGGCATTTTTATTAACACAGAGCTTCCCACATGTAATGTAGGCTAGCTGCCACAATCATATTGCTGCCTTAAAAAAAAAAAGAGTAATGTGTACAGCTTCACATAGCTGAGCACACTCTGACTGGAGTTTGGTCTTCTCTCTGTCCCCATTTTCTATTCTGAGGGCCTGGCAGCACTCCCATGTACTCTCTCCCTTAACTAATAAACAAAGAGCAGTTTCCCTTATATAGTTTTGTTCAAACTCTACAACCTCCGTGAGCAACTCTGGAGCTTGCAGCAAAGCAAGGATGTCAAGCGAGTGTGTTGCAGACAGAAAGGTTTCGACCAAGGCCATGGAGCACTGACAGTACGAATGTGTAACAGTCATACATTAACAGCCACTTAAAGTGCTATTTGTGGTGCCATCCATGCGCCTAATTCTGCAAAGTCAGCTTGACTGGATCTCTGAGAACTGCTAAGTGAGACATGGAAGACGAAACTACATGAACTAAAAACACCAAGCAATTTTCTTGCGGTGGCTCAAATTGTTATGTCATGATAAATATCAAAAGAGATGTGAGAGCTGATGCTCGTCCTGTTCGTTTGGTACCAAAGAGGGGCAGCACGTCTGTTGTTTGGAATTATTTTGGCTATAAAAAAAGAAGACACTACACAACGACATGTATTGTGCAGAGCCTAGGCCTGTCACAACAACTAATTTTGCTGAGTGATTAATTGTCTCATTGTCTATTGCGATAAACAATGATATTGTTTGAAATTTGATAATAATTAGCAATTATTGTAAAACTTAAGGAGAAATGGTTGTTAATTTGTTTTGCATGTACAGTAGTACTTTTTCCAACCACAGGACAGCAATATAAGACTGAACCGAAGGATGGATAGTAAGAGAGCAAGCAGCGTGTCTCTAAGAAAAATGGGAGGGAAGCCCATTGACGTGACATGGGCTGTCTCTCTTTGGTTCTTAACATTGCGGACGCTCCGCGTGGTTTGAGCTCTTTTGCATTGCATTTTTCATATAACGCTTTTAATGAAAATTAAAAAAAATCAGTAGACAAGTTCTCAGCTTCTTTTTGCAGAGAACAACAACTTTTTACACTGAGGCACGGGTTTCAACTGTAAATTTTGGGAGCTTCAACAAGACAGAGAATTTTCCACGAGGTTGCCCTATTCACTTAGCTCGTAGCTTAACTTCTCAGCTTAGCTGCTTTTAACAATCCAAAAATGTGATTTTGGTCAGTTAAAATGGATTTTAAAGAGAAAGAGAGGAGTCAGTGAAGAGCACCAGAGTTAAGCCTTCTGTCATCCAGTGCTTTAAATAGAAAGATAGAGATAAAGAAACAATAAAAGTGATAAATGAAAATGAGGTTGATAATTTTAACTTATCATGCAATTAACTGATCGATTGTTTATTGCGAAGGGCCTAGCAGAACCTGCCTTGCTGCTGTTGTTACCTCTTGAGATAACATCACAAATCTTTAACAATTTAAAAAAAAACACCACAAAGCCATTTATGATAGTTGCATGGATAGAATGCAGTGATTCAACTTCAAGTAAGCAAAGTAGCAGCTGACAGGGATCACTGACCAAACTGTTAGAAGGTATTACTCCGTATGAACATAATTCAAAACGGCCAGCAGAAATATCTGGAGCAATAACAGAGTTCATAGCGAAAGACATGATGCCCATTAATATAGTGACCAAGCCTGGGTTTACAGCTTTGGTAAACACAATGGATAAGCGGTACAGAACGCCCTCGCACACACATTTTAGCCAAGTTTCTATCCCAGAGCTATACAAAAAAAATGCAGAAACAGAGTTGCAGTGGAGCTGAAACCAAAGAGTTTTTTGCAACTGCAACAGACTAATTTATTGCTTGTGCTCACTGAAAAATACATGAGAAGACGTTGAAAAATAATCGCATATTAAACTGCAATCGGAATACTGAGGTTAAAAAAAAAATCGCAATAAGAATATTTTCCAAAACCGTTCAGTCCTAATTAAAATCTGTCTTTAATAGCATACACTGTAGTCTATATTGCTGCCTGACCTGCAGAGATGCACAACCGCAATAACAAAAACGGAGAAACGGTGTCAATCTGAATGCTAATTCTGCAACACTGAATGATATACTGTACACCTTCTTGTCTCCAGAGCATTTAGATTAGTTTCTATTCTGCGACGCTGAACCCCGCTGCAGGCGTGGTGGCCAGAGGGGGTTACAGGTACTCCTAATTCAAGTCAGCTGCAAAACATTTGAAGCATGAATGTATATTTATGAAAAACCTAAGAATAGCTTCCCTGGGCTACAAGAGGGACGAGGAGGATCGAAGGGAATGAGAAATATCAGTACTCCCTGCAACGATCACTCAGCCCTACTAAACAAAGCTGTGAGCAGCTTCAAAGTCCCGTCCTGGGGAGTTCCAGCGCAGGATAATATTCACAGACCACATCACAGAGACAGAAATAATTTAATGAGCAATGCAAATGTTGAAATTTGTCAACAACCATGGTGAGTAATGAGAACACCATTTGTTGACGACGACCAATAGATTCAGTTACATCCAGCTGCTGAGGGACCCCCTCAAAATACCCAATATATAAAAATGAAATACCAAAAATAGCTGGCTGGGAATTACCGTAGTTTTTCATTGTGGATTTAAATTTCCTGGTTTACAACAATCAACATCATATTTTCTCCTCTTAATGGGAAATATCTATACAGAATAACAAAGGACTGCAGCTGCAGTTAAACATAGCATCCGGCTTTAAATCTAATACCACAAATAACATGGAGTATTTAATTATGTAGGTTAACGAGTCAGTATTGAAGCTCCTCTTGTAATGGAAAGATATCTGCCTGGCTCACTATAGCTGCAGACACTCAGTCTGTGGATTCAACCCTGAAATGTATCCCACTTCTCCTGCAACCTCTGGGCACCTATACAGTTCGCTCTATGGTCAGATCAAATGCGCCCAAGCTGAAGGAACAAGCAGAAAGAGCAAAAAATTAGCTGTATGCGTGTTAAGGTAAAACTAAAAAAAATAATCTGAAGCTTACAGTATGTTTTATCAATAAATGGCTACACCTTGTTGTGACCAAAACATCTATGTGGACAATGTTTGCAGAGTAGCTGTGCTTCTGTTCTGGGAGACACAGACACCTGATTAGGTTACATTTCTACCCTGGTGACTAAGAGGCATGAGCCTGGAGGTGGCAACCATGGCAGCAAGGATCTTTGCCAGAGATGGAGCCGGTAATAGCAGAGGAGCTCAGCAGTGGCCTGAAACTCGTCTCAGAGCAGATACTCTTTCAGCCAAGGGTCACGATGACAGTTCGCTTGTTAAGGACTTCAAATCAAACGCTGGTGTTTCACTGTAACCCCAGGAGCTAATGAGCTGTTACGATAACAAATTTTGTTGGGTGATTAATTGTCTCAAAATTATTGTGATAAAGGATAATATTGTTTGAAATTTGACATAAATTAGTCATTCTTTTCAAATCTAAGACAAAATAGTTCATTTGTTTTGCATGCAGTACCTTTTTTGACCACTGGATGACAGTATAAGTATGTTTGAACTGAAGGATGGATAGGGAGGGAGCAAGAAGCGTGTCTCTTTCAGAAAAATGGGAGGGAGGCCCTTTGACGTGACATGGGCTGTCTCTCGTTTCTGTTCTTCAGTTCTCAAAATGGCAGACGCTCCGTGTGGTTTGAGCTCTTTAGCATAGCATTTTTCACACAAAACTTTTAATTTAAAAAAATCAGTAAACAAGTTCTCAGCTTCTTTTTGCAGAGAAAAACAACTTTTTACACAAAGGCACGGGTCTCAACTGTGAATTTTGGAGCTTTGACAAGACAGAGGTTTCATCCCGAGGTCGGCCTGTTAGCTTAGCTCATAGTGCGGCTGCTTTTAACGATCCAAAAACACTATTTTGGTCGGTTAAAACAGATTTTAAAGAGAAAAGAGAAAGGGAAGGGTCAGTGAAGAGCTTTTTGTTATCCAACGTCTTTAATAGAAAGAGAGACACGAAGAAACGATAAAGCCGATGAAAACAAGTTGATAATTTTCATTTATCATGCGATTAATTTATTAATTGATTTATTGTTTATCGCGACAGGCCTAGCTGTATACAGATGTTTGTAAAGCCCATGAAGACAATAATTTCCTGACTGACTCCATGTTAATTTTACAACTAAACAAAACTTCTGTTTACAAAGAATCAAAAGGCATAATGAGGGTGGTATGATTTATGATTTACAAATCTAGCAGTTTTCAGATAGTTTAAAGCATGAAAGATGAAAGGAGTGAGTCCTCAGCCATTACAGTATAACTCGTTTTTTTTTTTATATACTACAAATATAAATGTTTTTTTTTTTCCACAGCTTGCTTTAGGATTCTGATATATGAACACCTCTGCTCACATCACTTAGTTGAATTTTTAAAAGTCAGCTAGTCAAAAATTTATTCAGGCAAAAGGAAGTCTGACTTTCTATCTCCCGTTTCTATGACAACCATACTGGTCCTTTTGAGCATTTTGTAGCCAACATGTTCAGAATTTGACTTGTTTAAAGCCGACTGGAGGTTCTCAGATTCGTATTACAGAAAACACAAAGCCACATATGGAGACAACTGCTGGGCACGGACAGCTCAAACCACACTTCATGTTTAATTATAGACGAAATACGTAACGAAACGTGGACATGCTCTATCCTAGAGACATGCACCGTATTTAAAGCCAATTAATTAGCAAAGGCTCATAGTGCAGAAGCAGAAATAGTTTGTTATCAGCAGGGAACTACTGCACAGGCATCCACTTACAATGCAACCTAGAAAGGATGGTGGACTGTGTGGGAGGCAGGCAAACAAGAATTTAGTAGGAGTTGGTGGAAGGAAAAATAAATAAATGTGATGGCATGTGCCAAAAAGACAGCGTCAACTACATCTACGCAACACACACTCACAATTACACTCAAACTACTTGAGCGTTGTGTCCCCAAATACAGTCTTTGTTAGCACACTATATTTTAAACAGGATTAGTTTATTCTTATCCATTTTATAATTAAACAATGAAGTTGGGACAAAAACTTAACACTTATTCTTGTTTTATGACACCGTCACTTGTTTCTAGCTATAAAACGAGGGAAAGGGATCGAATGAGGCCACTTTCTCATCAAAATTATTGCTTGGAATCTTGACTATGTTTCTTCTTGTTGTGTTTAAAGGCTACACAAGCCTGGCTGATCACAACAAAGTGTCAAATTCTGTTTCATCGTTGGCTTGAAACAGAAATTCCTCCAGCGTCATCCAGAACCTGGCACAAAGCGCACTGCCACAGCAGGCCGGCATGGTCAAAGTGTTCTGGAGCAGAGTTTTAATAAAGTTCAGCCCAGTGAGATACCTCCTTAACCCTACCTCCCTACTACCACTGAAAAAGTACAAACACGTGCAAATAAAAATGTTAGGCAGCTCAATGCTTTTAAATATGACTCATGCATAAACAATTTCTTAGTAAGAGAAAGCTTACTTTCATTTTTAAATCCAGATTATCAGCAGCGTTACTGATGTTTGCAACAAATATCAGAGCTAAAAACCTCTCCCTAGCTTTTGTGCAAGACCTTGAAATCAACATAAAAGACCCGCGGTGAAAAACGAAACAAGCAAAAATACATAAATTAATAAATAAACAAAATTTATAAAGTTACTAAAGCAGATCCAACAAAGTTAAGTTAGGTCGTCTGGATGATTTATTTGTGTTGAAAGATTTCGTCCATCATCCAAAGGGCTTCTTCAGTCCGACAAGCCACAACAAACTCAGTCCCACAAGCAGCACCCTCACATAGTGGACCAACCAGTTTGATGGCGATAAGATGGTTTCCGGAGTCCACCCTCTCCCCCGTCATCTCCTCTGAGTCAAAGTGGTTCAAAACATTAATGTTCATGCTCAATAATCCAGGTAAAATGATGGATTGGTGGATAAAGGACTGATGAAGTCCTTTGGATGAAGGACTTCATCAAAGTTCATGCTCAATAATCCAGGTAAATGATGGATGAAGGACTGATGAAGTCCTCTGAATGAAGGACAAAACATTTCAACACAAAGAAACCATCCAGAGGATCTGACTTAACTTTGCTGGATTTTTTTTTACCAGGATTATTGAGCATTGTACTTTGACGTTATTAAAGCAGACATAATAGTTGTTTTTTTTCCCCCACTGTAGAACAGGTGTCATGGATGCAACTCAGAAATGTTGCATTTCAGCTACAACACATTAGATAAATTTGATGCGAGCGAGTTTTCCCTGCAAAGTTGTCAGGTCATCTGGACGGTTTCTTTTTTTTGTTGTTGAGACGGTTCATCCTCCATCCAAAGGACTTCATCAGTCCGACGAGCCACAAACAAACTCAGTCTTGCAAGCAGCACACTCCCATAGTGGACCAACGAGTTTACTGATGATAAGATGGCTTCTGGGGCCCGCCCTCTCCCCCACCGACTTATCTGAGGCAGCCATAGTCAAAGTGGTTCAAAACATCAAAGCTCATGATCAATAATCCAGGTAAAAAAGTCCAATAAAGTTCAGTCAGGTCATCTGGACGGTTTCTTTTTGTGATGAATATATGTTTTGAACCACTGTGGCAATGGCTGCCGCAGAGTCGTCGACGGGGGAGAGGGTGGACTCCAGAAACCATCTTATCACCATCAAACTGTTTGGTTCACTGTGTGACTGTGCTGCTTGTGGGACTGAGTTTATTTGTGGCTCCTCAGACTGATGAAGTCCTTTGGATGAACAACAAAAAAAAAAAAAGAAACCGTCCAGAGGACCTGACTGAACATTGTTGGGATTTTTTTACCTGGATTATGGAGCATGAACTTTGATGTTTCTCTGCAAAGCTTTAAAAGCATCCTGAACAACATTCAGCATTTTTATTTTACAAAACAGTCCAAAATATTACAAACCTTATACCTTTTACTGTGCACCACTACTTGCAACCTCCTGCAGGAGATAACCAAGCTGGATTTACTACAAGCCCAGCCCTGCAGCTACGATTGATCTGGAAGATAATGACACTTCCTGCCCGCTCTTTTTCCTGACAGCACAGCTCTCCTCCTCCTGTCCTTTGTTTTCCACGCGGCGCAGAGGCGCGGATCAATAAATTAGCCACATGCAGCCAATAAATAACACCATAAGAGATTAACCTTGAAGGCTAAGAAGTGCGTGGTCAATACGTTGTAGTCACTGAAGAATTATGGGCAAACCAAAAGACTAGTTTAAATATCACGCACCAAATGGACACAGATTTGGTCAATTAAGAACCAATCTTGAACAAATTGTCTTTAAAGAACGACTCTTAAAAATGTGAGCTGCGTCAGGATTTGTTTAGACTCTGAAGTGATTTCAGCACCTGAGAAGTGAACAGCTACAAGTGTGTGTGTGTTAACGCTCCTGCCTTGAGAACTTCTAATAACCTGACATGCTCTCCTTACATGCCGGTGCAGTTAATGGTGCTGCTGATTGTTGCCGTCATGTCAGGAGAGACGCACACGTTGGCCAGCTGAATAAATGATTTGTCGCCTGTGGCAGAGCTGCATACCAAACAGCTGAAGGTTCACCGTGGAGCTCAGGAAAGAATGAATCAGACGCTCCTTAGACGAGGCGCTGCCATTTTGAAAGGGCACGTTCAAGAGGTCCTCCTTGCTCCAGATTTGAACGCCTCCAACGCCACTCGTTCCTCCTGAGGCGCTGCGCACACGTTGCAGCCTTTAGGGTCATGTGTCTTCTTCTGACAAGCCAAAGTCTGGGCAGCCACAGGCAGTGAGGGGAGGGGGTGCGGTGTGAGAGAGGTGTGTGGTGGAGGCTTCAGGTTCAGGGTGGATTTACTGTTGCCCATGCTACTGTCAGAGAAACTCACCAGAAGCTGCCACAGTCTCATATGACCCATCGCTTCTGCCTCTGAAACCCACTGATCGATCCACAACCACTAGTAACCATGATGTATTGATCACCCCCCACCATCACCACCACCCAAAAAAAAAAAAAAAACTTGGCACAGACACAGAGCAGACAGAAGGGGTGACATTTGGAGATATCACGAGATTTCCCAGCAGCATGTGATCGTGAGTATTAAAGAAAAGAGGCTTTTCAATGAAGGGGTGTGGCAGCAGGATGGCAGCCATCCCCACCATGTCTCCAACCCATAATAACCCTGCATGCTGCTTTCAACGACACACCGTGGAACGTTCATGTGAGCGTTAGAGCGTGGGAGAAAATCAATTAAAAGTTGGACATTACAGGTGCGACGGGTTAAATGCAGAGAACTCATTTCGTCATTGTATGGGAACATACAGTGATGACTTATTATTATTATTATTATTATTATTATTATTATTATTGTTATTAAAGTGGCAGCTTGACTGACATGGAAACATGGCGGAGGCTGTGGTCAGTAACTTCACGCTTCTTTCACTCCGAGTCCACACTCGTTTTATTTAAACACTCGCCTCTAAATATTAAAAATTAAATATAATAATAAAAAAAAAAAAAAAAACTCTTCAAGACAACAGCTGCCCTTTTCTCAAGCAGCATCACAAGTTAACGAGGTCTGCTGCTCCTGCTGGGGGGAGAAGAAGAAGAAGATGGGCACCGGACTAAGCCGATTAGCGGACAGTGAACGTACCTTCAGGTCCTCTCTGGGGCATTTCAGGCGCGCGAGCTCCGGGGAGATGCTCGTTAGCGGACAGTCCGTCCGTCCGGCTGCCTCTAAAGCGCTAAAATATCCTGCGCCGTGCGGGGAAACGTCCGAGTGAGCCGGACAATCCGTCACTGTGCCAGCAACCGCCGTGGTTCGGCGTGTGCGCGTGCGTGCATGCGTATGTGTGTAAATCGGGGGAGTGGGACAAAAAGGAAATACGTCATCATTAATGGCCCGTGTGGTTTGTAGTCCGAGGTGGGACTATTAATTCTGTCCGGAAATTGATGAAAACGTCCAAGATACAAACAAATAAACAAATAAATAAATAAATAAATAAATAAATAAATGGTTTGTAAACTCAATCATCCAGGTAGGTTAAAAAAAAAAGTTTAATCATCTCACTTAAAGAAACTTGTCCAGATGACATGATTTAACTTTTTTTTAATCCAAGTAAATACTTTAAAACAGGAGAAAAAGTTTCAGCGACCCCCTCATAAAACTTTACTTTATTGTTATTATTTTGCCTCTTTAATGCAATGGAAATATTTGTGTAACATAAATACTTAAGACCTGTTCTTTAATAATATGTTTATATGTATTTGTAGAGGTATTTTTCATTCAAGACACGATGTTTAATGTCAACTTCCAAAAATTACAGTTCTGAGAAAATTAACAGTATCAAAAACCACTTTAAAAATTTACCTATTCACATAATGAACATAGTAAATGAAATTTACCTATTCACATAATGAACATAGTAAATGAAATTTACCTATTCACATAATGAACATAGTAAATGTAATGCCACTTCAAATTATTACAGAAAGCTCTTTACATGAAACTAAATAGACTCTAGCAGCAATAGTCGTACCAAGTAACAGGCTTCATTTGCAAACTGATCGATGCCGGAACGCAAATAGTGAGTGGGGTGGTGCAGGGTGTCTGTGGGGTCCTCCTCCAGAAAATTTTGAATAAAGTAGATGTGATTTCCTGCAAAATAAAACTGTGTGTGTGTGTGTGTGTGTGTGTGTGTGTGTGTGTGTGTGTGTGTGTGTGTGTGTGTGTGTGTGTGTGTGTGTGTATTTTAACAGGTTGTTAAACATCTATGTGCTTGTAAATTTTTTTTTTTTTTTATAGACCACCAAGCATCGGCTCATGGACCCCCAGGGTCCGGGGACCCCAGTTTGAGAACCACTGCTTTAAAAGATGGACATACAGTACTTTGTTTTATTTAGTTGCCTGTTTTAATTTGATATCAGAGGCTTTCCTGTCTTAGAACTGATGATGTTTATTGAGTGATTATGTCAGACTTTTTTTATTCTTTATTGACAATTGTAAATACAATTGTTTATTGTATACTATATTTATATTTTACTGTTTTGCCTAACTGTATTGTTTTCCTTCCTTTGACCAACCTACACTGTTGGTGCTCGCCAGGCCAGCACTGTAAATAAAAAATTGTTCTTAGTGTTTATGCCTTATTAAATAAAGGTGAAATGAAAAATTAAGATGCTGATGTGTTGAGCTGAAAACTTTTCCTTACATGGGTTTGTTTGAACACATACAGATGGTGTTTAGACTACTCTACCTGGATAATATGATTACTGATCCAGTCTGAACAATCCAGCTAACAGCTTTTGTTGCTCTTTCAGTAAAAGACAGCCAGTTTGAAAAACAGACCAGTTAAGGATCATTCTGGTTTTTAGCTTTTCATTTATTTTCTGGAGGCTAAAAAAAAAAGGAAAAATCAACCTAATACTTGTAAAAGTTATATTGTGGAGCACGGCTTGGTTCCAAAGCAGCTGTAAAACAGAAAATTGAGCCTTTGTGTGCAACTTTTAAACAGCGACAGATGAACACAACATTTTCTCTTTACCACACACGGGTACAAACACTACTCAAGCACCAAACTCTGCCCAAACAGCCCTCTGAACACAAATATACATGCATTGGTGAGCTAACAACAAAACCAGATTTGTATTCTTGCTAAAAAAAAAAAGAAAACTCAAGCTGTGTGGTAATCCTATTATTTATTTTTTATATAAATGAAGTTCTCTCTCTCTGATGACATCATATGACTTTATGAGGCTCCATAGTAACGTTTTTTACTATAAAGTTATACTTGAACAATGTTAATCCTCATTCAGCTCTTTAAAGTATTTTGCTGCAGCACGTTCATTTAGCGTCCGAGCCTCCAAGAACCCCTTTCCTTTGGTCAGCTTATTCATTAACAGGATGCAAAAAGCTTAAAAAAACTGCTAAAACAATGTATGAAACTAAGTCAGGTTTTATGTTTGTGTTGCAAACTTGGGTTACAAATAAAAATGTTAGGATTAATTTGGTGGGAGGGCAAACTCCTTGTGGTTTAGACTGCTTTTCAGTGTAAATATGTCACGAGCAAGGAAAAGGTAACTTAAAGCAGGATAAATGATAAGCATATGTGTTTTCCACTTTGTACTATATTCATAGCTTTTGAATTACATTTGTAGGGGTCACTTAGGTTGACTGAGGTTAAAAATATGAGCTGAGGGATTGGAGGCAGTTGCTGCATGCGCTAAAATTAGAGACTGGGTGTGTTGTCAGGGTACAGTTGCATCCTGATGCCATCTTGAATGAGGAGCGGTCAGAGCTTAAGGATGTTGCAGCTGGTCCAGGACAACCACTGCTACAGTAAATTCTACACATTCATATCATATGGGAGCCCCTTACTGAACTGTTAACATGGTCTAGCCCTCTGCTACTGTGAACTCAACACTAAAACACTCCCAACAGGTCTTTAGTATTAGTTTCTTACTTTTTTTATAAACTGACACACTCCTTAAAGTGAAAGTAATTTAATTTGTAGTCACAAATTAAGATACTTATATGTACTTCAATGTTGTATTTTGTTTCAGTTGTTAAAAACACAGAAAATAAATGGCCTTTTGTTGCCTATCAAACTAGGTTTAGACTGTTTAAGTGGAGTCATATTAAATTACATTTCCTTTTTGATGAAACTATCCTAGACTCAAAACTCCAACACAGAGAAAAGCAAGTGAGCTCGTTAAAAAGTCTAAACCGTTAAAACTTTACTTAAAACTGACAAATGTCGCCACCGTGTGGCCAATAACTGGTATTACATGCTTTAGATTAAGCACATATTTTCAGGTTTAAAAAATGGTGAGAAATAAAAACAGGCAA
>JARVGQ010000759.1:18833343-18844579 GCA_031762355.1 Hypsolebias martinsi | reverse complement strand
TTTTCGTTCACGCTTCATAATAAAACAAAACCGCTTCACGAAAGCGCCACATTTCGACCCGATAATAATGTTGTTTAGCTGCTGGAGTGCGCGCGTGCCCAGTGTTGTGTTGTGCTGACGTCACCGCAGCAACTGCCCTGTCACGAGGGGGTTAGTAAAAGTTGGGTTAGGAGCTCCGGGCGGAGACAATCAGACAGGAGGAGGTCGAATCAGCGGCACAATTTGACACAGGCACTTCAACCGGAATGAGCCTCCGAGGGGACACAAGTGAGATGAGGAGCGGCTGAACGGGGATACGGCGACTTTCTGTCAAGTTGAAGGCAGGATTTCGTTGCCAGAGACAGAGGAAGAGCCTGCGACGACGAGAGGGAGGAGGATTAGCGAGCGCGCGAGCGAATTCAATGAGCAAAAGTTGAAGTTTGGCGCCGTTTGGCAGCGAGTCAGTAAATGCGGCATTCTTAGGACGGTGCAAGTTGCTCCCCTGCGGTCGCTCGACGAAGTGGCGGGGTGAGACCCGAGCTGTCAAAGCCGATGACGACCGCAAACTGCCCAGGGAATGAGGAGCTGGACTTCAGACTGATCTTCGGGGAGGACGCGCAGCAGCAGCAGCAGCATTTAGGCCCCGCAGGTCAGCGAGTTTCACGAGACTCCGCGCGCGCCTGTCTCTCTCTCTGTATGTATGTGTGTTGTAAACTTCAAGCGCAATATGTTGTAAGTTACTCATAAGCTAGCACTTTACCTGCTCTCATACATTATACACACACACACAAACAAAAACGTTTGTTTGTGTGTGGATTGTGAAGATATTCCATCTTTAGTCGGATTAATTTGTTTATAATTTTCTACAAAGGTCGTGAAGCTTCTGTTCACAGACCTCCAGCTGTCATTAGCTTGACATGCTAAAGTTAGCAGACTGCTCTGGCTAGTTAGGAGTTTTAAGACGTGTAGTTTTCGCAACACACGCCTCGTTGCAACGCTGCAAAGGAGTTTATGAAGTTGGGGAGGTAAACACCCCCCTCCCTTTACATTTACAACATGTGCATGCATCCTTATTTTCTGTCAATCTCAATAAAATGGTGAAAATTAACATGATTTAGTGACATTCTCCCCCCCCCAAAATATATACTGTATATACATACATTTTAAATATGCCCAATTTATCAACTTATGCATATTTTTTTAAACACAAATTTTATTAACATGATTTTATACCTTATTCAGAACCTGTTTTCCCCCCTCCATCAATTATCTTTTTGTATGTGTTGACACATAGTATTAAATTTAGAGAAGTTTGCATACAGGTGAGTCAATAAATCCTTAAAAACAATACAGATTTGGTCTTGTTGTTCACCTGTTGACTGGAGCCTGCAGTTAACTGTTCAGTTCTGAATGGGTCGTCATCAGGAGTATTATAGTTGGGTTCATGTAGCCTTATGTGGTGTATGGTTGTGAAGGAACAGCTTGAATGTCACTAAAGCACATGTCTGCAAAGTAACACAGACTTTTGTTGTCAAAACCTGAATCTAGTTTACAAAACACGGGGAAGTCAGAGCCAAAAATGGTGGTGCAATGTTTTTAAAACAGTTGTATGTGGATTGCGTAACAGCAAACGTCTTTTCGTTTTTATTCTGCTAAACATCTTTTTGTACGAAACGACCATCCTTTTAGACTTCAAACTACGGTGGAGTCATCTACAGAACTGCTTTCAAAATCCTCTTCAACTAATTGGACACTCTTTGCCACACGGCCATTCGATTTGTCACCGGAGTTCCCTTCAGCACTCGTCGCATGCGCCCTGTACTCCCTGGTGAACTGGCCTGGTTCGCTCCCACAGACAAACATACTGGTTTCTGTTGATCTATAAAGCCCTAATGGATAAAACCCCATCGTATCCTCTCATCACTCACCATCCATTTGTACTCTTCATTCCAGCAGCTACTTTATTCTACGTATCCTAACGCACACGCTTCTTTTGGTCGTTCCTTTTATTTTCAATGATCGGAACCATCTCAGTTCAGCTTTTTAAAGTTAAGGGAGCGCATCATTCTACAATGGTTGTGCCTGTTTTTAGAACTCTAACTTTCACATTAAGTTGTTGCATTCAATGATTTACAAATTTATTCTTATCAACACCTTAGGTCTGTATGATTTGATGTTTGGTTGTGTGTATATGTTATACTTCTGCTCTCTTTCCCTTTAGATTTTGCTGCTGCTTGTTCAGGTCATTATTGAAAATGAAAACTTGTTTTCAACTGATTAACCTGGTTAAGTAAAGGTCATGTATATATAGCTTTGCTCTGCAAAAAGATTTTCTACTGATTTTTAACTACGGTAAATAATTTCAGTGAGCAAAAAGTTGTAAGATGTGTGTTTATGCATGAAAGTGCAGACATTTTTTTTAACAGTTAAATAATGACACACAACTCTAAAAGAGCAAATTGTGCTTTGGTGCGTTAACAATCAAACCTGCAGATTGACTGCTTCGACATGCATCATTTTAGGACTTAAAGTAGCAAAAGTCAAGTAAAGTGATTTTCAGTGTATCATCAGAGTAATTCTTAACGGTAAACTTGCACATATATATTAGGAGGAGAGGGCATTTGTGAAAGTGAGATTACCCACAGCATTATTATCATGGCAAACTCCAGGAAAAACCTTTCTGGGTTGTTTATCTCTTCTTCAAGTTGTATGCGTTTACTTCTCTTTGTTTTACAAAGAAATTATATATTAATCCTCTAAGAGAAAAATGTACATAATCAAATTTTCAATAAGATATTTATATTAAAAACAAGCTTATTGAAGTTGTCCAGCTTTGTCAGTTTATATATTTTTTTTTACTTTTTCTAATGTTAAAACAATGTTTTTTTTAAACATACGTACAGCTGAAGTTTATCTAAGGTATAAACAGAATCTATAAATTGTTTGTTGCTGTGACAATGCAGCACCAAGACATGAAAATAGTCTTGCCTGACCGTCATCTCCAGTAATTTGAGATGAAGGCATTGCATTTACATAGCATGGCTTCTGACGCAAGTTTCACCTGTTCTGTTGATGTGTTTTAGGCTATTCACTCTGCTTCTTTGAATTGAGAAAGCTCCTCGGATGAAGAGCGAATCGTCGTCTGTTACAAATAAAGTCCTGTTGTTTCTGTATTTAACTTTTTTTTATGCTATTCACGTCTTTTCAAAATGTTAGAAAATACATTAAATGATTAGGACAAGAGTTTAGACACAGTGTTTCTCATCATGACTACACAGTACGAGTTGATATGCCTCAGTTACGTTCTTGAGCAAACTCAGCTGCCAGCTCTGGGAAATGTCAACTTTGACCCCCATTTCTCATTCAAACCTTAAAAAACAGGACAGACAATGAAGGCACAACAGTCCCGCCCTGCAGTGAAACAAAGATCTAAATTCTAGGCTATCTCAAGGTGTACACCATACTAGCTGTGATTATTTGAGTTCAAATCTAAATACAGTAAAGACTAAACATCTAAAAGGAATAGTGCAAAAATGGCTTAAACATACATAAAAGTATTTTTTTTTAATTTACCGTAATGTGGTTAACTTATTATCATTTCATAAAAAAGATGTTAATTGATCATCTCATAAACTGGCTTTTATAAATAATATTGTAATTTTTTAATTATAATTTTTAATTATAGAAGTAGAAAGAGAGCCGTTCAAGGATTCAATTTACTGTAAATTGAATTGTGTCTATTTTGGTATTCTCAACATTGAGATCCAATTGAAACTCTAGGTATTAGGAATGCGCGATATAAATGGTACACGGTAGAAACGATAGACATTTAGGCTACGGTAGAGATCTGTCTTCTACCGACTAACTGCAGTAATGCTGTGTCTGATGTAAAATCAGAGTTGTCAGATTTAATCGTTACTTTTTTTTAGTTTAAAACTGTGCATAAGTGGTGTTAAAGTATTTTCTTCGAGAGCTAAGAAGTGAAGCTACACGCTAACCACATCCGGCTTGCCATAGTGTTGCCGTATTCAGACGCATGCACAAAAAGTTGTGTTCCGTCTAAAGTTTTTTTTTTTTTTCTTCCCCCGTCAAACGTTAAAGTAAGCGTTGGTCAACTTTAGAGAAACCTGCTCTCTGATCTGTGAAAAGAAAGCTGTACAGTATTGTGTGATTTTACTGCAAGACCCTCTGGTCAAAGCCACAGAGGAAATTGTTCACCATGTCAGTTCTCCTTAAAGCAGAAGGAGATGCCCACTAGAGGGTTAAGTGTTTCAGTGTAAAATGCTGCTCTGTTGCTATTTCTTGAGTGAAAATACTGGAAAATGTTGAGTTCACAACCTATTCTTTTGTTTAAAACATATGGCTAAAACTACATTTGATATCTTTTGTACTGTTTTGCACTACAATAAAGAAGCCTAATGCTTGATTTGTTTTTTATTTTAAAACTCTGGACCTAGTAGTGGAATTTTCTTAATTGAGATTATTTTGTGGTATAGCAGTTTTCAAAATAAATGATGGCAAAATGACACCTTATGCTTTTTTTCATTCCTATTGCAAGTTTTATACCAAAAACCTATTGTGATATATATATTGTTATCGCTACCCTTTGCAATACATATTGTGATATGAATTTTTATGCCGTATCGCACATCCCTACTAGGTATGTTAATATCATTGCCCATTTTGTTTATTCACTGTAAAAGACACCTCATGCTTCGGACTTAATAAGGAATATGCCTAAACAATAAAACAATGATGTAATTTAACAAACAAACAAAAAGAAAAACAGAAGTATAGTTAGCACTTGCCTTGTTGCATGCAAGGCCACATGTCACAGGATTCAAATTTGAATATTTGTTGATCATTTTATTTTTTAGTTCATAAATTTGTTTATATATTAACCACATGGCCTGGCTTTGGTGAAGCGTATCAAGTCAAATACAAACCAGTACAAGTACTTGCTATGAGGAAGCCTATAATAAAAATATACCAGTAAATACAAATAGAAGTGGTCATTTTCTGAAAGAAATTACTAAAAAATACATATTTGCAGAAAAATATGCTTGGATTAATAGACTAAAAGTTGCATTAAGATGGGAATAACTAAGCAACAGAAGAAAGTCAGTCTTCTGATGATTCAGTGGCTGTTGATTGATCCATGCTTAGCAAAATTACATCATTTGTTTCATTTCTGGGCATCACTCAGTGGAACAAGTGAATTCTGTAGCTGTATCCTCTCATAAATCTTGGACGCAGTAAAATGTCTCCATAAAGATTTGGCCTCTTATTTTTAAATAATTTCCTCCATGATTTTCTATTTTTAAAGGAGTTTGATTTGGATTGGAGACGAAAGGGAAAACTGCATTTGGAATAAGCACTGGAATAAAAGCTCCACTGCGCAAGTGGTTTTAATCTGGTCTTGACTATAGTGCAAGTTCAAAATGGTAAACAGGGGTGGAGGTGCCTGGGAGTGAAATACATGATCACTCAGCCACAGTAAAGGTGCATAAATTGTTCATTGTGTACCAGTAAGTCTTATCAAGCTGCCTCATTTTTGTCACAATCAGGGGCAAGTCTAAAGTGAGTATTTGAAGTTTCTATTTCCTTGAGTTACTTATGTCACCAGCTACATGAATGAGCTCTAGTCTAAAGTTGTATTTCAGTCTGTTATAAGCAGGTGGCAACAACTCCCAAAGCAAAAAACAAAAGTTCTGTTTTCTCTTTCTTGTTTTTAGTAGATGCACAAAGAACTTGTACTGAAGATGCTGTGACTTTTTATTATTTAAAGTACTTCCTTTTCAAGTTTTTTTTTTTTTAGTTGAGCATTTGCTTCCATTACACTTGATTATCAGCCCAACTCTTGGTTAGCTTGTTGTCTTCCCATACAGTAAATGTGGTTAAAATAATTGTACTGGCACAGTATACTACATCTCTCTTTTTTCCCTTCTCTTCTTTTTTTGTCTGTGCGTCTGTCTCGTCTACGAGCGTCACTCTGTGTTTTCTTGTTGCTCAGGAAACAGTTTGTTCTTTGAGGTGAAATATTCCATTCTTCTATTTGCAGGCAATCGGCAAATGCACTGTAAGGGTTTTCCCCTGATAATGAATGGGCAAATTAGAAAAAGACCCTTTAATTAGATTTTTTTTTACTAACAGATATATAATTTTCTTACAAAGTGGAGCAAAAATCCCCAACTGTTCACCTTCATACAAATATGGAAGATTGTCAACTAAAAATCTTGAGAAAGTAGGCAAGAAATATTTGTATCTGGCAAGATTTTGACTCCTGCTTCTGCTGATAGTTGTGTTTATTTATCTCTTCTGTCTCAGTGGGGCACTAGTAATTTTTTATTTGAAAGCTGAGTAGTATAGAGGTGGGGATAACATGCAGTAGATGGTCATGGGGATGGACTCAAACCCCAACCTGGGATGGTGATGTTCAGACTTTGTTCATGGTGCCACAACAGTTGAACAACTTGTCACATGAAGGAGGTTGATTTATTGCTCTTTTTATAGTTACTAATGCACATGCTCCAAGTCCTTATATTGCAATGCATTGTAGTCTAGATAGATCCATGCTTATTTTGGGTTCACTGAAATACACCTAGTCTAAACAGTGTTCATATTTACTTCTGTTCTCAACTGTGTTCTGCAGTCATTCAGACACCCGGCAGCATTGCACATTGAGGATATTTCAGTCTCACAAAGTAAAATACCAGTAAAACAAGTTTATATCCATGCTTGTATATAATGGTCAATCAAAAAAACGGGTGTAAAGGCCCAAAAAATCAGAGTTGAACGCTGACCTTGAATATCAGAAATACCGGTAGCTATGAATTTATTTGGAGCATGGTGCTTGATTTTATGCATGCACATTAGTAACTGTAAAAAGCTCATTAATAAAAACAAAACAAAAAAAACCTCCTGTCATAAAGCTCACTGGTTAGTTGTTTTTAGTGCAACTGGAAAGTGTTAAAACAATATTCTTTCAGTAAATGACTGCACTAAAATGTGGAACCGTTGCCAATTCTGAGCAACATTTAGTGCACTGCTACTGACAATGGGCCAGGCTATATTGATCTTTATTTTGCAGGTGTACATGTTTAAGAAAAACACTGTTTAAAGACTATTTTTGTAAAAAAAAAAAAAAAAAAGTTAACTTTGGTTTTTGAACTGCTTCTTTGAAATTTCTAATTTGGCATCATCAACATTATATTTCTGCTGCAGTCTGAAGTGACTGGTGAGAGTTACTCCAAATCTGAATGGACAGACAAAAAACTAATTTTAAAAATAAGGCTTGAAGATTAAAATATCTATAAGCATAAATATCCTGAAAAATAACCAGAACATTACTTAAAATGCTTCAGCCCTATCACATTTTCAAACTGTTTGACTTATCCTTTTTAAAAAGATTCTGTTGGAGTCAGAGATTTATATAAAAAAAAAAAGCAAGAAGATATTAGTAACATTTTACTTTAATTCACTTCTGCAACAACTTTACAATTGACATAAAAACTAACAAACAACTAAAAGACTGGTTTTAGTACTCAACATCTACTTCACAGTTGTACTCCAAAACAAACAAGAAATATGTTGAGTGGGAAGTATAATCTGCTGTCACATACAGGCTGGTGTGGCTTTTAGGACTGTTGCACTAAAGATTTTGTGACATATAATTTTCTTTTTCTAATTTGAATGAGTGTTTCGCTAGATAAATCAGAGAAATATTCTCTTAAGACAAAAGATGTGGTAAATTTGAATCTTAACATACCAAGTTTGATTTTATGGTTTATTATGGAAGACTGAGAACTAATTGGCATTACAGAATCCACACACCACACAAAAGCATTTTACTTTATGTTCAATTTACTTTTTTGTTTTTGGAATACAAAATGTATATAAAAAAATCTTTTTTTATTTTTTTTATTTTTTTAGGAATAATTAAGAATGTATTTTAGATTGACTTGCGACTTAAAAATCGTGATGGTTAAAGGTTTGTACCACATTTCTGTTGACTACTAATTCAGTTTTTAAGCTTCTGACAAAGAGCTAAAATTGGCTAACAAATGAGTTCAAGCTTTTACCTCTTCTATGGCAACAGTTAGTGATGCTGTGTGTGTTCACTTGATCAAACAAATTTGTAATTACATCCATTAATCTAAGCTGAACTCAGAGAGCAGAGGACTGTCAAGTTCATCAGAAAGCCAACACAAAAGAAAATGATTGATTTCATATATACATCTATAGGGTCTGCAGTTTTTGTTATTGGAGGAAAAGTTAAAACAAATGACTAACGATCATTAGAGAAAGGCACCGGCTTCCTCACAAACCTGCACAGAAAGACAAGTAAAAAGAAAAATGGATGAATGAATTGATACACTTTAGTATGAAAATAAATGCAAAGGATTAATGTTGATGTTCATCATGAAAAAAACAACAACCCTCAAATAGTTTGTACTCTGCCAATCCAGTCAGACAGATTATAAACAAAGTACTAGACCAGGAATGGCCAAATCACAGTTTTCAATGGTTAGTGAAGTTGCAAAGAAATCCAAGATCTCTCTAAGCACATTTAAATATTTTAAGGGCTCTTCTAGATCACTTACTAATAATAATAATTATCATTCCACTATTAGAACAACATGGCAAGGTGTTCATAAGCATGTGTCAGTGTTGAAGACATTGCTTTCCAAAGAATAAAAAAAGTCCAGTTTTTCGCACAATCACAGTGAAACCAAAGGATTTTGGGGAAAAAAATGATTTATGGCCAATTTTCACATATACTGTAGTGCTTGTTTTGTTTGAACTGAACCGAAGTTTTGTAGCAATGTTAATAAAACATTTTCACTGTTAACTTAAGGAAATGTCAGTACTGTACTGTATATCAATTTTGGTAAACTGATCTCAAGGGAAACCAGTTGTGCACCAGCACATTGGTCAAAAATATTAATCTCACTACTAAAAAAAACAAAGTGACATAAAGTTTACAGAATAAATGAATAGCCTAAATTTCCTGAAGTTGATGATGACGGATTTATTACCAAAAAAGTTATACCACTCCACATAGTGAGTGAAACCACGCTATTACATATGTGAATCATACTTTGAGTAACTATGCAAAAATCAGTGTAAGCCCAAGGAGTGCTAATGACTGAGTGACGTTTTTATCTGCTACAGACTGTAACTTCTAAACAACTTCACACAATTTAACTGGTTGCACTTAAAACATATTCCTAATTTTTTTCAGTGTTGTTCATGCAATCATAATTATCATAACACACGATAAACCTTGGTTCTTAAGGAACTGATTACTATATTGTGGGAGAATTTTGATTATAAGTATTACGTGTTGAAAGAAACAAAATTTAATTGGGCAGATCATGACTTTGAGGTGAATTATTGGGTGTTAGAAGTTCTAAAATGCAAAGGGAAGCGGTGTCCTTTGTGGGTGACAGAGTAGTAGATCCAATGTGGCGGTGTCTGGCTTTGTGCTCTTTCAAACCATGTGGGTTTCAGATGGCTGGATGGAGTGTCAGCAGAAGGGGGGTGGGGGTGGCATAATGTCAGGCTGCATGGTGAGGGGAACACCAGCAGCAGTTTTGTTTCCTCACCTTAAAGTCTTTATACTCTGCAGAGTAGCAATTTTTCTGTGCATTTTTGAATCTTCCACATTAAAGGCTGATTTATTTGTGGTTTATCGTAGTCCAGCAGAATAGTAGACGTGCCACCAGGATGGCTGAGCCATCTTTCCTCCTACGGTTCTCTCAGGGTATGAGTGAAACCACGAGTGACATCAGAGAGACTGATCTGGGCTAATGAAATATCCAGATGCCAGCAGTAACCACAACCATTTAGTTAGGTTTGATGTTGATCTGCTTACAATGTTTTCCATACCTGTGTGATAGTCTTGACTAGAAGTGAAGGCATGTCTTTGCAAATTTTATGGCAGTGAAATTATCAAAGTACAGCTACCGGAGCAAGGATTTTTTTGTCCTCGTCTGTGTTATTGTCATTGCTCCACTTCTGTGAGCCAAGAGCACGGTCCTCTCAGTTCTTGTCGTGGGAAAGACTGAAATTACATCGCTCTCATGGTGGACTATTTTGAGCTCCCAAAGAGAGTGGCAGAGGTCAGGCGGCAGGTTCTAGTGACTACCCATACTTCATACTTAGATCAGGAGAATCCCTGTTGTCCCAGCACGTCTGCAGCCTTCAACTTTTTACTGCTCAGGCACTTTGTGATCATAACGAGGAGAGGAGTGGAAGAATGCTTTGTGCCACATCTACAGGTGAGTGTTGCAACACTCCCGGACTCAAGCCAGGTGTTGGAGTTTTGCCTGCATGGGTTTGTCTAAATTTTTAGGGAGAAGGATGACCAGTATCTTATTTATTTATTTACCCGGTATTTATTTTACAGCTCTTATAAAATGCATGTCAGGAAATAATTACAAACTAAATGACATGATGATTTTACATTTTCACTGACAAAATTTATTTTCACCTTTACTTAAAATAGACTTTTAGTCCAAACTTAAAATTTTAAATGTTAAAATGCTGTCTCTAATTTACCAGGTACCTCTATTACACTAAAGTTTAGCCTGTCCTTTTTATTAAACTTTCTTGGGTATTTGTTTAATTTTTTTTTTCTCTTGCTGATCTAAACAAAGATTGTCTGACATTATCGGAAGAAATTGAGTAATTTCACATAAAGGGAAAAAACCATAAAGGAAAAAGCCAGTTAAATGTGTTTGTTACTAATTTGATTGAACTTTTGAATTTTAGGCTTGAGATAAAATCTTGTTAGGGGGAAAACATTTATTAAGATACAAGTACGGTACTTAGATGTAAACTCAGGTAGGTCAAAGGTCTGACAGTAATGCTTAAGGTCTACATGTGGAGTTAGGTAATCATGTGGGTGCCCCCTAACCCTGCTGAAAAGCAGGGGGTCTCGACACCCAGTGTGATGAATGAGACGTTTGTTTTCTGGGGCGAGGCATGAGTAACTATGTGAGGCATCTGTCTAGTTTAAATTTAGTGCAACTAAAGCTACTGATGGCTGCGCTGTACCAACATGTCAGAGTCTGTATTATACCATACAAAAATCTCCTGCATCTTCTTTTTCCTTCTCTTGTCCTTACTATAAAGCTATCCTTGCCATTTGAGATTAGATCAGTTTGAATCACTTCTGATTTTAGCACAACATTTTAAATCATATTTCATTTGGCCTAATGCTTGTTATTGACATTTTTGGGTTTTGCCATTT
>JARVGQ010000759.1:18763082-18790536 GCA_031762355.1 Hypsolebias martinsi | reverse complement strand
TGTGTAAAAAGCTCAATCATATGTTCACTTATGTTCCAAAGACTGTCCTTGTGTCATTAAGTTTTTTCGGGGCCTGCTTTTCAGTGTAACTTCAGAGCCATCAGAGGTTAAGGTACAGATTGAAGGAAGCAGGGGGTGAGAACTTGTGGCAGCTTTTTGTTAGTTGAAGTTTCTCATTTTGTATATAAAGCAAAGCAACGCCAAGTCATGGCTTGATTAATTTAGAGGTTGCATTTCTTTTCTTTCGTTTTCCAGTATGTCCACCTGTTTAAGATATTGTATTGCATGACAACCCTGCTCTTACCAGTTATTATTTGTTCATTTCTGTTGCGTTTTTCTTTGTTGCATTTGCTTTCCAGTTAGGGTCTTTTACCTGGTGTGAGTGAGTGTGTGTGTATGTGTGTACACTGCCTCTGCTGAGGTTCAAACGTAGCTTACCATGTACTGAACAGTTGCTCAAATGCACAGACCACGGCGACCTTCATCTGTGGGTGTAACAAGAACAACTGACTTGAAGTCCTGCAAGCACCGAGACACATGCTTGTTCTCTGAAGAGAGAACTCATTTGTAATTTTGTGCATGTATACATTGGCTGGAACAACACAAAACACAAATATGTGACGTGTTTGCATGGTTAGCATATCAATGCGTGGATATGTATCAACGTTTATACTTTTAACGTTATATGCATTTTGTGGCTGTTTATCATCTGCACCTCATCTGTGTTCTTTGTTGAAATCAGGTCTCTCTTGAAAATGAGTCCTTGTGCCTCATTGAGACTAACCTGTATAAATAAAGGTTGAATGAACAAAAAAAAACTGATAGTATGAATTTATGTCTGTTTTTTTTTTTTTGTTTTTTTTTTTTTTTGTATTTTTCTAAATTACCAGATGTCAGCTGTTGTGCACAGATGTTGTGCCCACTCAGTAGAAAGTGAACTGGAATCCAAAGAAAGGCAGCATTTGATTTACTGTACTAATGTTACTAATGGTATTGAAGCAATTAGTTTTTTGTCTGATCCTGATTTTTCTCCTCTCTTTTTCTGTCTCTTTCTACTCGTCTCTCTTCAGTTATGGTAAAGCAGGAGCAGAGAGACGAGTTGGACCTTCATACTGTTCCCCCTATTTCCATGCCCTTGGCACATGCTGCCAGTCTGGTCCACCCCCAGCTGCCTTCTCCTGAGCAGGGCCACCCATCGAACAACCTTCTGTCCAGCTCCCTTCACAGCCTGGCCACAGTCTCCAGACCTGACCTGCTACCTCTGTCGGGCCCCTGCCCCTCCCTGAGCTCCCCTCCATACCCGCACCTGCCTCACCTCCAGGGTCACAGTTTGCATCATCCTCCTGCAGACTGCCACATGCCGTTCCACCAGAGCTCTGCTCCTGCTCCCCTCCGGCCCTCCTACCAGCCTTTGCAACACAGCCATGGTCAGAGTCATAACCTGTCCTTCAATGGCCAGCCCAGCCTTCCCCTTCAGAGCTATGACAGAATGCCCTTTCAGCAGAGCCCAAGTGCAGTATCACACCCAATTGGCTTGGGAATGGGTTACCAGTCCTCCCCTTGCTCCTCACCATCAGCTCCCTCTTCAGCCACCAATCCAATAATTGGATCCCCACAGAGCCAGCAGCCCTTGCTCTCTCCTTCATCCCCACACCTCCATGCTCTCGGAGGCTTTCACTGCTCCCCAAATCCTAACCAGGTGTCCTCTCAAGGTGTGCACTCCTTGACTGGGCAGCACTCCCCACAGGTGCAGAGAGGTCTGAGCTACCACCCAGTGAGTCAAAGATCAGCTTCCTGTCCCACACCATCCACTAATTCCCCACAGATGATCCCTTCTCCCCATTCTGGACCCTCGTCTCCTCAGCTCCACTCCCTGCCATACCATTCTCCCACTTCATCATCCTCCCCCACCTCAGGTGGCAGCCCTCTGGGGATCTTACCACAGCAGCATTCAGGACAACCCTCTCCTCAGGCCACAAGTCCAGTTCTGACCAGTCTGTCTCCTTCAGCAGTAGGGCCACTGGTTCATCCCTTAAGTCCTCAGGGGCCCTTTCCTTCGGATGGGGAGAGGCCAAATATTAAGCAGGAACCAGAGGACAGAGAGCCCACCTTCCGCTCCATCGGCCTGCAGGACATCACACTGGATGATGGTAAGATACTTGGTGTCCTTAATTCATCTATGAAGTTTGACTTTTTCTGTAAGGAGTCAAGACCTTTGCACACTGTGTATTTTTACTTTATTGTTGCCGTTTCAAGAATAAATGCATTGCCACATTGTGACAATCATGATCACACACAGATTTTACAGTTTTGTTAGTCAACTTTAAAAAAAATCTATTTAATATTTTAGGTGCATTTTGTCTCAATGCGAAGAAAACAGGGTTATGTTTAAATATGTGTGGAATTTTGTTTTCTTCATTTTAATATTTAGGAAAAAAAACATGTTTTTTAAATAATATGTTTGTTACTGTGATTCCTGTATAGGTGGCTTTGCTATTTTATTTTAGTAAATACATGTAAAATGACAAAAATCAGCATTTAAAAAATCCTAATAATTTAGATTGGACAGTCACACAAAACATACATCATAATGATAAAGAGACCATCACTCCAGCTTTTCACTTTGTTTTGTTTATGTCTCCTATATCATCTAATCTGATTTCCTCTTTGTGATGTGATACTGTGCATGTTTGACTTTATGTACTGCTGTTGATCTACTCTTGCTTTCAACACCACTCTTTTCCTCTCGTCCTATCTTTTGACACAAGTTATTTGGAGCACAGCCATTTGCAATCAGTCCCATTTTCTGTTTGAAACAAAGGATGACTGAGAGAGTAAACTCACCATAGAATATGAGATGCACAAGATTAATTTCCATCAGATGTAAAACAATACAGATCACCAGTTCTTGTGTTTTGGAGGGGCTGAAATTCAGATGTCTGATAACAGAGATGGTGTTTCATCTCTCACTGCAGTGCATAGCTGTGTTTGGGGGTTTATTGCTCATGGTGCTGTGATTTAGTATTGGGTATCATAGACACAAGAGGACTGATAACTGATGCATCACATTTAAGTGCCTAATTGGAAACTGCTAAGCTTCTGAATCTCGCAGCAATTTGAAGATTAATGTCAATTTAAATCTTTTTAGCTCTTTGGAGCTCAGGATCAGGGAAGGGCTGCAATATTTTGTGTTTGGTTTGCTCTAAGACTCTGGAACAATGCCATAGTCATCCAGTGTGTGCATGTGCGTGCACTGACTTTAACTATTCTAACTTTTCACTTTAAAGCTGATAATGGAGTCGAAGCATTTTTATTCCCATGCATGAATCTGCGTTTAAGAGGCGTTAATCCAAACCCCTAAATCATCTGGCTTTGCATTTAGACCCTCACCTGAACTCAGTGGGTATGTTAAAATAACAGTTCTGAAAATGTAGGATTAATAAGTAGCCTTGTGAGGCCGTGTCAGAGAGGGGTGTTGTGTGTTAGCAAAGCTCAGCCCAATTAACTTAGTGCTGCTGATGGTAAATCATGTGTGAAGGACCAACTTCCACTGGAGTTCATCTGAGCAGAATTTGATTAGTGTGCACAGATTAAATCGTTTGTTTAGAAAAAAGGTCTAACACAAATCTGTAGCTCAGTTTTAGTCGCAATCCACTGTGAAAGTTGCCATTTGCACTTTTATTTTTCTTTGCAAAAAGAAGTGTGAGCAAAAGTTTGCGACATAGTTCAGCCGGGAATGTTAAATCTCCCTTTGAGCCTGTGGCTTAAAATAGATTCCTGTGCCATTTCTCTGTAGGCCATGTTTTAACGTAGCAACAGGAGCTTCACGCAGCTCTGAGTTTTAGGAGGTCATGGCACACTCTCTTAATTAGATCACTTTTACTCCAGTTTGGGAGCCAGAAAGAATATTACAGAAACAAATGCAACTGTAGATATTATGGGGGCTATTTGTTTTAGACAACAGTAAAAGTAAAACAACAGTCATTGTGGTTGATTGTGAGATCTTTGCCATTTCAATCTAATATTCAAGTGAACCGCCATCAGCTTATCCATTTAAATGAGGTTGCATCATCTTTACTCTCAAAAGCTCATGGCTGCCACCTTTCTGACTTTTCCCCCATCCTTCACTGTAAATTTTCAGATAGAATCCACCTATTACTTAAGTGTTTTTATTTATTTATTTTATTTTTTTAATAATTGGTCTTAGGTATTTTTCTTGAAGGTGTTATAATAATAATAAAATAAGCCCTCAGTAGTATTACTGAATTGTGTCAGTGACATGACAAGCAGCACAAATGTGTGTAGAGACTGCTCTGGTTTGCAAGCAGATGGCCCTTGTGACGCACACCAAAGCATGCTTGACATGTGTGATTGTGTGCACGAAAGAGAGAGAAATAGTGTGTTGTGTTGGTGTGAAGCCATTAGATGTTGTGTGTGTGTGCGTGCGTGCGTGCGTGTGTGTGTGTGTGTGTGTGTGTGTGTGTGCAGAGTAGAGCACGCAGGAGGTGAGAAGACAGATTGACAGACACATGGACAGACAAGTTCAAGATCCAACCCCGCTGCAGGGTCACTCCGCTCAGACGTTCAATGTAGAATATGTTTGGTGCTAAAATAGAAGCATCGTTTTATTAAAATGTGTGCAATTCTTTTGCTTCAGTATGTCAGTCTAGACGAAATTAAACTGTGACTTCGTGGTGAAATTAAATAATATTTAATAATGAATACTTGGATGAAAAACTCAAGCCGTATATATATTTTATTTTATTTTTTATAAAATTTATTCATTTTAAAATACAATACAAAACAATCCCATAATCGATAAGAATACAAAATATAAAATGAAAGGTAGCAGAAAGAAGAAAAAATCTTATTATATCTGCCCATTTTTTCAAACAACTAGTTCAAACAATAATATTCTTCAAGTAACAGAACAAAATGAATAACTATTTTTTTCTAACTCTAATACCATACACATTACGCTATATACACACGGTACATAAAAAGTAAGTTAGTAACACCATTTATTTGAGGAGCAGACTACTTTGAGTTAACTTCATTGTAGACTCTCATCTTGAGCAAGCATGAAGGCGACAGAGGAAAGGAAAAACTCGCTCATGAGGAATAAACCTTTAGTAGAACCAGGCTCAGTACAAGTGGCCATCTGCTTCAACCAGCTGAGTTTGAGATGAACAGAAAGAAGGAATAGAAACATAATGGCAGGTCAAGAATCACATGTGAAGATAGAAATAATATCAAATGAAAACAATTCAATTTTAACAAATGATTTAAAGAAATATAGTACATTTGTCCTCAGTAGTCTAAACCTATAGGAGCACAACAAGCCAACCCTAACTATAGGAGTTATCCAAAAGGAAAAACTTCAGCCCAGTCTTCAAACTGGACGATGTGTCAGTCTCACGAACAGAAACTGGAAGTTGGTTCCACAAGAGAGGAGCCTGATAACTGAAATATCTTCATCCCATTCTGCTTTTGGAAACTCTAGGAACCACAAGTAAACCTGCAGTCTGAGAGTGAAGTGTTGTGTTAGGAAAATATGGAACAATAAGATCTGTGATATAAGATGGAGCTAGGTTGTTGAGGGCTTTGTAGGTTAGAAATAAGATTTTGAACTCTATTCTGAATTTGTCTGAGGTTTTTGCCGGAGAGTTCAGAAGAATAGTCTGAAGCTTTGCAAACTTATACATTTTCCCAACTTTGAAGCATTTTTTAAGCACATAGTAATCCCTCAAAGCATTATTTAAAAAAACGATGTGTCAGTTGATTGTCTCTTTATCAAAGTAAGTTGTGTTTACAGTGTATGCACCTTGAGTCTGTGGCAAAAGGTTTTATAGTTTTATTTTTTCATTTTATGTTTTTTAAAGTTTTCTTTAGTTCAGTTTTGACAGAAAGAAAGCAGCTTTTAGCAGCTGTTGCTGAATCAGCGTTGCACCACAAGCGTATTGTTCTGCATAACACTTCCTACATACAGCTGCTAATTTCTGTTTTTCACTGAACAGGTTGCTTCTTTCTTTCTCCAGAAGTTGCATGCATGCACACTGCTGTATCATATTTCTAAAATTGTCTGATATATAATTCAAAATTCCCTTTTACTTGTTTATAACCTAGTTGGCTGATGAGATAATCAGTGCTGTTTTTGTTTTCCTTTGGCTGCTCCAGAATGTAGGGGCCGCCACATCGAGCAAACTTGCCCTAAGGATTTGACAATTGTTTAACAGTGGATGCCCTTCCTGACTCAGCCTGGTCTCAAACCTGCAGCCTCTGGATTACAAGACTGTGGCACTGACCACCGAGCTACCACAGTCGCTGCTGTTCGCTGTGCTTTAGTGAAACGTGTGGACACCTGAGGACAGAGTGAAGTGTAACAAGTCGCAGCTTATCGTAGCTCGAAGACCTTAATATCAAACAAAATTACAGCTGTGTTCTGATGCTTTTAGACCATAAGATTTTAAAATAAACTTTGAGCAACTAAATTTTGTAAATGTTGTAATTTATCCTGCTAATGTAGGAAAATTATGTAAGTTAAAAAAAGGGGGGGGGGATTACAAAAATGTATTTACAGGCCATCAAGCTTGTGCTTGTCAACACAAGTGCCCAGAAACATAAATGTTTCCCAGTTTTACAGAGAAAGAGATTAACAATGTCCCACATCGGGGAGTGGTGGTGCAGAGGTTCTCCGGTTCAACTCCCTGGACAAACAATGTCAAAATGCGAATGGGAAAGTTGAAACACCCACACCTGCCTCCACCCTCATTTGCTCCACTCTGGACACTTAACCCCCACCATCTGCTCCCCCAGGCACCCTAGATATCAGCTCTCTGCTCCACACAGAGGGCTGTGGTAGCTCTGTGGTTGTGTCAGGAAGGACATCTGGCGTAAAACAGTTGCCAAGTCTTTGTGCGACTTCACTGTGGTGACCCTGAAGAAGGGAGCAGCCAAAATAAAAATACTTTGTAAAAAGGATTAATGTCCTGTATTATTTTTACATGAAATAATTGTTCTCCTCTCTAAAAGTTATTTTCAGTGGGCGCTTCACTCAGAATTTGATACATGATACATGAGCTGTGAAATGAATTTGGCAAATTGTGGCCAAGATTTCAAAAAACTTTTCCCCAGAAGTTGGTGTTCAAGATTTCAAGCCAAAAAAATACAAGAAAATCACAAGACGGGCAAAGAAAAATACATCTGTTTGTATTTAACGTTAAACGTTACCTAAACCTAAATTTGTCAAAAAGTGATATGTATGTGTGTGGTGTTTAACAAAAATTTTAAACATTTAGAAGAGTTAGGAACCTGTCCTGTTTAAAATAATTTGAAATACAACGATTAAATCAGTGTGTTAATGTGTTGGCATGTATGTGTGTGTGTGAAAGTCAGCCGTTAATCACATAATTATTAATAACTCCTCTTTTGGTGGCTTTAAAGAAAACCGTGGAAGGAAAATCTCATTTCCACCAAACGCTGCTGCTACTCTTCAAAAACAATGGCAACCGTTTGCTGGTCTTTTCACGTGCAACAAGTGGAAACAGACGTTCTGTCTCGTCTTTCCAGGCCCTGAAGAGAGTAACGCAGAGGCCACAAGGCCTGAGTGGCTGCCAGCTCTGAGCTTTGAGTTGAACAGAAGCAGGACAAGCCTGGAAATCCTTCTGTGGAAAAGAAGACAGGCTTTCGAGCTCTCGTTCTGTTGACTCAATACAACAAAAAAATATTCATTTAAGATTATTCTTTAAAAAGTTACGACGTGCTTTAGAAGAAAGATTAGGTACAAGTACAACTTATGAAAATAATCACTTATTTACTCTTATTTTGCACTTTTTGAGTGCATGCCAGCACCACTTACCAGGTTTATTAATGCTCAAGTGAGGATTTGATGAGCGAGATGTTAGGTTTGTACACGTGGAGCTGAAGTGTGTACGTAATGCTTTGGATTTGGCTGTAAAAAAATAAGTTTTATCATAATTTTTGATGGAGCTTCAAGCTTGCTCTGGAGAGTTGTTAAAATATCATGCAAACTAATTTTCTTTGCTCCTCATTAAAACCGGTTGGGATTTAGTTTGAGTATAAATATATTTTTGAAGCAGAAACAAGTTCCTTTCACATCCTATCGTTTTATCATTCATTGTTTTGGGGGTTGCTGAGCTCTTCTAATGGCCACCTGAGCATCTTTCTCCTTAAAGTGGCTGGTCGTCTGCAGGGGGGAGCTGCCGTCATGTTTCACATCAAACGCTGATGGTTTAACATCAACTCCACAGATGATTCAGGGACGAGCGACTCTGAGAAAATGAAGCGGCTTCACACAGTCAGCTGTTTGCTCCAAAGTGAAATCGAACTAAAGCAATAAAAAAAAAAAAAAAAATCTGTTGAGTCGGCCTGGAAGATTTTAGCTCAGGTTTTATTCCCTGACCGTCTGTTTCCGATGTGTGTGTGTGTGTGTGCTCTGTGTGTTTTTGACTTTCATGTTGTTAATGAAGCCAGCAAGTGGAAATTGTGCGTTCATATTCCTTCTTGTTCTTTTCGCACAAATGGTTTCCATCGTGCCATGTTGTCTTCATTCTCTGGACTGAACAATCAGACACTCTTGATATTATTTGCTTTAGCTGCTTTGCCAGAATTACGGTCTTTTTTTCTGCCTGAGTTAGGGAACTTTTTTCAGTGTGTCATAGCTAGTTATATTAATTACCCATTTTCCATTTCCACAGTAGGCATGTTCATCATTCTAAATGTCTGCATGACTTTTTTCACTTCTGTTTTGTATTATAGAATTTTTTTTTTTTTTTGCCCCTTTGATATGCACTTGAGAAAAAGAGTAATCAGATTACTCATTCGCTGTGGTCTCCTTCTAGATTTGAAACTTTGGCTGGGGGGACGTACAGAAGCCCATTTGTTCACCATCTGCAGGCTTGACAATATCTTTGTTACTGTTTATGATTTAAAATCTTCACATTTTCTCAGTGCAGCTTGTGTTTTGTTTTTTGTTTTTTTGCTGGAAATGATCAGAACTATCTATTTAATCTAGATCCTTGCATCCTTTTTAATTTTTAGATGACAACCGAGGTTTAATAAAAGTTCATGGCATGCTAAATATTAGAATAACAATTTGAACTTCTTTGATCTTAATCCATGATTTAAAAAGTTTGTGTTGGATGATAAACAAGAGAGGGTTTGGTGGGTTTTCTCCAGATTTCTAATCGATATCCAATGATTTCTTAGTTTTATTTAAAGTGGTGTAAACGCAGAAAGGATCAGAGCGGTCCGCAGGGGAAGGATCGATCTGATGACAGCCTGCTGGTTGTAGTAGTATTAGTATTACTCACTGCAGATGTATATTTTGCTTGGGGAGCCCCCCTCCCAGTCATTTGCAGAGGATCTCCCTCCGGCTGAGACATTCGGAGCAACAGTTACTACGACAGGCAGCGCTGAATCACTGGCTTTCTGTTGCACTGTCATGACCAGAACCAGTAAACCTGAGAAAACACTATCGGCTTATGAAACCTGTCAGAGGCCGTCCTCGACTCAAACCTCTGTTTCACTTCTGGATTCCTGACGTCTGGAGCTCCACCTCACAGCGTGTAAAGGTTTTGGACGTCTTACCCTTCTACTGCTGTTATAAATCAGTCCTGCTCCAAATAAACTGAGCAAAAACACGAGAGAGTTAAACGTGCGAGGGGGTGAATATTTTTACGGGGGTTGTAAATTGACATTCTCGTGCTCATGGTGGCAAAATGATTTTGTTTTATGTGGGTTAACAAATGATTGGGGACCACCATCGTAATGCATGGAGAGCAGTGCATTGAATTGCTCTCCATGCATTACATTCTGTTACCAAACCACAAAGTGTGCCCCCACAAAATTATATCAAAACGACAGGCTAAATCTCAAGATTAGGGTTATTACTTTTATTGGCAATCTGAGTTACCATTTGCTAACAAAGTTGCCATATTTTCCCATACGAACAGAGTGAGCGAGCGCACTCCACACTCACTGCTGCTGTCAAGTCGCATGACAGAGTGTAGATGTCCCTGAAGACGACAGCAACTCACTGTTGGATATGTTTGATACTCACAGAAAGCAATAATCAGATGAATGTCTAGAACTGATCAATGTTTGGAGCCATTTTGATTCAAGATGGCTGCCACAGCTACCACAGCAAACACAAAATTGACTATAACTTGGTCATTATTTGACATATTGAGCTGAAATTTAGTAAGGTTGTTGCTGAAAGTGAGTTGTTAAACATTCCTAATGCAAATCGAATATCCAAGATGGCCACCTCAGCTAAAAGGGAAAAAAATATATGATAACTCAGCCATTTTTAGAGTGATTCAGCTGAAATTTAGTGTAGTTGCAGCTGAGAGCAAACCCCAACACATAGTACTGTCACATCAACAATTTAAATTGGCAACAGCCTGGCAGTCCCTTCAAGTTTCTCCAGGAACTTTCTAGTTATAGTTATGATTTTTTTTTCAGGGCTTTTAGAAGGGATTAAGTTTTTATTTTGATGTTTTAGCTCGCCTGATACAACTTTCCTCTAAAGTTTGTCCAACTGCGTCCACTGAGAGGGAAAACAGTTGAGGGCACCTTTCATTTGATGAGAGAAATAACAAAACAACTACTTTTCTAATCAGATCATCCTAATTTACATTTCTCAAAGCTGTAATCTCAGAACTGAAGCCAAGCAAAAAAAAAAAAAAATCATGACAAATGGTGTGAAAACGTCCCGTCGCCCCGTTTTTATGAGAACTCTGAATCAGGAGGAGAGGAATTACTCTGAAGTTGCACTTGGTCGAGTCACAGGTCTTCAGTTTAATTGATGCTAACTGCTCTGAGTTTGGCTCCTCTCTATTCTTTTATTTTAACCCGTCCACAGTTTGGCGTTTGCAACACTCTAATCAGTACAGCGGAAAGGGAGATGCTTTCTGCAGACGCCCACTGAACGCTGGTTTTTCACAGTTCGCTCGATGTCGCTCAGATTGTGTCTAATATTGGAGCGGATGCCTCCCGTGAACAAATACAGCTCGGCAGTTCACAAACACTGCAGGAGGCCTGTGTTAACATCGCACTGTTAAAATTAAATTAAATGTTTTTACTTAAAAAAAAAAAAAAACTCATTCTCGCATTCGCTGTTTGCCAAGTGGCATTTAGATGCTTTTCATTTAGACGTGATCATCACAGCTGCTCCTCTTTAACACCAGCGAGATAGTTGATTATTTTGATGCCAGCTGCACGGCTCGTCTTTTCTTTCAAAGGTCACGACCTTTAAAGGAGACCCACAGACGCCTCATCACCGTTTTCTTGTTCACATAACAATTTTTGTTACAGATCAACAAAGTGATGCACTTTTCTTCATTTTCACCTCATTGTTGTGCTGCGTATGCAAAGGTTTGCTTTGAAAGTCACACGGTAGACTCGAACGTGTGTGGTGCTCTGCGTGTGTGTGAACATGGCTGACATGGGAAAGGAAGAGCCTCCCACGCTAACAGGATGATGTGAGTGCTGGTGGCCAGACACAAAAGAAAGCACCAGAAAACACAAATGATGCACAACATTTAAAAAAAAAAAGGGCTGGACGTCTTAGCAGGGACTGTAAAAGAAATTGACGTTTAATTTTAAAAAATCACGTCTTAAGTAAACTTTTTGTTTGATTAAATGGTGTAGCTCCACAAAAATAAAGATAATTCTGTTGTGCAGAGTTTATGAAGACAGTACAGTTTCATTTTTGCGTTTCTTCTATTCAACATTTTGCCGCACGTCAGATCTAATTTAAATATGACTTTGGTTTTCTTCAGAAACCAACCGGGTGCACTTGCTCATTACTCACTGATTCACTCCCTGCTACCTTTTCAAAGATCACAGTTTACAGTAAAGTGTTTGTTTTTTTATGTCCCGGGGAAGGTCTGATTGTTCGCTCCAGTTTGGGGGCGGTACAGCTGCATGTCATCTGCCATGTACAGACTAGTCTTCTCGTAAATCTCCCAGTGCTGAACTGGGCCACAGGTCTTTACTGCACCCTCTGAAACCAGTTTACCCTGTGCGATCTCTGCGCTGCGCGTCTGACCTTTCATCGTCACATGTAAAACATCTTGGCGGTTGAAACCACATTAAGAAGTCTCATCACGAAAACTGAGTGCTTATATATCCGTAGAGTGGAAACATGACAAGTTTTCCATAAGTTTCAATGAAACGAAGCTCCTCCATCTTCTTTCTCACCATGACACTATTTGATGTTGATTTACTTCAAGGCCGCGGTTGTTTTTTTTACGAGCCTTTTTGCCGTGTTTCTTGTGGTCCAGCTGTGAGAACTGAACGGAGGCAGCAGCTGTGAAACAATCACACGTGCTGGCTGAACATGAGACTTGTTGTTTTGAGTCCGGCTCTTAGCTGGGACGAAGGAGTCGTCAGCCTCGCTGAGCTTGAAGTTGAGATTGAGAATAGCGAATTGGATTTACACTGCTCTTCAGCTGTGTGTGCAGACTTCACAGGGGAGTCTGGAGAAATGCACCGAACCACCAGGAAAGGTCAAGTGAAGTACGGTAATGGGCGACCCAGCTGCACAGACGTGTATGTTGTTGCTACAGTTCCTGGACTCTAACAAAGGCCTGACTGGCCCAGTCGCTGTCACTCGTCGTGTCAGGAGCTATTAAAGCTCACATCAGAGAAACGGCTGTGGAGCCTCTGAGTTTTACCACTTTGTTCAAGTTTTTTCCACTTTGAGCTTCTTATTTATTTAGTTTTATTTCTGTAAAGGTCTGTGCAGGTCTGCGCTGCCCCCTGCTGGAGGTAAATGCAAATTGTTTCATGAACAGTACATTATGTTGTTGTTTATGCAGATTAACACAAGGTCACCAGTGCAATGAAATGTTCAGGATGAGAAGAACTGATTCAACTCCCTAAAAACAAACAAGAAATACTAAAGCATGCAAGGGTACAAAATAAAGTGCCAAAAAGTTAAAAATACATATATTTACAAGGTCCTGAACAGAGATAGTAAACAACAACAACAACATGGTAGAATATAACGGTGCAAGCAGAATGAATTTGTATGAATAAGTATTTCACGGGAGGCAACGTAAGCTTAAATACATGATATATATTGCACATAGCTAACATAAACTGCACAGGGTGCAGGTTATTTCACATTGAGGAACACTGACCAATTGAATTATGATGGTAAAATGTGACATACATGACAGTCATACATGATACAGCCACGCAGTGCAGCAGCAGCAATAAACACATTAGGTGTCACAGATGTGCTTCAGTGCAATACATGAATACTTTCAAATACATGTGTACTCATTGTTTAATTCTATCCAGTTCATTATTGCATAGTCCAGCTAAGAAACAAAGGATCAGATCAGTGGTCTTTAAAGAGACCACTTTACCTGGACCTGGTTTTAGCAGCGTTGTGGTTATACAAAGTAAAGCTGGCAAATAAATTATAAACATTACGACACTTCTTCTCACCCAAACAACTCTGACAAGCTGGACGACGAGTGTGTGAAGGTGTGTGTTATTTGAGCAACGGGTCCTCCAGGACTTGCAGGTGTCGGGTGCTGGGTTCCCTGTGGGCTGAATGTGCTGTTTAGATCATGTGGAGGCCAACTGAAGACCTGTTCTTGAAGTCATCCCTGAACATCTCATGGGTTGTGTGAGGTGGAAATGTTCGGACACCTTGTGCTGGTTCAAAGTTGTTTTAAAGAAAACCTCTCTCTCTGTGTTTGTCCCGCTCCGCAGTGAACGAGATCATCGGCAGAGACATGTCGCAGTCGCCCAGCGCTCACGCTCCTCCATCAGTTCACAACCAGTCGTAGCTCAGCCGTGGCTCAAACTCCCGACGCTCCAGCTCCTCACCCTGCGGACTCCACAGAGCCAGGAGACGAGGCTGTGGGTGGGAAACTAAAGAAAGTTCCTCTGGTTTCATTTCAGTGATGCTGTAGCTCTGATTTACAGATGTAGATGACTTTATGCAGATGTGGAACAGAAACCAGAGCAGGTCGAGCCACAGCAGGACATTTGGAGTCTCACAGCTGTAAGTTCTCAGGCGTGTGTTTGATTCCCAGTCCCTTCACAGCGCCGCTGGCTTCCTGCCAGTCAGCTCTCGCCTCTGTGATTTTTAAAAAATCCGTTTCAGCAAACACATCACAACAGAGGGTTTGTGTCACCGACTCACCAGCATCGACTTGTTGCAGGGACCCAAAGTGTTTGTCACTTCTACAGGTGGTTGTTTTAGACTACGTTTCTGGCAACACTGTTAAAAAAAAAACATAAAGGGACTAAAACTTCCAGGGATGCTACAGACAACATTGAGGATCTGCAAAGACTGATGAGCCATTCTGCTGCATTACCAAATTAAGATAAAACCTGCCTGAACTTCACCTTTAAGATGAAAATAATCAAAAAACTTGTTTTTACCCAGAAGAAAAAAAAAGCTTCAGGTCTGGAGTGGCTGCTGCTCCTGTGGAGCTGATCTCAGATCTGCAAAATGTGCAACATTCCACCTTTTAGGAACCTTGCAGCTGTCTAGATATCTGTGCAATGTCTATTTTCTGCCCCCCACCCCCTCTCTCTTCAGTTAAACACCCCCGCCCAGGTTTCCTGATGGGTTGATCAAATGCCTTATTGATGTTAAGCAGCTTTCTGTTGTAGCTACAGCTCATGTTGTTTTGCACAGCAGGCACAACGTTAGATATTTTTTTGGCTCCTGTGATTTTATAAAACAAAATTAAGGATATTTTAGATTTTCTTTAGTTTTTAAATGCTATTGTTTCTGTCACAAAGTAAAAGTTTTCATCGACCCACAGAGTTGTAACCCTGCGTCCTCTCCTCACTTCTCCCCGGGGCTTTTTTTGTGCCTTTATATCCTAACGGCCATCATTTCATACGACAACTTGCACAGAATTTATTGGGCAATAATCAGAGGAAAAATTGTAATAAGATGTCTGTATATTGTATTTCTGTATCATGTCCTCGTCTGTCAAGAACAACGAGTAAATCCAGACAGCAACATCTGGACTTACTGGGGTCTTCCAGCATCTCCCTGCTTGCAACAATCAACGTTTGCTGTTCACAGTTGGTTTAAAAATGGCTTCTGCTCGTCTTGTTCGTCCCTTTCATTTTGTCCTGCTCTTACACATTTGCATCGAGTGCCTGTCTGGCAGCAGTGACACAAATCCCAGGACAGAGACGGCTTTTCGCCTTAAGTCTGACAGCTATGATGCTCTGCATGTTCGAGCCAGGATCGTGTTGCTTCTGATGGTTTGAAGTCAGTTTCCAGGTAAAATAAATAATTCTGCTATGCATTGATATTCTGCTTAATGCCTTTAAAAATAAAACAAAAAAAGACAAAAAAAATTTGACCTTGATGCCTATAGCGGTAGACTTGTAGATGCTTGTGTTAGCGTCCTGAATGGAGGAAGCATCTTAATTCAGTGTGTGTGAATGGATGGTAGATGTTTGTACCAAATATCCAGATCCAATGAGTCCTATTTTCAGTAACACGTTTAGGCTATGCAAAATGTAACAGCAAATGTGAAATGTGTTGTTAAATAAGAAACAAGTTTTTAGATTTCACAAGAGGAAAAAAAAAACTTTTGTATGAGGACAATATCACGTCACTATGTGAACTATAGGATGCCTTAACTCTTGTTTGAGAACCAGTTCATCAATGCTCTTCAGGATTTAGTTTCCCTCCAAACGAGTGAAGCTCATGTCAGTAACAGTTGTTTTATACTCTGGACAAAAAGGGTTTGATGGGAGACTAGGTGCAGATCTTTGTGTTGGAGCTTTAGAAACTAGTCTGCAGCAGATGAAAGAAGAAAAACAAAACCAGCATGGACTCAGGCCCTCTTCTGTCACAACCAAAGATCGAACAACTTGTTCCTGTTTTGGACACGAGTAAAGCTGCCGTTGACTGTACTACTCTATTTTTGATACTTGGAAATGGATGTCATTCCTTAAAGGTTAAAAACATGTGAGGGTGTCTGTTGAGACTGTAAAATAAAAGGGAAATACAGGTTTAGCTGATGTGTTTACCAAGCCTTGCATTGATATTTCTTGTATATTTTGTATGGTAATTATTTTCTTCTTTGTTTTTGTTTTTTTGTAATTTTTAAGACTGCAGTGCTTTTTGAAATTATTCAAAGGGAATAACACCCTGCATCAATACGGTAGGCTCTAATGTAGCATATGTCAATAAAACAAAAAACTCAGTGTCGTTTGTTTCCTCATCTTTACAAGAGAAAACTATTATCTGGACTTGCTTCTTTTCTCCTAAGATGTATCCTGATAAAAGACGGTGATATTTTAGTCTGATTATCCTCTCTGACTGTTTAATCTGATCTAAGAGACTAAATCTGCTTTTATGATGGAGTTTCTCTCCTACTTTATTACATAGGGGGGTAAAGCTACATAGTGTGTTAAATACGAAGAGCAAATACCCTAAAAAAATCTTGCATGGATTTTCAAGATTTTTTTCCCTCACCTCTTCAAATACAAATGTATATATTTTAGTTATTGAACTCTGAAGGGATTGACTGACACTGTCTTGTTTTATGACCACGCATGGTTTAAACTCTTAAGACCCACAAACATAAAAAAAACATGATATGTCACCGTCAGTAAGATGGTTTCTGTTGTGGAACATAACCTCAGCTGAGATCCTAAAGTATTTTATGTTCAAACTTGTCAAAACTCCAGGAAGCAGCTCTCTCTGAATTGATGTCTGGAGTTAGAACATGCTAAAATGATAATCTAAAATTGAAATGATTCATGCAGAACTTTAACGAACGGCTGAACTTGATTAAATTAATGGCAAACACTGAGTTAAAGTGAACCTCTAGTTCATATTTAATCCTAAAATGTATTTTGAAGCAGTTCTTTATAAACCGGTGTTTTAGCGCCCTCTAGTGGTTAAAACACTTTTGCAGTTTCAAAATTCATGGTCCAGGTTTAAAAAAAAAAAAAAAAAAAATCCAACAAAGTTCAGTCAGATCCTCTGGATGGTTTCTTTGTGTTGAAACGTTTCGTCTTTCATCCAAAAGACTTCTTCAGTCCAAGGAGCCTCAACAAACTCAGCTCCACAAGCAGCACACTCACATAGTGGGCCAACCAGTTTGATGGTGATAGATGGTTCTGGAGTCCACCCTCTCCCCAGTCAGCTCCTCGGAGGCAGCAATGGCCGAAGTGCAAAGTGGTTAGTTGGATTTTTATTTTCTTTTTTAACCTGGATCACTGAGCATTTTGAATCACTTTTGCCATGGCTGCCTCAGAGGAATCAACGGAGGAGAGGGTGGACTCCAGAAACCATCTCATCACCATCAAACCCACGATGTGAGTGTGCTACTTGTGGGACTGAGTTTGTTGAGGCTCCTCGGCCTGAAGAAGTCTTCTGGATGCAAGATGAAACGTTTCAACACAAAGAAACCGTCCAGAGGACCTGACTTGATTAACTTTGCTGGACATTTGTGATAGTTTTTATAACTTTGGAATAGTTTTGAACACGTCAGGATAAATATTCTCGTGTATGTTTAGGTAAAAACAGTTTAACATGTTAAAGCTGCTGATCAGATCATCAGAGGTGCAGCACAGGCTGAACAACTGGGAGATAAATATCCTGATGCATGCTCAATAGTCCAGGTAGAAAAATCTAACAAAGTTAAGCCAGAAGGATTTAAAAAAAATAGGATAAAGTTAGAGAGGACATGGAGGTAGTTGGAGGACAGAGTGAGATGGAGGAGGATGGCTCTGTGTGGAGACCCCTGAAAGAGGAGCAGCCAAAAGATGTAGACTCCATCACATGTCCTATGAGAGCAGAGATGTTTCTAGAGGGTCACACTGACCTAAAGCAGTGGAAAGGCTGCTCTGGATGACATATTTTACCCCGACATGTAGGGAAACACGTCCCACAGATCTAAAAAGTCTTTTGAAAATGAATCCTCATGACTCAATGAGACTACCTGTATGAATAAAGGTTAAATAAAATTTAAATATTTTGATAAGTTTGTAGCACAGCTAGCAGGCAAGGTCAAAAAATGCCAGGTTTAGTCCCGTTTGCCCACTGCAAAAGCATTTCTTTACCCAGATTCTCCCAGAACAACCACTAACCTGACAAATCAAACCCGAGCCACGTTTCAGTCCAAAGACCAAAGAACTTTCAAGTCAATCCAATTAATAAAATGTTGATTTTGGTCTATTTTTTCCGACACCCAGGTTGCATTTCGGTGCAACGACAATAAAGGGCTATTCTGGTTTGCTCATGTGCACATCAACAGACAGAAAACCTTAAACGTTTGCCTTTTTTTTAATGAATCGCTAAAAAACAAGTGAAACGTGAATATTTGTCAACATTTTTATTGTTCACATTTTATACACAAAAATTCATGCAAGCATTAAGTCACAACAAAAATAATCACCTGCCACCAGAGGCTGACATTTAGCCTCATTTGGGCCACTATTGCACTCTGGGTAATGTAGGCATATTAAAGATGGCGCACTGTCAGCAGGCCTCGTACAGAACTGAACATTACGCAGCTTTCCACAGTCCTCTGGTTGTAGACATGAATTAAAGACATCATTAGAGTCTGGAAACAAATGAGAAACAGGAGCTGCTGTTGGTTCTTAAAAATACTTCGAGGGAAAAAAAAAATAAAGTCTTTTACATTTAATAACCAAATATCAGCTCGTCAAGAAACAACATTAATAAAATAGAAACAATTTGTCTTGCTGCTTTGGTAAAGATGTACAGCTCCTTATCTCAGTGTTTGGAGCAACAGAAAACTGTAGTGCTTATTACAAAATGTTTAATGTCAGTAAAAACAAATGCTTCTACAAAAATAAAGTAAAGTGATAGGTTAGTGGGTGCTCTGTGGTGTAATCTAATACCAGTATTCCCTGAAGCTCAGAGCCACTTTAAACCACAATTTAACTCTTGACAGTTTAACATATACAGTAGACACACTTTGTTTTTAACCTAAATTAGTTTTTATGGCTTAATTTATAAAATTTCTATCCATGAAGACTGTTAAATAAAACACGTCAAGCTTCTATCGGCACAGAGCCAACAGAAAAACAGAGAGAAGTTTCATTCCTGTGGAGTTTTAAGAAATTCAGAACGGATTGGAGTTGAGATGTTTGTACAGCCTCAAGAACTTCAGGACAAACATTTGTAAAGTTTTATAGAAGACATTTATATAAAGTACTTAAATATATTTGCAAGTTTGGCTTTGCAGAGCCACTACATGGGTCTTTTCCGGGCTCCACACCATCTGATGCAGTAACACAAAGAAACGGAAACACTACAGCCGGCATCCACTCAACGTTTAGCTGCTTCATCTGTGGACACCCCCCCCCACCACCACCGCCAACTCCAACTGCAGCCGCAGGAGTGTCAGGAGCAGCGGTGAGAGGTGTGCGTGTTCAACATGACAGATCAGACAGAGGATAAAGCTTCAGCAGGAGTTCTGGAAAGAACCGGGACGTGCTGGAGTTCAGCGCGAACAAAGAGGGCTTCTTTGCAGGACGTCAAAGCCGGCGAGGTGGAGAGAGACGGAGGAGGTCAGTTACAGAGAGCCAAGTGGACCTGCTGGCCGTAGAACGGTTGGCTTGAGCATTCCACTGCGGCCCGCCTGGCCAGCTCCTCGCTCGGAAAAGTGATCAAGGCCTCACCGCTGCATTGGCCACTGAAGTTGTACAGAATAAGCACGGCTTCTGGTTGGAGCTGCGGAGAGAACAAACACACACCACAAGTCACTTCAGTGACGTGCAACTCCAACGTACGAACAGAAGAGGGAGCCCACAGCTGAGGAGCAATCATGCACAAAGGAGGAGGAGGAAGGAGGAGATGTCCTCTCATCAAAGCAGTCCAGTTAGGAAGCAGAACAATTCAAAGTAAGAGCAAAGCACATGCTGCTCTCCAAGACCTGGAACTAACAAGGCTGCAAAAGTGACAGGATGAACAATGTTAGTTTGCATGCATCATCATCATCATCCACAAAAATCTAAATCAATGCAGCAACTGGAGAATATGTACAGCCTGATTGATTCATTAAGAATTGTTAGTTGTCAATCACACAGCATCAGACAGTGAGAAGACAGACTATTATGACAGTATACAGAAGTCCCTCGCTACTTCGTGGTTCGTCTTTCATGCTTTCTTTTCAAAGATTGTCAACTTTAATTACTCACGTGACTGAGACGGTAGATATTAAGTAAAAAAAAAAAAAAAAATACTATGGACAGGTGCTGTCATTTTGTAGTTTTCTTTCAATAAGCCTACACTGTAACACCAGTCAAAAGAACTACACTACCCAGAAGCCAACATTGCCTCCGCTGCTGCTTTCTGCCAAAATGGAGGGAAAGTTCTGATCCGATCTGAACTAAAAGGTTCAGTCCTTATTCAGTGACTTTGGCTCAGTGGATGCAGAGCGCCGCACTGAACCAACCAGGAATTGGATCAGGACTAATTCCAGCCTCATCGGTCAAGCTGAAGCCTCTCGAGTGGGCAGATGTTGCTTGGAGGTCCGGTGTTTTCTCCGGAGCTCATCTGGATCCCTCTGGATTATTTGGACTCAGTCAGGACCATTGAGTGGATCTGTGCTGGTTCTCCGAAGGCCCGGCTCACTCTAAAAGCATCTTGGTGCTCAACGGCTGCAGAGAGCCAATCAGAACCAGACCAGAAGTGGACAAAGGCTGGTGAGTACTTCTATAAAATTATGCAGGCGTCTGGAGCGTAACCCCTGCGAGGGAACACTGTAATGTGGTTTTGTATTGCAGCACTTGTCAGAGCTCCTGAACACAACGTTTTATTAGAAAAGGCACTGATAACATCTACTTTAGTTAACGTTGTGTAATAATGCTCGCAGAGTTTGACTAATGTGTAAGACTTTTATCCTTCACCTCTAAGAACCAAAAGGTACAGGGACTCCAGGGGAGCGTGACAATTAATAAACGTCAGCTTCCAGGTACCGAAGCAGCGTTAGAAGCCGGTGCAGCAGTCGGGCCTGGAGCTGCTGTCAGATGATGAAAACTGTCGACGGTTATCAGGAAGCAGTAAAGTTCTACCATCACTTCTACCAAGAACACTAAGGTAAAAGAAATGGAGCATCAGGAAAAACAGCGAGCACATACTAACATTTGACAACGTCAGTGTAACATGTTTCATTGTTTGTTATGAGTAACTCAGGTCGTTGCTGGAGGCAGATCTGGTCAGGAGCTTCCATGTTGTGACCGCTGGAGTGAAATGATCATCTAAATAAACCTGCTTTAAAATGCTCATGCAAGATTTCAGTGTTGGGAAAAAAAAAGTTAGTTTGTTAATAAAAGATTAACTGCAGAGAGATTCAAACGGTATGAGTACACAAAGCATATGAAGTGTATCCAGTGAATACTGAACTGGTGATCAAATGAGTCAATAAGTCAGTAAAATTAATAAATACACTTTTAGTGTTTGTTACAAGAATCCAGCAAATGTAAACTTTAGTCTCTAAATGTCCAGAGAGGTCTGAACCTGATAAGAAAATCTAGTTGAGTAAATCACCCCTTCAGTACTGACTGGATGTTTCAAAGCGCTCAGCCTTTGCTCCATGAAGCCGTGCTGCAGGACAGGTCGAGGACATGCCACCTTGCTCCCCGCCGCCCCTCGGCTCTTCTTACCTTCGTGAGTGCCTAAAGGCAGAGCCACTCTTTGGGCTGAATCAGACTCCGGACCTGTTCGTTCATCTGAACCACACCGCTGTACTCGTCAGGTGCGTACTACAGACAGTACAACGATACACAAGCAGTCAGGATGGGAGGTCACTGCATCGTTTTCATATACGATGATACAACTCTTCAACACACACACACGCACACACAATACAGAACGGACAATGCAAATCACACACAGAACCAGTAAGCACACTGAAATACAGCTGACTTTTAAACAGCACACACACACACAAGCTATTGTTGTATTACCGGTAGTAAATTTAAGGTCTATAATATTTTTTGACATTTATTGGTATTTTTTATGTTAAGACAAAGGAAAAACTTATGACTGGAAAAAAAAAATCTTCACTGGTTTGTACCTCTTTCATAACTTTTGCAAACAGAATTTTGGACGTTTCTGCAAGTCTCTTCTATGTTTTTGGAAAATTAATGCAAAAAAAATCATGGCATCCTAATCAATAACTAGAGTAAACATAAACCATCAGATCCGTCCTGTAGACTCAACATATTTATAAGGTAAGAACATTAAATTGTGACTTGTTAAGATTTTTTAAAGTTACAAGCATTCATTTACTTCAGCTTTTTCACATTTGTTTAACTGAACATTTTATTTTAAACTCATCTTGTGGTCGCAATGATGCCAAATGTGTCAAACATCTTATTTTGATGACTTGTGTGCAAAACTGCACTTCGTTTTCCCCTCATTAATGCCTCAAATGCATTAAATACCGTATTTTCTGGCATATAAGTCACAACTTTTTGCATAAATTAGCATGCCTGCGACTTATACAGCAAAGCAACATATTTATTTATTTTTTTCTCCCATATTTATAACCCAGTCTTTCATTGAGAACTGACTATTTCATTCATTCTGACATGGAAAATATTGAACACTATCATTTTCAGGCACTAGAGGGCCCTCAACTCATATGGCAAGCCAAGTGTCTCATTAATAGGTAAAAGTGGCTATTAATGGGGTACTTTGATTACCATACCAAGCCACCTTCGTCTCGCTCTGGAAATGCTGGAGCAAACGTCAAATCAGCTGCATTTCGTCACGCCACCCAGGCGAAATGCACATGATTTAACCATCCAAGTGCATTTATTAAGGAAAAGTTAAACTGAGACACACCTTTATTATAATTTCGAGCAAACAAATAATTGTTTTTATGTGTTAATCTTGTTAAAGTCTAACGTTAAAGTCCTCCCGTGCACATTCCTGAGGCCGTCATTTGTCAAGCTGGGTTGTCAGCGGTGACGCAGAATAGATGTGACTTATACGGCGAAGCCACATATTTGTTTTTTGTTTTTTTTTCTCCACTTTATTAGACATATTTGGACTGATGCGGCTTATATGGCGGTGTGACGTGTATGGCGAAAAATACGTTGTTTAATTTTCAGCTGGAACTCAGAACAAGATCACACACCTACACCAGGAAGGCAAATAAAGGTGGCTGTCATTCCTCTATCTGTTACGGAAGCACAATCCGTAGTGTACTTTCGGGTCACACAGATCGCCGTTGTTTCTGAATTAAAAAATGTCTTAATTTACTTAGAAAAGTACTTATTCTATCTCCACCGATCTTCATGTAGCTAATTTATGCCACATGTATTTCTGTTATAAATCACTGGTTAAGATGTTATGTCACACATTAGACCTGACCCCCAGCCTGGGCTGAATGAAAAAAACCCTGCAAGATACAGAATTAATTATTTCCATGGTGAAACAGCGCTGCTCAGTGGTGAAGCTGCATGTCATTTAAACCATGACGTAAATATGTCAAATGATTTTAAAAGAAATACGAGTGGCGTAAATGAGCAACGTGAAGATCGGCAGAGATAGAGCACATACTTTTCTAAGTAAATTATGACAATTCTTATGCATAAACAGAATTATACTAGTACATTTTCCTTAATCTAGCATATTCAACAGCGATTCGTACGACCCGGAAGTATTCCTTTTAGCACATGCCTAAATGAGCTACACTACGGACCTTGCTTCCGTAACAGATCGGGGAATGACAGTGGCCAACAGGCTAACAACATGTTTTACTCCGTGTATTACAGCCCTGAAGTTTGCGGGGGTTACCGTACGCTCTTAAAGCTCCTGTGAAGAGTACAAAATGCTCATTTTAGATGCAGTAAAACAAAATTATTGCCAAGTACATTTGAACATACAAGGATTTTAGTGAGAGGTTAGAAAAGCCAAGCCTGTGATGTTGAACTCCCGAGACCAACACCCTCTGGTCTACAGGCCTCCACCCACATTTGCTCCACTCTGGGCCCCTGACCAAGGTCTTTAACCCCCTAAATGTTCCTCAGGTGCTGTAGATGGCAGCCCTCTGGGACTCTCAGATAAATTTATCCATTAGGGATTAATAAAGTATGCTATAGGTGGGTTTGGTTTTTTATTTTGCTTTGGGGTCCCGGTGCTACACAAATACTTTAAAATCAAAAAAGTTCACATAAACAAAAAAATTAATATGTTCGTTCCACACACAGAGAGTGTTGGCTGCGCATGAACTGAAACTTCACGAGGGTTCACTGTACTGCCATTATTCTGTCATGGACATTTTTTTTTATATAATTAGACAGAAAAGCTTCTAAAATATAAGTTTTCTATTAAAGTTATGAACAGACAAAAATATTTTTTATATTAAGTTTGGTCAAAGATATAAAGAGCCCTGCAGAAAAAAAACAAAGAGCTGTAGATGGCAGACCCCAACCTAACAGAAGAATAATCGGCTCTGAAACGTGTACGCACATACACGCACACACTCACAAACACACATGCACACCTTACATTCTGTTGGTGTGCAACTCAATAATTAGCTTTTCGACTGTATTTGCTCAAACACAATTTTAAAGAAAAGTTGCACCAGCACTAAATGACATGAAGACCAAACATAGACCCAAACATCCTGTCCCAACAACAACAACAACAACCACAACCCAACAGCAGCAACACAGTCAGCCCTTCCCCACCTGAAAACCCACCGCTCTCCCTTCTCAACCTGTAAACTGAGTGCAGCCACACCTGTCAGGGTTCGTACCTGCTTCAGGGGACTCCACCTAATTTGGGCTGGCAGCAATAAATGTGCAGGGGCAGAAGGAGGGGGACAGCACAAGTGCACACACGCATCTTTACTCAACAGTGCAGTGGTGAGATTTTGTCAGACAGCTAGAAACGTTAACAGGTGGTGTTGCGGCTTGTGGGAAAAGTTCAAGATTATCAATCGCTGCTAAAACAGACAATCGTTCCGCGAGCAAACACTTAAACTTCATGAAAACCTGCTGCAGCTTCAAACATTTAGAAACTATGAAACTGAACTCATTGGTCTCTGTTTCTTACAGCACGTCTGTTTGAGTGATGCAGGTCCTCACCTGATACCCTTGGAAGAAGCCGAGGATGTCTTTGACCCCGGTGTTGTAGGGCAGCCCCTGCATCCTCACCAGAGCACCTGGCTGAGGCAGCACAGAGGACGCGGCAGCGACAGGATGGTGGGGCTGAGCTGCAACCGCTGCTGCCATGGCTCCGGGTGGAGCTGCAAAGTAGCCAACTGTGGAGGGAGACACTGGGGGGCTGGAGAACCAACGAAGGAGGAGACACAGATAATAGAAGTGAGATGTAAATACAGGAGAAGTGTTTCCGGTCTGATGAAGCTGAACTGACCTGGGGTAGTAAGCTGTGTAGTTCATGTTCATGTAGAGATGTGGCTGAGGGGGGTAGTAGGCGAGAGCATGAGCGGAGCTGTGTATGGTGGTCTGAGGGGGTCTGGGAGCAGCCAGCAGAGGGGGCTGATAAAGAGCAGCCTCAGAGAGAATGGCTGGAGGAGTGGGGAAGGCAGCATAGGCTGTGGGCGGAGAAAGACCTACAGGAAAAAACATTTAAAGATACCTTCATCAGTTTATTTTAGTCCTCAGTGAAGTCATTTATTATGAATTTAAAGAGTGTTTTAGAGCTGTTAAACTGTGAACTTCTGATCACAACTATATTCACAAAGCTTATAACGTCCTTCAAGTTGTCATCCTTTCCGTGTGGACATCCAGACATGGCATGGATGTATTTACGTGCAAACAGCCTCTATGTGCTGTGGGCAGTTGTGCTTTTAATGCCAACTCCATGGTGGCACAACACAGCTGGGTTTGTGGAAAATCAACAGCTTCTAATTCAATTCATCTAGTTAAACTGTAAATAAAACAGAAAACACTGTTAAAGAAATTGCTTGTTAATAAGACGCCTACATTAATGTTCATTATGAAACAAACTTTTTGTTCCAGTCTAATGTCTAAAAGCAGAAATGGCAGATATAAGCTGGAACAGAGCAAAGTGCAGTTAGGAGGGGCTTTCTGCTCGGCCGTCACACTTTCGTTGTTGTTTAGATGGTAAACAAGAAGCAGTGAAGAGTGAGGTCACTAAATATTACGCATTTCCACCAGCAGATGACGATCATGTGATCGGGTGAAAAATTTATCTGAAAAACAGCTGTTGATTACTACAGCTAAGGTAGAAGGATTTACAAGTAATTGCTCAACTATTTCAGAAAAGAAAGCAAACTAAAAACATTTTACAGACCGTTAAGTTTCACATCTGTCGAATATTTCAGTCTAGAAGAAAGCAGGAAACAAAGTAAAGGAGCTGTCTCTTAAGTGTAGATGTAAATCTTGACAAATTAATATAAGCGATACTCCGATGTTATTTCTTTGCTTGTTTGAGGCAGAGTGATAGATCCTGGTAAGTGAAGGAAGCAATTTTATTTAGCACCAGGTGCAATGGCTGAGCCAGAGGGTGGCCAATGGTGGCTGTGGCCACCATAAATTATTCTTCGGCAACCCTAAAGGCCACCCCAATTGTTTGAGGAAACTATACTTTTTAGCACAGAAAGTTCATGCTCATACTTTTTAGCAATATAAAGACTTGAAGGCATAGTTTCCTTAAATGATCAGAGTGGTCAGTTTGCCTATATTGTACATATGACTGTGGCCATCTTGGATTTTGACACAGCAACCCAATTTTTAATAGCAAACTTTCTTACACCTATGTGCAGACACACACCAAATGAAAGATGGTACCTCGATATTGTTAAAGTAATCAAGCTCACAAGATGAACAATCAGAATTTCCAATTCCCCTCTTTTCTTCACGATGGGGGACAAAAGTATCCTTGTGATAACTAGGTACTGCTGGGGGAAACATTAGGGGGTGGGGGTAACCTACATGGAAGCTTGCAGGGTGGAGGGGAGAGGCCACTGCGATTCAGGGTTCCTCCCATCAGAACGATGCTCATCTCCTCCGTGGAGCACTGGAAGACCTCAACGTAGCGATCCTTCATCATCTGTTTATGGCACTTTTGGGACACCAGGAACGCCTTGTCAGGTGACTTCATCTGGATGAAGGCGTCCCCCGAGGGTCGACCCTGAAAACAAACAGGAAGAAATCAAAAAGTCAGACATAGCATCACAAGTCTGAATATTTCTGCCACAAGTAAAAAATACGTTATTTTTGTGAGGAACATGAGATGTTAAAAATATCAGTACATAAACTGTACACTGTAATAACTTATTTGAAGAGATCCATGAGATGAGTGGTTTGGGCAGTTTATATTTACTGTACTCATGAGCCCAACTCATCTCACCTGCTGGTTAAGGACCATGTGCACGCCGTGAGGTTTGATGTCGACTGTGTGCTCGCCCATAAAGTCCAGGATATCTTCTATGCCGGCTGTGTATGGCAG
>JARVGQ010000759.1:18601567-18612006 GCA_031762355.1 Hypsolebias martinsi | reverse complement strand
TAATTAAATATCATCCAGGGGGCCATAGATAATTAATTTGTGGGCCGGATCTGGCCCGCGGGCCTTGACTTTGACATGTGTGTTCTAGGGGCTCATAAAATATAAAACTGAAAAAAAAAAAAAAAAAAATTGCTATGTATTAGTCATGACTCATGTCGTTTGGTAACATTTTGCGTGTAGTTCATTACCTTTTTTAAAGTTTTATAAATTAAACTTCTAATGGCCTAAAGCAAGTTGGCTCAAATACTGAATCAGACATGGAAAAAGTATTCTCCCTGACAAAATGTCTTTGTGTATAAAACACAAAAAGAGACATCCAAGCCAAATAATTATCATTGTTTTTGGAATACAATGTGACACAAATATGTTTGATGCACAACTGATTAGATCCCAGTGGTTTCCATCGTGTCATACATGCATTTAATCATTGAGATATTAAAAACTTACTGTTAATTTTACAGTGTAATGGAGTTAAAAATATGGTTCATCATATACGTACTAGATTTAGTTTTGAGTAACATGACAAACATTTTGATTAATTAGTTTTATGTTGGGAGACAGCGATGATTATAAATTCAAAGTATCAAATGTTTTTTTTTATATTCTTTCAGCATTCAAATTAGTCTGTTCCATCACCATTTGCCTTTTTTCTTAAAAAAAAAAAAAGTACTAATTTATGCAATATTGTCTTCCACCACATAAATAGGCCATTACTGATTGCTATTATATTGGCAAAAAAAAAAAATCGATAGTAAAGATAAAATGCAACCTGCAAGCCAATTTAGCAAATCTCCCTCAGATGAGGCAGAGATTGTAATTTTCATGCAGCTCCGATGACATTTACCAAGAGGGGGCACAATTGTAAAGGACTAAAGACGTGATCTGCACCAACATGTTTCCAGTGAGTCACTGTGTGTGTGTGAGGATGAGAATGTGGTGAAGAGTGTGTGCATGTCACTGCACAATCACACAGTGACAAAGACTTTTTGTAACTAAGTGAGTGAGTTATTGGGCACGACAGGAGGTTCTTTACATGCTAAAGAACAGATTGTATCTGTTAACACCTGCCGGCGCCCGAGACATTATTACACCTGAACAGGCACAGCTAATTATTGAATGGAGTGGGCGGTTTGATACAGAAAGTGTACCCCCTTGATAAGTTGGAGTAAGAAAATTAAAACACAAAATGAAAGGAGAATGTTTAATCGGATGTATATTTGTGGCAAAGTCATTAATAAAGAAAGAACCTGTGGAGAATCATGCATGTGTGTGTGGATGAGCAAGCACACCTATGATACTAAATATAATAAACATAAAATGTTAACATTTATGTAATGCTATTCAAACAATTATAATTATCATATCTTGCAAATCATACTGAGAGGATAATATATTTAATTGTGTCTACATTTCTGAGCTCAACACACTGCAAGACATTAATTATGATAAACATCTATATTTGTACACATGTTTCAATTATTTGTTTAAAACTTTTAGAAAATGTATATTAAATATTCTTTGTTTTTATTTATTTTATTTATGATTAAGTCTTTATCTGTAAATTTAGTTTGTATTTGGAACTAAAAAGCAACAATTAAGACTTGTCTTTGAGGACAGTAAACAAAAAAAAACTTTTATTTTCTAAAGTAAAGCCATATAAAATGTTATCCTCTGAAATGAGTCATTTCCTTTTGTTTTCTTTGAGACATTCTATGTTACAAGTATATAATGAAAAAAAAAAAGCATTTTGAAGGCATGCATAAAAATGCTGGTAGTGTGTTGTAAAAATAATGTATTTAGACAAAGAACAAAGCATGAAGAGAGCTGACGTTTTAATCTAACCTCAGTGTGTATTCCTCTAATTAACTTGTCCTGTTCTCTAGCAGGCAAACTCAAACATCTCTCTCGTTTTCTGTTCGTCTACAACTACTCCCTTACTGAATTCTATTGGTTAACTGTAAAAGGAGACAGCACGTAAAGTGTTGATAGTTTAAAAAATACTTATAGTAAATTAAAAGGCCGCACTGAGTGAGTGGGCAGTACTGAATTCACTAAAGTTCATGCCTGTAACAAGAAGATACAATTTTTATTTCAAACTTGCTTCATTTTATTTGTCTCAGGAACACAGAACAGATTGTCAACACAGAAACAGGTTCTTTGTGAGCAAAAATGTGAAAAATTGTTTGTTTGTACAAAGTATTATTGGTCAAAGTCCAAAGTGCGTTGGGTTTTTAATGCCGTTCTCCATTTCATTCAACCTTTATTTAAACAGATAAATCACACTGAGCCTCGAAGACTCATTTACAAGTGAGACCTGTTGAACAGACAATAAAAGTGGTGAAAAATGACACATAGTGTTTGGAGACCAAAAAAAAAATTCCCAACACATTTTTTACCTCTGCTTTTAGGTAAAAAATGTGGTAATGAAAAAAAGTCTCGCACACAAGCACATAATGACGCTGACATTTCATCCTATTGTTCTTGCTGCTGCTCCACATTGCCTGCTCAAAGGCTGCACATCAAAGTAATCCATGTCTATGTGAACATATTTAAAAATTAATGCTGATATGATATGGACAACCCCCCCCCCCAACCCCCCCCCCCCCCCCCGCACACACCCAGCTAGAAAATCAAACCAACACATGACCACTCACGTTTCATCATTCTCCAAAGATCATCATAGGGACTCTCCCAGATTTGCATGTTTGAAATATTTTTCTGCATTACAGAATCCACAAAGGGGGTGGGGGTGGGGCTGCGGTAGCTCGGTGTTCAGTGTTGTGGTCTTGAAATCCAGAGGCTGCAGGTTTGAGCCCAGATTCTGGAAGAGCAGAAAAAAAGTGACAACATTTTTCAGTTCGCTCACTGTGGTGATCCCACTGAAGCGTGCAGCCAAAAGAAAACCCGAATCTTCAAAGAAGGAGAGCACACTCATACACAGTATGCAATGCAGTGAAAACCAAAAGGTTCTTCAACACTCAGGTGAATTTAACAATAAATAAATAAATTTAAATGAAAGCTGCAACATTGTTTCTGAAAAGGTGTGGATTGTCTGCTTGTCTGCATGAGTCTCAATCCATCAGGGATCATTATGTATTGCTGTGGAATCCCAATCACTGATTTACTCAACAAAACATTTAGCAAGTTGTTGGAGAAAAATAGTCTAACTTTATCGCACTTATTCAAAAACCGCACTCAGCAACAGAAGAAGACTTTTAACTGGATTTTACTTGCAAGCACAGATTTCCAGAACAGGTCACACAGGAAGTACACGCATGAAGCCCAGTCACAAGAATCTGCCACGGGCAGTGAAGTTTGTTTTTATACCTTATCAGTTCAGCCGAGCTCACAGACTGTAGAGCAACAGCTGCATGCAGCTACCTCACTCCAGCTCCTCATTCATATACAAACCCAAACATATGGTTCATGGGCAGAGAACATTCTCAGCCATAGTAGTTAAAAACTCCATAAACTTTGACCAAAAATTCCATTGTCACCTTCAAATCAAATAACTCCAACATTTATCTAATCTGTGGATTCACAACACCTTTGTTCTCTTTATTTTCTTTTGAAAGCTCTTATTATCTGATTTCTTGCCTGCTGCCTCAATCCCATTAATGTAATGATAATAAAACCAGAGCATCGGTCTACAGACTGTCATTTTTTTAAAATCCTCTTTTTGGTACCACTTACACAGGACTCAACCTGTTTCTATGTGTGTTAAAATTTCTTCAACTACTGGACATATTTTATGATAAAGAAATAGCTCAGATTTTGAAAAAGAGGTTGCTTGCATAAACTTTTTTTTTTAATTGATGAAACAGTCGCTTGAACAAATGCGAATCTCAGGTTTCAGTTTTTTTTTTTTTTTTCCCCCCATTTTCGATGGCCTTCAGGTTTCAGTTGTTTTAAAAGACAAAAATACAGTAACTGTAGAGGATTTCTCTAAAGTTCTACAAAAATATTAACTACATTTTTAAGTTTATTAGCGCATTTGTATGGATAATTGCAACTCTAGTTATGCCAGTATGTTCAGTCTAAAGCACAAAGTGTAGGATATTGTAGCCCTTTCAAGTGTCATCACCTGTTATTAAAGAACGTAAAAGACCGCTGTCCACGTTTTAACTAGCTGGGAAATTTCCACTGCCCATGACCATGGAAATGCTAGCTAGCAAGTTAACATATATCTTAAGCAGGTGCTGCATGTTTCATGGTCTTTATGGTCCCTGCATGCCACCTTTCCTTCAGTATTTTGTACCTGACCCAGCATGTGTGCATTCACTGCTGTATTTGTCATGGTTTATGTGCATATACTGTATGAGCATATTCAGTGTGTATCAAAGCATTTAAACTATTGTAAGTACTTCATAGGGAAATCATGTACACATTGAACCAAACATACTTCCTACAAGGAGTAAAATCTAAACAGGGATACTCAAAAAACACCACCAGCCTGATCGAGACTCCATTTCCTCAGGCGGCTGAGGCAAGCCGGACTGGAAAGCTCAGTCCTCACCTCCTTCTACAGGTGTGCAGTGGAGAGCCTCCTGTGCTCCACCATCAACATGTGGCATGGAGGCTGCACAGCTGCAGAAAGAGAAGCTCTGCAGAGAGTGGTGAAAGCTGCACAGAAGACTGTTGGAGTCAGCCTCCCCACCATCACAGAAATTTACACCTCCAGATGCAGGAAAAGGGCCACCTGCATCATGAAGGACCCCACTCACCCAGCACACACACTTTTTGCTCTGCTGCCCTCAGGAAGGAGGTTGAAGAGCATTAGATGTAGAATAACTAGACTGAGGAACAGCTTCAGCCCTGAAGCTGTTAGACTCATGAATCTCTAACCAGAAAAATCACTGTAAGAAAAGAAAAAAAAAGAAAAATCACTGTAATGCCACTTTAATTGGTGATACAGTTTGTGCTGTTGATTATCCATGCTGCTGATCTCTTGCCTTGATGCTGCTGTATTCATACCCATCTACTCAATACAGACTCATGTTCGGGCAGCTGTTTAATACCGTGTTATTTTCTATTACAGAACGTCCTCGCTAATTTGCATTTCGACTTCTGCCTACTTGTTCTATTGTGGTTTGGGAATGTTTTATTGTACTGTACAAAAAAATATTATACAGGACATGATTGTCAATTTAATATTACTCATGTGATTGGCACAGTACAGGGTACTATACAGTAAAAAGTTAACAAAAAATTTTTTTTTTCGGAAAGGTGCCACCATTTTGTAGTTTTCTCTCAGTAAGCATACACTATATTCCCGCTCATAACAACCACACTTCCCAGAAGGTAACAGGGCCCCACCCAGAAGCCCTGTTGCCTTCTGCTGAACTAGAGGAAAAGTTTTGATCTGATCTGTGTGGATGCAGAGAATCCACACGGAACCCACTGAACCGGACTAGAACCAGAGCAGAACCAGACCTCCAGACCCATAGATGAATCTTGAGAGCTGGTAGCTCGCCCACGTGGACCTCCGAGCGGGGATGCACGTCAAAGTTCCAGTGGTCCATCTGAAGTCCACAGGCATGTTTTTCATGTCTTTCAACAGGCCAACGAGGACCTCCAAGCGGGGACACAATGGTAAGTAAAATTTAGTAGCTACATACAAGTATGTTGTTAAAATTAGTAGGTTTATAAGTTTAGAACATTGATTGTGGGCTTCATTGCTGCAGGGTACACCTGCAGAAATGGAACAGACTCGGACCGGAAACGAACCGAGCTGCTGCTGTTCTGCAGAGTCTGTAAATAAAATTTAGTAGCTACATCTACAGTACTGTATATACAAAATGTTGTTGAAATGATGTAGGTTTAAGAGTTTAGAAACTTGCAAGAGTGTGTGAAAGATTTATAAAGCCTTAAAATATACTGTATTTAAATACCAAAATAAATATAATGTTGCTACTTTGCGGAATTTCACTTACTGTGGGGTGGTTTGGAACTGAACCCACGCAATAAACGAGGGACTACTGTATTAGTGTTTAACGTATATCTTAGATCTTTTAGCATATTGTTTAGCATTTGTTTTGTGTATATCTTAGTGTATCCTTATATAGTTTCTTTTTATACTTTATATTTTTGCTATTTTTGAGTGTAACTGGGACCTTGAGGACACAGTTTTGTTCCACCTCATGAACCACATGTGATGCGAATGACGAGAAATAACCTTGAAGGACTGACAAGGAGTATTTCTGAATAAATAAATTTAGAAATGTTTCATAAAGTCCGCACTAAGACTGTTATAGTAGGTGCATTGTTGTTTGCATGCCTATTTTTAATCTTTTGCATCATTTGCTGCATTTGGATCTTCTAAGCTTGAAGAATACAATGCTATTCTCCTCTTATACACCAGAGCTATTTGCAACAGACAGAGCCACTTTGCAGTCATCTGCTCATCTATTTAGACCAGCATTGAGCTGGAATGGAGCTCAGCTTTCTTATTTGCCTGCAAACACACATTGTACCATTGTCTTAGGAGTTAGGCTTTATTTATTAGCTGGTTTTCTTCTAATATTGCTTTTCTGATTGCTAAGGGCCTCTGTTTCAAGGTTTCAAAAAAGTTTTAAAGTAAGAAGGAAGTAGGGGTTGTCCCCTTGGTTGGCAAAAGAAAAAAACAAGGAAAAAGCAACAAAACTGAAATAATTCTGAAAATACAACAACGTGTATTTCCAATGTGAGTTTTTGTTCATGCAGTGTATGACACTACAGCACTTCCACAAAACACCTGCTTCCAGACATCACTTCTACTTCTGGATAAAAATACCTTTGAAGGTGAAAAATTATACTGATCCCAGCTTGTTTATTCATGTAAAGACATTATACTTATCCCCAACAATATGGAGCACATAAGGCTGTCAACATTAGTCTAACTGCATTTTCATTTGACTGCAGGAATTCAGACTTATGAGCGATTCCCTGCCTTGCAAAACATATTACAGTACCTATAAAACAGGGCTGTGATATCGCTACATGGTCTAATTGCTTGCGCCAACAGACTATTGTTCTGACACTGATAAAACCCAAACTCGATTATTGGATGTGCCTCTATCCCATATCAAATCGATGTTGTATATTATGTAACAAATTGTGCAAGATAAAGGTTGCACAGACAGCAAGTCTCCATGATATTGGACTCAAATTGTGAATCACTTTTACAACCTACATGGAGTTGCAGCTAAACACTTCTGGATGTCCTTGAATTTTTAGATACATTTCGTTTATCCTGTCAAATGAATAAAGCAGGGATTTACATGCCACAACTAATTTATTTTGCACACGTCCATATGCGCAGTAAAACACACATTTAAGAGTTCAAGTTGAGACGTCTCTTGTCTCCTTGAAATCATTCATTTTTACAATCAAACTGTGTAATGCTGCAGCAACACACAAACTGCATTTCCGTCTGCAGTCAACTTTAGACTACAAAAAAAGTGTGCTCATTATTTTTTTGGCAAGTCATCACTGATATGATTATATTAATAAAATGGAGGAAACGTAAATGAAGACAACCTGCTATTTACTGAAAAACTGAATACAAATACGTAATTACTTAGAATTAGATTATGTTCGTACTTACATAAAGAAAAAAAAAATATGCAAATGAATATTCAGGTTGTGGTTTGCCTTGTGCTGATCCAGTATGTCTTTTGAGACTCTGTAAATAACACAGAAACTCATTAGTCTGAAAATGTCAGATTGTATGAGACCTGGCAGCCAAATAACTTTTGTCTCTGAACGTTGTCACGCAGAGCAGCGTTTCAGATATTCCTCTGAAAAGACAACAAGGATAAAATTAGTAGTGCAATCAACTAGTAGAAAAGCAGGAGGGAAATATCTAATGGCTGAAGATGCTTCTATCTTCCACCAAAACCTGCACAAGGTCAAAAAATAAAGAACTTAAAACAACAACTGGGTTTGATTAGAACATAAAGAAGCTTTTTATTTATTTATTTATTTATTTATTTATTTATTTATTTATTTATTTATTTATTTATTTATTTATTTTTGGCATTCAGATAGCATTTGAAAATGTATATTAGTATTAAAAGAGCTGTCTACTAACAGTACTGTATATCTAACTGAACTGAAAAAAAAAACAATGTAAAAAAATGTTACTTATTTACTTTATAATAGGAATGAAATAAGATGTTTTATAACTTCTTTTTGCTATATTAGCTTAAAGTGTAAAGCATATAAGCAATAAATAAAATAATTACTTTATATAATAAAAATAAATCAACATTTTATGTCAATTTTTACTGACAAGTAGATTTTAAAAACAATCAATAGAAACGTGCCAATTATACATAGATCTTCAAAAATGCAGAAAGGTAATGGGAAATTAAGCCAGCACAGAGTGGATATACTTAAATGTAAGTATCACTGAAGCAAAACTAATTCCATCCACGACTACCAATTAGCTAACGGTAATTACATGAACATGTTCATACAGTGATCTATGAACTGTAAAACTTTGTTTCAGGGTGCAGCTGTAAGGTAGCGCTGTGGCTCCTAAAAGAACAGAAAAAAAGAGGAACTAAAAAAATATAACTAAAAAAAATCATTATACCTCTTCACATACTCAGTTGCAGCATTAATCAGGATGTTATGGATTCCAACCTGGTACCGGTCAGAGCTGCAGTCATCCTCACCCTAAACTGACTCAGTCTGCGTGTTTCTTGGATAACTGAGCTCTGAGAAACAAATGGCCTGAACTTCAAACGCTCTGTGACAGCTTGGGTGAACTTTTAGTTTTTGTTTTTATTTGCTTACATTTAATTAATATTAAAATGATATTAGATGCATGCACACTTTACATAAATTCAATAGTTTAAATGTTTACGGTAGAGTTCTGTTGAAACGTTAAAACAAATGTCTTTTTGAAGAACCTCAGTTTGGATACATTTTATTAACAGATTACTAAGCTAACTGTTAGACTGAGTAGACAACGTGGACTTGCGGTATTAAAATAAAGACTAATATCAAAAGTTTTATAGCTGTTTAAAACTTTACATTTTATTTTTATTTTATTTATTTTATTTATTTATTCATTTCAATTTGTAAAACACAAGAAAATACATTTACAATACCATCTCAGAGGGAAAAAAACAAACAGATTTAAACTGAAAGGAAGCAGAAGAAGAAACAATCTTATAATATCTGCCCCTTTTCCAACAAAATCAAGTCAAACAATCAATTTTTAAACAATAATTATCCAAGAACCAATTTTTTTTATCTATTTACAATTCACAATTATATGGTTCATACAATTTACACCAATTATATATGTTTTTTCAAAAGTTCACTCTTAATCATTCTTTTAAATATAAACACAGATTTAGCTTTTTTGATATTATTAGCCAAACCATTCCACATACAGGTACCTATGCCTTGTATTAAAGTAGACCTACTCCTAAAACATGTTCTACAACGTGGTTTAACAAAAATATCAGTTCCTTTTAGGTTATAACTGCTTTCCCTCTTTACAAAGAATATTCGGAGGCAATGTTTGATTCTGTGCTTTATACATTAGTAAAAGAAGATTATATCCTACCAGATCATTGAACTTCAATAATTTCATCACTTAATTGCATCACTGTCATTTTCCCATAACAAAGTTCTTCCAGCAGGAACACCAAATTATTTCTGCAACATTAACAGTGCAATATAAAATTGATAATAGTGTTTGCATAAACTGCTAAACAATTTTTTTAAATATTGGTGGCAATCTACTTCAGTCTTGGCCCCAACTATCCGATCAGAATTTAACTCAATTTCCCCAAAAGCTACAATAGATAAAATATTTGTTCATAACCTTCCTACCGAACTCCACTCCAAAATATCAGAACTATCTCTTTAAAAAACAATGCTACCGGTCTGTAATTGCTTATGATGGATTATTCGGATCCTTTCAGTTTGGGAGTTTATTTAAGTTAATGGATTTTTGATGGTCAGTGTGAGTCTCAGCTGTTGTGTGAAAGTAGCTAATACTCAGCTCATACTGTAGGTGGGTTTTCAGGGATGTTAGTTAAGCGTGCACAGAGCCAACTAAAGTGGCCGTGGTTGAGACAGAACAGGAAAGCGAGTCCTTCCATTTGCACAATAATGAAGTGGGGTCGAAAGCCATCCACAGTTTGCCTCCCACCTAGCTGTGCGCATGTTTTAATGGACTCTGTGTGCCATTATTTTTACTGACCCTAACTTATCACTGAGGCCTCAATTACAAAGACACAGGGACAAGTGCTTGTGTTTGTCTCTGTCCACATTTATCTCACTCAGGTAAAATCATTCTGCTTGACAGAATTACCTTCTGAATGAAAACTGCTTGTTCAGCTACAGTACATGGATTATTGTCTTAAGGAGTTACATACATATATATATATATATATATCTATATATATATGATTGTTTAAACTTATAGCTAAACTTCC
>JARVGQ010000759.1:18575645-18590228 GCA_031762355.1 Hypsolebias martinsi | reverse complement strand
TATATATATGTATGTATATATATATGTATATGTATATATATATGTATGTATATATATATGTATATGTATATATATATATGTATGTATATATATATATATATGTATGTATATATATGTATATATATATATATATGTGTATGTATATATGTGTATGCATATATATGTATGCATATATATGTACAGTATATGTATATATGTGTATGCATATATATGTATGCATATATATGTATATATGTGTATGTATGTATATGTATATATGTATATGTATGTATAAGTATGTATATACTGTATATGTATGTGTATGTATATACTGTATATGTATATATGTATATGTATATGTATATATATATATGTATATGTATGTATATGTATATATATATATATGTACATGTATGTATATGTATATGTATGTATATGTATATATATATGTATATGTATATGTATATGTATATATGTATATATACATTATATGTGTATGTATATATATGTATATATGTATATGTATATACATACATATAATAAAATAAGAAAAAGGATGCAAGAGGTAAGCAATGCATTCACACAAGCTATTGATTCCCAACTCAAACTGGTTAGACTCTCAGTTAGATGCAGGCATTAATATTGAAAGGACACAGTGCAGAAATTGATGTTCAAAGGAGCCTTTAGAAAGACAGAAAGCACACAGTGAGGGAATCATGGGATATTTCAGCTGCTACCAGGGAACCTTCACCAGCAACAAAAATACCAACACGTTGTTTGGTTTTAAATTTCAAACTTCATTTGAATATTAAAATTACATCACCAATTTTTATTTTGTAATAATAATAATAATAATAATAATAATAATAATTTAATAACAATAAGTGTTTACTTTGTAAATCCCAAATGGGGAAACTCATTATTTGCCTTTGTTCTATCACACATGTAAGCACACCTGTGGAGCAGACGGCTGCCACTAAGGTGCCAGGGGAGTAGTTGGAGGGTTAAGAGCCTTGGTCAAGGGCCCACAGTGGGGGCAAATGAGTGTGGAGGCAGTGTGGGTGCTTCAGCTTTCATACCTGAATTTTATGCGGCAATCTGCAAATTTGAATCAGCGACCTCACAATCATAGGCTCGCTTTGTGTACCGCTCCACCAATTATGTACTTGGTAAAGCTATTTCAACTAAATATATTTAAAAAAAAGTTCATTCAGAGAATGAAGCAGCTTAATTATTTCATGTCAGTGTCAGTGTAATGTGTATTATTTGCACTCATCCTGCAGGAACATTCTGCAACGTCCGTCTCCTGCTGATGTTTTGTGATGTGTGATATTAACAGTCCCATGTACCGGTAATCACTCTTACTGTGACCAGTCAGTGAGGAACAGAAGGAACTGGTTGTTTTTGATGTCCTCAAAGTTGATGAATATGATAGTTGATATGATGTGGTGACGTGTCTTCAAGCAGAGTCCTTGACTCAGATCCACTCCTTCCTGTCTGCAGCAGACCTTTGGATGCAGCTCAGACATGGAGGGGAGGAGCTGAGGCCTGGGCTGGAGGTTGGTCTATAAAACTAACATGTGGTTCAGGAAGTAAGAGCAGGTCACAGTTTCACATGGATGAGAGCACTGATAACAAGATTATAATCTTGTAATTGCATGTTCTTTGAATGCTGGACTGCTCTCCAAAGCTTTATAAATAAATCTGATGAACTACACCTCGGTCTGTTTGGGAATCTCCTTTTTTCCACGACATTAAAAAGCAAAAGATTATGGTCTGTGCTCATGCACAGTCATTGTTTACCTTGCTCAGACCAAAATTTTAACTTTTTTGATCAACTACAATTTGTTAGAAAATTCTACATACATGTTATTTTAAAGCATTTAAAACCCATTAAGGTACTCTCATATTACAAATGTATAATGCTACTCAATTTATAAGATTGCAAACCCATAGTTTTTATGTTCGTGGATGGAAAAATTGAAATTGTCTACAAATCATTAGTCATACTGGAAACAGTAGGTGAACTATGGGGTTAAAGAATATTAAAAACAGGTTCTTACAACTGGGCTGTAAATGTGAGAAAACAGGTTGTTTGTTGTAGATTTAACCAATCAGCTAATAAAAAGTGGTGTCATGGCAAAAAGATAGCTTTTCAAGAAAAACAAAAGAACACTGCAACTTCCCAAATTATATTTGCATTTTAATTATAAAGGCTTCAGAAGGCCCTAAGACAAGTCATACTTTAACATTTTGAGATGATGATCTCACTGTTTATCAATGGCAATGTGACAGATAAGGCACCAGCTAACATCAGTGGACCAGTTTAGCCAGAAAGCAGACTGTTGTATCAGAAAAAACATCCCAAACTTATCTTCACAATATGGTAAAGACCTGTCATCAGATCGTATTTTACCCACTGCATTCAAAGTGACCAGTCAAAGTTAAAGAAATGTAAATATTTAAATCATTTCTCAGTCATTATCAATAAAAAATGCAAAATAAGTAGTAACATTTTAATGTGTATTTTCTTCTGAGACATTAAAATGTGCTGCTCACTTACCACTACATTGCTCTGAGCCATGCAACTTAGCCCCCTGCTTCAAAAGTTACCGTCCATTAAGTGGTCGTTATTAGTTGTTATCATCCCATTTTACAAAAAGGTGTCAGCAAAGGTAAAAAGAAAAAAATTACAAGACAGTAGTAAGAGCAGCTATGTTGTATGGTCTGGAGACAGAGACATGGAAAAAAGACAGGAGAAAGAACTGGAAGTGGCAGAAATGAAGATGTTGAGGTTCTCCTTAGGAGTGACAAGGATAAGATAAGGAATGAGATCATCACCGGTACAGCACATGCTGAACAACTGGGAGATAAAGTTAGAGAAGCCAGACTGAGATGGTTTGGACATGTCCAGAGGAGGGACAGTGGGTATATTGGTAGAAGGATGTTAGAAATGCAGCTGCCAGGAACAAGACAAAGAGGAGATATATGGATGCAGTTAGAGAGGACATGGAGGTAGCTGGAGTGGGGACAGAGGATGCAGAGGACAGAGAGAGATGGAGGAGGATGACTTGACCCCTGAAGAGGGAAAAGCCAAAAAGAAGAAGAAGACGTCATCATCCTTCAGAGTGTCCCTCCTGTACCTCCTAGCGGTCTCAGTAGGTTGTTATCACAAATTTACATCTGGACATACATATAGTACTTTACAGATTGCTGTAGTAGATGAATTGATCAGAATTTTGCTCTTATAAAACAAACAAACAAAAAAAATCTCATATCCTCTCAAGTGAGTTATTTTTAGATACCAAATTAAAGCCTTATGACTGTTAAATCTGGTATTCATTTGAAGTAAATCTTTCATATCCAGCATGAAAGTAGTAGGCAAATTGTAAATACATGTACAGGCTTTAAATAAAGCTAAAAAAAAAAAAAGCTTCCACTTTTACACGCATGCGAAGCTGCATATTATCAGCGACAAGAACGTACCTTTAAATCTACTAGGAGGTACAGGAGGTACTTCCCCATAGGGTTTGAAGGCAACCTATGGGGATGATAACAACCGATAACGGCCATTTAATGGGCTGATCACATTTGAAGCGGCTGACTTCGCCCAGTTATGAAAGATAAAATATTTGAGAAGATGTCAGATACCATTTTCAAAAAGGAGTCCCAGTAAAGATAAAATACATAAATACCTGTAGGTGATAATCATAAGTATACGAAGTAAACACTTTTAATTTCACATGTAAATTTATTTCAGTAACAGAAGCATCATGCAAATGATATGAAAGACGTTACTAATAAAGCTTTCTGATAACACCACATACAAGACTGAAAAGGCTTATTTTGATGCTGGCAAGTAGTGTGTTTAGAGTCACTGTCAAACCCTAATGAAATGGGTATTTATGCAACCACGCGCACAGTTCAATCTGATGCTAAGTTTTCAACAGAATCTGTAATCAGCGAGCGACTCAGAGCCCAGGGGATGGACTGTTCTATTAAAATCTGAGAAAAGGAACAACCTCACAAAGAATGACACCCTAGTTTGCGACAATTTCTACTTCAACCCATCCCTCTTTTGTTTTCCAAGCCTGACACAGGGTGACAAGAAATCAAAAGCTGCATCATTTCTGGATTATGTCTAATTGCATATCTAACAGTTGAATAAATAAAAACTTTTTACCAACAATCACACAGCTTGAACTGGAAAATGTTTTTGCAAAGAGACTGAAAACTATACGCTATTCTTTACAATAACAATAAAGAATACAAGCATCTGTTTATTAGATACTGAAGACAAACTGGGTACCGGTATTAGCAAACCTAATTTTCATTTAACCTTTATTTAACCAGGCAAATCCCTTTGAGATCACAGATCTGTTTTTAAAGGGAAGCCTGGGCCTGAAGGCAGCTTAAACATGCATGTTTTGGACTGTGGGAGGAAACTGGAAAACACAAAGAAAACATCAAACTCCACACAGAAAGATACAAAGTCCAACCTGGGAATTGAACTCAGGATATTTTTGCTGTGAGGCAACAGTGCTAACCACTGATCCATCATGCTGCCTAAGTTTGATGGCTACTGGGAATTTAATCCACCTACTCGTGCTGTATGGGACAGTTTCCTGACTCATTAATCAGCAATATACCCGCACAAAAACTCAGCCAAACTTTGCATTATCATGAATTTTCAACAGCAGCTTGTCAGCTCTCAAAGGACGCCCTTATAAACAAGAGTAAAATTTGAAAACAAAAAGCACCGCCACAGCATACCAACAGCGTAGCAAACTGTAAACCTTCAAAAGGCACATGCATCAAAGTTCACACTGCTGTTTTAGGGCTGTTTCCATTTATTAGCACCAAACTTTTTTGAGTCAAAAGCTTTCTAACACAAAACACATTTTGTGGGAAATCAGAAATAAACACTTGAATCTGCAAAGTATTTATTTCTTAAACTTAAACAGGACACATATTATTAGGCCTCCTACATTTGTAAAGTAGTAACACATTTACTGCATACAAAAACTGGACATCTCATTGCACAGGTGAAATGTATTTATTTTTAATAATTTAAGGCACAGTGAGCTCAGAAATAGGGCAGAGTTTAATGTTGGATACAGGTGGAATCAAATTTATTTTATCTTTAAAGCAGCGAGAAAGTTGCCACAGTCTGGCAACTAATCATTTAATTTGTTTTTATCACAAACTGTCAGATAAGTGCACAAGCACACTTGTATAGTATAAATAGAAGAAAAGCAAAAATGCTCAGGAAGTATTTATTGGTGGACACTTGTTAAGGAGAATTAATAAGGCACAAAACTTTTCAAATAAACAAAACAATAAACAAAAGGGGAAATCACAAAGCTAAAAATGAATGTAAGGTGCATTGTACTGAACTTTAACTGAAGTTAGATTATGTTTTGCAGTCTGTTTACACAAGCTGTGCCATGGGTGACACATATGAACATTTGGATATAGACTTTATGGTTGTCTGAGCATCATTTTTTTATTTTGAACAAGTAAATTTACATTTTAGATGCAAAGTTTTCCACTATTGTTATCTCTAAGTATAATAAAAGTAAAATGTTACTTTGAGGTAAAGATGATATTTATTACATTAAAATATTGTAATTCGTAGTTATATGAAACTTTTTCCATTACAGTGACAGACACGCATCCGTGTTGCTTTTTTACTTTTTTATTTTCACATTGACACAACTGACACAGTTATATTAAAAGCAAAGTGAGTCACTCTAGACAGACAAAATGATATACACGTTTGGCAGGTGAGTGAATTATCTCATGCCCTGAAAGTGACTAAACACTTCCACAAATGTACATAAAACCTCATGTGGCTTGAAATATGGATTATTTACTATCTGTTTATTAAAATGTGCTTAATCGTAAAACCCTAGAATATAAATTGTGGAATTTGTAAGTTTATGAAACAGTGAAAAAGCTGTAAAAAGAGAACTTTGGCTCAACAGCTACTTAATAGATTTCCACAGATACCCGGACGCATCAAGCGCTCTGACAGGGCTGACATGGGTCCTCTTGATAATAAGGATGGGGGCACATAATGTTGACAGGGTGCTCCATGGTTGGAGAGTTTATGTCTCTCCTACCCTGCTGTCAGCAGCAGTCATCTATATATAAAAATTAAATTTAGCTCCATCCGGCCCAGATGTCCTGATCGTGAGTTGTTTGGAAACTTTAGAGACATTTTGATGGCTATAATCTATTTTAAAGGGATTTGAATAAAATGTAATGAAATGATGAGCGTAACATTGGTTATTTAGATGAAGAAACTTTATAGTTAAATAACTGCAACCCTTAAAGTGCCCAAAAAGTCTTAGAGTTAAACCTTTATGTCAAAAATTAAAACCATAAAAGCGAATCATTAACTGGTACGCTATTGTCCCCACAACACGCTACCTTCTCATCCACCCTTGTCAATATAGTTGATGCATTTCCACACCAGTCAACCATCAATGCCTTTCATGCCATGTCCAGTCCTTGTGCCTCTCTGGGATTCTCTCCTCTGTGACTCCTTAAGTAAGTTTTGGAAGTTTTGTGCAGCCTTGTCAGCTTTTTCTTTGTGTTAAAATAAAGTTTTATTTCACCCAAGCTCCTTGAGTCTGCATTCCTAGGTCCAAACCTCTGGTCATCAAGATAAAACTACAGCCTTAACAAATTTGTTTGAAAATTTCACATACAAACAAAAAGTGTTACAAAAAAATTCAGACAAAACAAAAAAATCTGATATTTATGCTGTTTACAATTTAGTTTGGTGGTCCTAAGAGAAGGTAGAGACGCCTGGGCTAATTGACGACAAGGAACAGGTGAGAGTGAGCAAAGCTTGAGCAGAGGAAGTGACAAGACTGATGAATTCACAAAGACCAACAACTGAAAACACAAGGAACAAAACAGAACACAAAAATCACCAATCACGGAAAAACAACAAAATAAAAAGGAAATAACCTACTGGTAATAATGAACATAAAATACTATTAAAAAACACACAAATCCTGACAAGTATATAACTGTATTTAATGAAACACATATTTGTAGTAATAGTATCTTTTGAGAAAATTAATGTTTTTTTTTGTAAAGATGGAAACAAAATATTTTTTATTTCACACATTAATAAAACTTGTCTTAAATCATAAACAAATTTGATAAAAAAAATTATGCAGATCTTTTTTTTTTTCATACAAATGTTATCCTGCGGGAATTGGAGGTTGTTGTCTACCAGCTGAGACACAGCTGTCTGTTAACACAAAGATGACACAAGACAATCAAGCACGGACACTCTCACCTCAACTGATGAGTTGGCGTCTCCAGTTAAATGCGGAAACAAATGTGCTGCACAAGGGACAAATTGTAAAAAAAAGTTTTTATAATTGTCTGACTTGCTACTTTCAAACAATTTTAAGACTCACTTTATAACCAACATGGCACATCTGCCACTGAAAATATCTGCACAATATATATTTTTTAGAGCAGATCAAGAGATCCTGAAAAGACTTGCAGCTTGTGGTCAACCTTTATTTTCATTGAAGTTATTAATGAAAGAAAGACAAACACAATCTACAGTTCTTTGTGTTTGAGTACACATGTCAGATTTAACAGATTACACACCTTGGAAAAGCCAATTAATGCTCCAGGATGGTGATTAGGCTTGGTTTTAAGAGTTTTTTTATTTATTTTTTGTCTAAGTGATCCCCAGGGTAGCCGTGCTGTGATGGTAGACCTCTCCAAAGGGAGACATGAACAGCTGCTGTGGCTGCTCTCCTTCCAGTCTGGACCAAACTGTCCTCATTCTATCCAAGTGCTTCTTTGTGATTTTGTTTTTGTTGACCGAAAAGTGCCTGCTTTTCCACTTTTTTACAACTCTACTAGAAAGACAAGACAAAGTGGCTTCAATTTTAGCACAAATCAGTACAGTGCATGAGTTGCTGTGAAATATTTGGCACAAAATAGCATTAACGCTTATATTTCTGTTGAAATACAAGAAAACTGGTTAAAGTATCCTTGAAAATGGAATTTTCAGAACATTTTTGAGTCTAATCTGCATCACGAAGAAGTTTTAGTTGTCCTAGTCTCTCTACGCTGCCCCTTTGGACCTGAGAATTGGTCCCAGTTGTCTGACTGATGTGTTATTCAGGACACGGTGCGGTGCTGTGCTCTGTACTCCATCGACAGACACAGTGGGGACTCCTCAGTTAGTTGCCAGCATGTGAGCCTCTGGGAAAGTATTGTCCAGATGCTTCTCTTCCAAACCAGGAAGTTTCATTGCCAGCAGGAACTCAAAGCTCTAATTTTACACTGCTATATGTGCCACGGTGCTTGTGCATGGGGATTCTGTAAACTCGTTGCCCCTTTATGTTAGTGCAGTTGTAGGAATATAAAAAGCTTGTTGTCATATTGGTACCAAAACCCCATTACATTATCTGAATATTAAATACATAGTTTACATTAGGTTTAAGTTCAAGTGGGGCTCTGTGGAAAGGTCACCAGTTACTTTCTTGTTGTATATAGCTCTTGGAGCAATGTCAGTTTGGAGAAGAAGAAACACGTTTTCATAAGAATGGTGAGCTAACAGCTAGTCGGAGTGGTGTCACTGCCAAAGTAGAACGCTGTTCGTTTTAGAAAGTGTTTTTCTCACACATTCACACACAGATGTGTTCAGTACTTCTCTTATATAGTTTACATTCTCTATATTTAACACACTTTAGGGGCAATGTTAGTGTCTTGCCAAAGGCTTGGCAATGAATCCTCAAATCCTCTGATTGGAAGATGACCTCTATCATGACCATAGCTGGATCACAAAACTTTCATGTGAACACTATTTCATATGCATTTACACTGTTGTCCTTGTTGCATTACTCAATACATTAAACTCTATGGTTATTTGTAACATTAAATAGCAGCATCTGCAGCTAACTGTAGAAATTCTGGCGCAAAATTTGGGCACTTCCAAGAGAAATATCACAATATTTGTGCTAGGATAAAAAATAAGTGCAAAACTGATAATTTGACATTGGAAAAGCCACAAACAGGGTTGTTTGCATCAAGAAATACATGCAAATGGATGCAAAGTAGTAACTGTTTAAGTGCATGGTGCAAAGCGATAACCATTTTGTGCTCAGGTGGTAATAATCATCCACTATTTGGGTTAAAGTAGTTTAAACCCTCGGCCACTTTTTAAACTAATAGCTCCACTTTTTTTTTGTCCACTTTATTGGAATAAAATGTGATTACACAATTGCTGCGTTCTGATGTGCGCATATAAACAAAAGGAACATGCCTTAAATTTATAAATCCATCCATTTTCTTCCAGTGGTTCCAGAGTAGGTAGTGGGGGCAGCAGCTGGAGCAGGGAGGCCCAGACATCTCTCTCTGCAGCCACGTCTTTTAGCTCTTCTGGGAGATTTCCAAGGTGTCCCCAGGCCAACCGAGAGACAGAATCTCTCCAGTGTGTTCTGAGTCTCTTTAGGGTCTCCTTCCAGTTGGACATGCCCAGAACACCTGGGAGGCGTTCAGGTGGCCTCCTTACCAGATGCCCAAACCATCTCAACTGGCTCCTCTCAATGGGGATTAGCAACGACTCTACTCTGAGTTTCTCCCAAATAACTGAACTTCTCACCCTGTCTCTAAGGGAGAGTCCAGCTGTCCATTAGAGAAAACTCATTTCAACTGCTTGAAACCGCAGTCTCATTGTTTCAATCACTACCCAGAGTTTGTGACCATAAGTGAGGGTAGGAACGTAGACAACCAGTGAACAGAGGGCTTTACCTTGCAGCTCACCTCCCTTTTCACCACAACGGACCAGTACAGAGTCCACAATATTGCAGAAGCTGCACCGATTTGTTTGTGGACATCACGCTCCATTTTTTTCCAACCCACTTGAACTCCTCCACTTAAAGCAGCTCCTCACTCCCAACCCTTTAATTTCACATTTTTTAATTCATTTTGAATTTTATCATCCTTTTTATAATAAAATTATTGGGGCTTTTCCAGCAAATTTTGTGCCCCTTTTCTATTTGTGTTATCAGAAGCCGTGTGGAGGTCTTACCATCACTGCAGCAGCTGTCTGGGCTTTAATCTGATACTGGGGTTGTCATTATCCATAAGAGGAGACAGCCTGTCCCTTCCAATATCCTTTGTGCGTCCATCTCTTCCTTTCACACCTAGACTTGCCTCTGTCTGCTTCATAAATATTCAACATACCACAGTGATTCGTGCACACAATCTGCCACTCTGCATCATTTCTGCACCTGGACACATGGAGGTTGACACTCACCTCTGTTCAAACGTGTTTTTATGTCCTTTATTTACCATCCCTCTCCTTTTCCGCTTGTATTTGCATGATATTTTTGACTCTCCTTGCCAGCTCTTCCCTCCCTCGTGCTTCTCGAATATCAATCTTAGTTTGTACTTTAAATGGAAAAAAAAGGAAAACTTTCAAGAGTTCATTGCAACAAAAGGTGTCAGCAAAGGTCAAAGCAAAAGTTTACAAGACCGTGGTGAGACCAGCTATGTTGTATGGTCTGGAGACAGAGACACTGACAAAAAGACTGAAAGACCTGGAAGTGGCAGAAATGAAGATGTTGAGGTTCTCCTTAGGAGTGACAAGGATGAGATTAGGAATGAGATCATCAGAGGGACAGCACATGTTGAACAACTGGGAGATAAAATTAGAGAAGCCAGACTGAGATGGTTTGGACATGTCCAGAGGAGGGACAGTGGGTATATTGGTAGAAGGATGTTAGAAATGCAGCTGCCTGGAACAAGACAAAGAGTAAGACCAAAGAGAAGATACAGTATATGGATGCAGTTAGAGAGGACATTTATTTACCTTTATTTAACCAGACAAATTCCATTGAGATCATAGATCTCTTTTTCAAGGGAGGCCAGGGCCTGAAGGCAGCCTAACATGCATGTTTTTGGTCTGTGGCAGGAAGCTGGAGTACGCGGAGAAAACCCATGCAAGCATGAGAAGAACATGCAAACTCCACACAGAAAGACCACAATTCCAACCGGGAATTGAACCCTGGACCTTCTTGCTGTGAGGCAACAGTGCTAACCACTGAGCCGTCATGCTGACATGGAGGTAGATGGAGTGGAGAGGATGCAGAGGACAGAGTGAGATGGAGAAAGATGACTTGCTGTGGCGACCCTTGAAGAAGGAGAAACCGAAAGAAGAAGAAGAAGAATTACATGACATATTCCACTTCTGGGCACGAGTTTCTCAAGAGGGATAAAGAACTAATCTTAAAGAATAACAAAGCCATGTATAGACAAAAAACAAGACATAAAGGACTACAAAACCAAAAGAACAAAGAAGTGAACATGATAAAGACAAGCTCAGAGTCAGGAACAGAGGGATATCCTGCCTGGGCTACACTCCCACCAGTTTTCCCCTTCTGAAGTTTAAGCCAGATTTCCAGGGCTGATGTAAGCACCTACTTTGATTCAATACAAAACACAAACTCCCCAACCCAACAGCCAAGAGTGCGGAAAGAAAGCTAATGGATAGAGATGCAAACACTTGGCGTAGAACTGAGAGCAAACAAAAGGAAAGCCACACCCAAAGCTTTTTACACTAAAGCTTCTGCTGTGTTGCTGCTCAGACTTAAAGGAGTCAATGCAATCAGCAGTTGGCGCTCACTGAAACACTGCATTAACCAGGAGAGCTCAAAAGGACAATGACAGGTTTGAGAAAAAGAAAAGACACGGTTAGCTTGCTTTTAGTTCTATCCGTTTCTAAAGCTTTCAGACAAATAAACTTTCTGCATTTTCTCCATTTGTTTCCAAAATGGAATGGGTCACATCTAAAATCAAAGCTTTGTATGTTTAAACACTTTAAACAGCAACAATTTAAACACAATGATACATGATATCAGTAAAAAAAAAAAAAAAGTCAGTGTCTAACATGATGATGTGGCTTATTATGTCCACTTTGTGACTATTTGAATGTCTACCTTGGCACTTCTTGCATTTGTCTGTCAAAGCTACAGGCATAGTGTGTATTTAAAAGCAACACAATCAGCTAAAAGTCGACATTGTGAGAAGTGGGACTCACCATACTGAGCATCATTGAAGGTCCCTGCCAGAGTTTTACATGAGGAGTTGTCCCCACCACAGACTCCACACATGTCATTCCTTGCCTTAGAGTTAAGTACGTGATCGCAACCTGCTTGCTGGAAAGCCACATGAGAAGAAGATATAAATCTGAGATGTTGAGAATTTTTGTACAACACAGACCACTTAAAAAGATTAGTGAGAATGCTTTTGTAAATGTTTGACCTACAAATTTGTCACTTGAACTTTGCACAGAACTGGACTACAACTACAAACCCTTCACTAAAAATGGTCTTCATCTAATCAAGTAAAAACAGACAAAATGCATTTGCACACCAATTAGTACATGGAAGGTTTTGTGGTATAACAACATGACAGTAGTGAAGGTTTACTGTGCTGAAGACTGTGTTTGCACAGTGTTCAACAGAGGATGAATAAACGTGAAGGTATACCCTGCAGAGGCCTTGAACACAGATGTCATAAGTGTCTGGACCACAGGGAGTGCCGTCGATGACCCGGTCCTTCAATTGATAGTAAGCCATGGTGCCAGCAACCCGGCAAAAGAGCTTACAGCGATCCTTCATTAGAACTGTGAACAGAGTGAAAACAAAAAATGGAAACAATAAGCTAATTAAACAGATAAAATTAGACAAATACACAGTCTGAGTGATTACAAAAGAAAGAGTTGATGATGATCTGTCTTTTCTGGCAGTTCATAAATTTAATAATAACCCATATATATATATATATTTTTTTTTTTAATCCAACCGAGTGCTTTGCCAAATTTTTGTCCAGTGTTTGAATGAAAACCACTTTGTGTCTGACAGCATACACCATCCAGGCTTGGCTTGTTTGCTTATATAGCATCAGTTAAACAAATGAATCACTTGCAGTCAATTTGCCAGAGGATAATCTTGTGGGTTGGCTATCTATCTCAGCTGAAGTCAAGCTACAGCTGCGTGAAGTTTAAAATCTGCCTGGGGAGATGGAGGTAGCAGGGTGTCATATAGCTTTAACAGTGCTGTTCTTTGTCAACTAAAGATGTACTCACACCTTGCGAGGCAGATATAGAAATAAGTAGAATCACAATATGTTGATGTCACTAAAAGGAGAACTAAACTGTTCTGCAAGAAATTATCATTCGGTCACTGATAAAAGTGTAAAGCACCCTTGTAGAATGGTGAAAATGAAAAGAAAATGTACATGTCTAAAAGTCACATGACTGTGATTGCTGTAATGAGAACAATATCAAATCAAATAGAAAACAGTTGGCAGCACACAAGGTTGGAAGGGCTGGCCCTCTTCCTTCATTGCCGTCATTTGTGGTAATGCAGATCCAAGAAATTCATCCCTGCCCATGCAGACCATACACTAGTGTTGGTGGTTGCCTACACATGAAATGGTAGACTCAAAGTCCAGCTGATCCAATCACAGAAAAGCAGCGCAGGATGACACATGGTGTTGTGAAGACTCCAGCACTTGTGTCTGTTTAGCAGGAACAGATGTCATGAGGTTGTATAATATTTGGCACAAAATGTGACCATTCCTTTTTAGTGTGATCTGTCTTTGGTGATTGGAACATTCACAACATGCAAGGGTATCTCTCATACCCGCTAGTTTCTCCATTGGGCCACTATGCTCCATAAAGTGGGGAGGCTGTGGTGTAGCGGTTGGGAAGCCAGTTTGGGACCAGAATGTCACAGGGTCAACTCCCCACCATGCCCATATGTTGTGGTTGTCCTTGACCAAGACACCCAATCCCTAACTGCTCCCCGGGCGCCTGCATGGCTGCCCACTGCTCTGCCTGGGTGTATCTCAGGTGTGATGTGTTCCCACACTTATGCAAGCACATAATGTGACCCCTATTAAACTCCAAGTGTTGGTAATGCTGTCTAATCAATCCACAAGGCATCCATTGTATCTGGAGACATTCACTCACTGCTTTGACTCACCATCAGACACTGACTAAAAACACCATTGTATTATTTGTGAGGCCATTCATTTTTGCTTTCTTGTTTAAGTTCAGGACGCGCATCACTTTTCAAACCGAATTATTTGCATACCCATCACTGTCGGAGCACATCCCAAACCCATCCAGACTGGACCATTGACTTGTGATGCTTAACTGTTTTGTCAGTGAGTGTATATTATAAGTATTAGATATCAGAAATAAAAATAATGAAGACATAAACTGACCCAAATCTTTACAGTACAGGGTACCTAAATTTGATTAAAAAAAAACAGTTGCCACAAGTGGCTAGGTTGTGTTGAGGTTTTATTTTTTCAGCCCTAGAAAAGCTTTTTGCACACATGCCATTTGTAAACACAATTTATTTGACTAATATTCAGGCATTTTTAGATTTAACAATCCCTTTTGGAATGATAGGTATAAACCTTTGCCACAAGATTAATAAGGATTAGAGATTATTAGTGACTGCGGCCGTTGGTTAGCTGTCGCCTCACAACAGAATCTTTGCAGGTTCATAACTTAACCGGGGTCGTTGTCTGCAGAGTTTG
>JARVGQ010000759.1:18395739-18407087 GCA_031762355.1 Hypsolebias martinsi | reverse complement strand
AAAGACCTGAAATATTTCAGTTGGTGTGCAATGAATCTGAAATATATGAAAGTTTTATTTTTATCATTACATTATGGAAAATAATGACCTTTATTACAATATGCTAATTTTTTTAGAAGGACCTATAGAACCAGAATGGCACCAACTAGAAACCACCCAGCTGACAATCTTCGCTGAAGAGACCTACAACTCCAACGTTGGTCTACAAACTTCATCCAGTGGTTGCCTCTTCAACATCAAACCAGGTGACCACTCTACATGCTGATCGATCAATTACTCTAATCGTTGTGGAATTACTGTTGTGGATTATAAACAGCTTGTTCCTGTGGGTTACAGACTTTGTTTCCATGGGATTAAAAGCTTTGCCGCAATGGAATTACACACAAACTATGGGAATTATAACTTTTCTTTAGTCTTTCCACTCGCTGGATTTCCATCAAGATCACGAACACTATGGGATATAAAACTTTGTTTTATTCCTGTTCTTCACTTGCTGGATTACATCAAGATCAAAGATCAAAATCATCACCATTGACAGGCAATGATTTCCAAAAGGGGGGTATGTAGTGAATGTACCCCCATGTCCATCTTGTCCCAGAAGACTTTTTGAAAGGATAGAATTTATAATTCCATTAATTTTAATCCAGAACACAAATTATCTCATCAAAAGACTTTTTAATTTTGTTCTAAGTTGAATAATCAAAGAACAATCTTAATTTACTTTATTAACAATATTATTAATCAAAAACTCTAATCAAAAGTCATTACGAGGGCACTATGACGTTTTGAATGATTAATGATTTTCTTATATTTGTGATTGTTGTTTAAACTGAGTGTTTGAAATAATTTTGTTTATGAAGGGGCAGATAAAATAAGATTTTTTCTTCTTCTTCTGCTTCCTTTCATTTCATGTATTGTTTTGTTCTCATTATTATGTAAATCATTTTTCTGTTTTAATTTGAAATGAATAAATAATTTATATAAAATAAATAAAATAAAATAAAAAATAAATTAAGAAAAAAGAAACAACAACTTGACTTGTGTATCGTTTCTTGTTTGAATGATGTTTTATTTCATATCATTTTAATGTCTGAAGCTAATCATTTATTCAAACAACTGTATAACAGTGTTATTAATGATTTTCTGAATTTCTACATACAGGTTAAATGTTTTTACTCAAAGTAACTCCATTTCTCTATTCTGTCAAAGTGTGTGAAGAAATGAAGTCTTTAGTGTGTTAAAAGTCAAGAACAAGGCCATATGTTCTTTCAGACTTTGTTTTTAAAGTGTTTTGAGTCAGTAGTCAGTAGAAGACATAACTGTCTAACTTTATTCCTTCTCTTCTCAAAACAATTTCCTCTAACTGTGAAAACAACTTTTTCATTTATCCACCTGCTGGAACTGTCAATAAACTTTCTGATAGCAGCTAATTCCTTCCTACTTTCTGGTCATCTGACCAATCAACGAAGCAAATGTCGCTGATGTCAAACTCCCTTTAAAAGTCTCCACTTCCTCCTTCTTTTCAGTCTTGAGACCTCCTTTGAAGTAATTTAATGGAGCTGATCTCTTCAAAGAGCTGTGAACAATGAGTCATGAGCTAACGGCCTTGTTCGCAGTGTGGACTTTCAACATGCCGTTGAAAATCCGACCGAGCGTCAGTGTTCCAAGCTTTTAATGAAATTCCTTGAAGAGGAATCTTTTATCTTGAAAAACCAAACCAGAACCAGTGCAGCTACTTCGGTAGATTGATGCAGACCTCATGCGAGCCGTGGGAAATATGGACAAGCTGAAAAGCCTGAGAACAACGTAGCTGGACGTTAAGGCTAAGCCGATGTTACCTGAGTCGGGACAAAGAATCTTCACAAAGGTAAAAAGTCAATGTTCATTAGCGGACAGAAGTCCATCAACAACCGTCCCGAAGAGCATGCCAAATTTCTGGTTAAACACTTCAAGATAATTCCCATCATCATTTCCTCTTGGTCACAATAGAATTTAATAAACCTGAAAAAGAAGTGAACCCGTTTTTAAATCAATAATTTTTAGTATGAGACTCGAACGTGTCATTTTATAATTATTGAAAAGTGCAAAGGTGGAATAAGGTAAAGTCAAGCAGCCTGTTCTACTACACAATAAATGTTAAAACAGGCTCAAAACTGACAACGAAAATACAGTTTTGTTCCCAAATCTAGTCTAAAATATAAATTACTTGTTCAGTACTCTTTAACTTGTCAGTAAACTTCACAGAACACCATCTGGGTAATAATTTAATTCATTTTTCTCAGCTTCCAATGGTGGGCTTTAGAGTACTAATTCTAGCAGCTGAAAAATACCAATTTATTTGTAACATGTAAACATCCACATGCAGAGTCATAATTTCAAATAAGATGGGATATATAGCAGTTCTACAAAAGCTAAAATGAATGCTTTCACGTTGATGAAGAGAACACAAAAATAATAGGAATTGTAAGGTTACTTTACAAAAAAAAAAAAAAAAAAAACAAATTTAAGTGATTTTTGAAAGGTAAAACATGATCCATTTGTACATTTATTGGCAACACAGGGACCACAGGTACAAAAAAATCAAATAAAAACTATGCTGTCTTATTGATTTAAATATTTTTTATGATTAAATCTTACGCTCATGCTGATTGTTCTCATCAGGATTTCTTTAATTTTGTTAAGTTTCACTTATTTCCATTTTACTTTTTATCACCTTTTCTCAATGGCTTTGGCTAAAATAAACCACAATGGCAAACAGCACTTTTTTTTTTTTTTTTTTACACAAACTTAAAGTTGCATTTGTCATGATTTATTTATCTACCTCTGTTTTCACTTTTCATTAAGAAAACACTTTCCCTGATGCAGTTCTAAAACTGTCGTTTGTGCTGTTTCTCTGTAACCAAGGTAAATTAATCTGTAATTCTGTGTCTGTATTCCAAGTGTGCTTTGACATAAACATATACGGTACTTTCTTTATGCTGCCACTGGCTTTCCCAGAAGCATTTGGCTGCATTGCATATGTTTTATTGATTATACGTGGTCACATTTCTACAAGCACTTACAACAGCTGCTGTGCTCTAAATCACGTTTTACAATGCCGCTACTCATTCTTGCTCATCACATATATGCGTCTTATTTATCTACTGTGATCCTCCAATCTCTTTCTGAACATTTTTTCTCCTCATATGCTTGGCGTACGTCTTCTTCCTTGATACTTTTACATTTTGCACAAGCCCCTTTTCTGCTGGAAATTACACACCCATACATGTCAAACAGAAAGAAGTGGGCAGTCTCACAGGCACCGTTTGTGTAAAGAAGAACAGTGAAGTTAAAAATACTTGACACTATAATCAAAGACTGTGTACAGGCATTGAGGTTGTGGCAAGAATAACATGTTGAGGTTTTTCTCTCTTTTATGTATTTTAAATAAATGAGTTATCAAACTATCAAAGAAAAATACCATAAATAAAGTTACATACTGTATTGTGAAACTGTGAAAATACTACTACTGTCATACAAGCTCCACATCTCCACCTACAGACTGAAACATAAACAGCAGCCTTTTAAAATGCACATCTGTATCTGTAAGACTTGGGATGAATGCAGATAGAGAATAAGTGTGCTGTTAATTTACAATAGTCACAATAATGTCTTGAAGATAATTAGATTAGCACATATAGAAACACCTTTCAAGTGAATGACTTTGTTCACAGAATGATTGTAGGTGAGGCTTTTCTGTGAAGTGTGAGATCACTTGACTGTGCATCTGTTAAATAAATAAATAAATACGTCTTGTACTTCCATAAGTAATGTCATAGTACAAGTTGGAATAAAGTCACCATAGTCAGAGACTGTCAATCAAAAAGGCTGTGCATGCCTAACTAACCATGACAGGTGGTGTTTTTTTTAAGGAAGTTACACTTTGTTTTCAATTAGGAATGGTGGTGCAGAGGTTAGAGAATGAAGGCCTTTGATTGGAAGGTCGCCTGTTCAACTCCTTGGTCCGACAACATTAAATGTTAGTGGAAAAGTTGAAGCACCCACCTCGCCTCCACCCTCATTTGCCCCTCTCTGGTCCCATGAGCAAGGACCTTAACCCCCCAACTGCTCCCTTGGGCACCCTACATGACAGCTCCCTGCTCCACGCAGAGGGGTTGTGGTAGGCCGGTGGTCTGTGGTTGCGTCAGGAAGGACATCCGCCATAAAAATAATTGTGAAATCTTTGTGCGACTTCTTCACTGTGATGCCTGAAGGAGGGAGCAGCTGAAATATAAATAAATAAATAAATAAAACTATTTTCAATTACTTAAAGTCCTTGCTTATTTATTATGGTGATGTAAATATCTGCTTAAAATATGTAAGGATAATGATGCTCTGGATATTAGATATTATATAAAAAATGAATATTAAAATCAGCATACATATGTAATAACATTGTTACTGGTAATAGAAGTTGGAAATGTATGAGAAGAGAATTAATCAGACAAAATGTTTTAAAACACCCCTGGAGATCAGTGGGGTGGAGGACCTTTGAATTGATCTCATTATACACTTTTTTTTTTTATCACGTTAGTGTAAGTCACAAGTTCCTGTGTCTTTTAATTTTCCACTCAGTGTAGCTAGCAATTGTTCTTGCTTGGTTTTAGCTGCACCAAGCAGCTTATTTTACTGATTCAAACAATTTTGAGTGCAAGGGTTCAGCAATCCACTCGCTACAATAAAAGTGCAGCAACAGCGTGTGCTCTCAGGACATTATTACATGCAGTGTTCACTCAGTGCAGACTGAACTAGGCAAAAGGACCTTCTCCTGCTCCGCTCCTGTTTCCTGGACTATCTCGCTAAAAGATCTGAAGCACTCGAACTTGACCTCTCTAAGTGACTTCAAACCACTAAATTCATGGCAAAAACCAGTGCAGACATGTTCCTGTTTTTAGTTTTCTACAACGCTTTACAACCTGTTTTTGTTTCGTTTAAAAAAAAAATCGGTTTTAATCTATTTTTCTCAATTTATATGTGTTCTTTTATGATTGTCCACTGTTGTCACCATTCTTTGTTAAAAACAGGTCTCTTGTAAATGAGTCCTCAAGGCTCAATGAGACTAACCTGTATAAAGGTTGAATGAAAAGATGTCTCTTTGTGTCCCTGTGATGGACTTGTAACCTTTCCAGGGCATGTCCCACCTCTCCCACAATGATTGCTGGACATGGGCACCAGTGACACCCTTGACCCAAAAAGGAAGAAGATAAGTACAGTATAAAGACATTGGATGGATGATCCAAATTTTAATGACAAAATGAAGAGATGTTGCTCAGTTCTGATTTATCACACTGATATACCATTTCTAAACAAATGACAGTAAACATGGAGCAGTATTTTATTTTTTTTATTTTTGCCAGATAAAAAATACCATCATGATCCTCTTCCTTCACGAAACGGCAACTTTTACAGTAAAAGGAGAGGACAGAGGCTGAGCATACCCCTGTCCAAATAGTTCCATGGAGGTCCAGTTAGAACTATTCAGTTGACACATTAACAGTCAGGTTGCCGTACATCGTTCAGTATTAGATGACTGAACAGTTTCAAAAATATGTGTGTGTGTGTGTGTGTGTGTGTGTAGGTGCAGGTTCACTTGTTTAGTATATGAATGAATGAATACGCTGCTGTGACAGAACAAATGGGATTGATTGATTGTTGTAATAAACACACACCAGGACTCAAGTTTGTGAATTTTTTTTTTTAACAAGTGCTCAAGTTCACTGATAATTATCATTTATTGTTTTTCATCAGTTTGATGACAGAGAATCCAAATGTTCTGATTATTGTCATCATTAGGTATTTCACTTTTAATTCACTGTCACCTTTTAGGTTTAGCTTTGTTAAGACATTTAAGACGCCATTTCATATGAGGTATATTTGTGGAACCAGTCTGCCTACTATGTGTTTAGTTAGACAGTACAATACAGTTAGTAACAACATAGTTACCATAGTTATTCATAGTAACTTATTTTTTTAGCATTTGTTTATGATTAGTTTTTTCTTTCTTTTTTTTTTTTTTTCCAGTTTATTTGTAGTTGTTCTAGACAGTTGGTGGCATGGTGGAGCAGTTTTTTCTCACAGTGCAAAATTTGCATGTTCATAACCTGCCTGCAGCCTTTCAATGTCGAGGTTGCATGTTCTCCCTTTGCATGTTGTGGATTTTCTCTGAGTACTCAGGTTTCCTTCAACTAACCAAAAACATGGATATTGTGTTAACTGGTAAATAAACTGTCACTAGGTGTGAGTGAGAGCATGGGTGTCTGTCTCATTCCTTTCTATGTAGCTGTGTGAAAAACTCACACAATGTGCAGGGTGTACCCTGACTCACCCAGTGACTGCTGGAGATGGGCACAAGATGAAAAAAAAAAAAAAGGGCGGGAATGAATGGGTTAATGTGTAACAGTTGTGTTACTCACTTTCCACCACACTAACTGAATGTGAGGATATGACATACACAGGGTCTGAGAAGTGAAGCCAATGTTAATGTACATTGATGTGCATGCAGACTAAGTTTTGTTACCATCCCATATTTTCTTTATTCTAATAGTCAATAAATGTATCTCCTCAAGTCATAATGTTGTGATACATTCAGATATGACCATTACCTCGACACCATTCTCAAAATATACCACTATTTTTAATCTGATTTGTGAATATCTTTATAATATAGGCGCCTTTGCAACATGACCAATACGTTTTGAAGATAACTGACAAGCAATACAACGGGACCACAATGTCTGTTATTTAAAGTTAGATGTCATTTTGTGTTGTTTTCAACTGCAACCCACTTATTTTGATGCTGTTCACTTAAATTGTTTTAGTAATTAGTTATTTACCACTCTAATTCTTATTTTTTTTTTAATCTAAAATGTGTGTTTATCATTTGATGGGTATGGTGTTATTTTTGCTGGTAAATTCTAATTTTTGTAGTTTTCCATTAGCATCAGAGTTAACAGTAAGTAAAACTAGAATTAGCTAGTGCCAGCTACCTTAAAGTTAACATGTTAACTTCTTTCCGCTTGTCTGAATCAAGCACCACCAGGTACAAAAACAAATAAGGTGACAACAATGTCCTCAGAAGCCGTTGTGTTGGGATGAAACTCTGATTAAACTAGAATTAAAAAATGGAAATGATGAGAGTAATGTTTCTTTTCTAATTGGCTTTGTTTTCTTACACAACTGAAAATTTGTCACTGTAAATAATTTAGCACTGTACAACTTAAAGGCTGGGGAATATGTTGGAATAACTATTGATACATGGTGACACTCTTCAGCTTTGAGTTTTACGTATACATGTACTGGTATATGTAATGCATGAAAATAAATAGAAATATTTTGGAAAGTTAACCAAGGCTGATTACAACATCACAATAATATTCCTGATTTAGAAATGATCTCATAATCATTTGTAATGATTACAAATTTAGGACTTCACCTGTTTGTGGCAATCCAATGATTGACATGACTGTTAGCAGGACAAATAACCAATGCTTTCAATGTTTTAATGTATTTACTTTGATGTGTTGACTTTTCTTCTATTCCATCAGTAATGCTAATGAATCTTCTAATAATTCCAGAAGTAAACAACAAACTAAATGAGGAGAGATACTGGAAGTTTTGTATTGAACAATAAACATAGTCGCCATAATCAGAAACATAATTGGACAATGGTATGGGAAAAGCTAATGTAAAAGATACATGTCAAAACTCTGATGCCGCTTCAAAGTTTTTTATATATATCTTAATATCTCTATGTGGGTTTTATAGCACTGTCTTAAATATTTAACACAACTTCGATATTTTTCATTAAATAAATTTAAAAAACTCATGTAAACATCAAATCTTAGCAAGTCAAAACAAATAAGCATGTCCTTATTTGAAGTTATGTGCATTTTGATTTGATAAACGTGTAATACAATATGCACAGGCAACAAACAGCAACAACAAATTAAACAAACAAACAAATAAAGAAACATCCAATGCAATGAACCAAATGTTCTGGACATGAAGCAGCTTGAGGTGTTGAATCTACTGATGCTCATGTCATCACATGGTAATGAAAGTACAGAAGCACATTCAACAACAGTGTAATGTCAAACACGGAGCTGTTTCAAATTAGATGAAATATGGAGCAGCAACTCCAACACATACTTAAATTAAAAATGAACACACAGATGTTAGACAATAACACATACACTGTATGTACAAAAAATAATTGTACAAATGATACATGACAAAAAAAACGTTATTTTGACTCTCTAAATCAAATGAAATTCATATATACAGAGTAATAGATGCGAGTATTGCCTAACTTTAACAATACTATTCATGGTTATGAAAAGTGTTTCTACCACAGACATTCAGCAGTAATTGAATAATGTTAAAGAACCCCAAATAGTCAAGAGTGCACATCTGGGAGACACAGGCACACAGCTGTATGGGAAAACATACATGACTGATTTGATTTCTGGCTCTGTTCTGCTTTGTGTACAACACAGGGCTTCTCTTTGCATAATTTACTTAAATGACCAATGATCAATAAATGACATGTTATTGATCATTCAATACATTGGACTCAGACATAAGACAGTATGACAAAACATATACGGGTATAATGTTTAAAATTTAGCAATATTTTCATTTATTTTGTTCTGCTTGGTTTAGGCCATGAGTGAGCTGCGGAGTTGCCTGTGATGTCAGCAAAGAAAACATGTGTGTGTGTGTGTGTGTGTGTGTGTGTGTGTGTGTGTGTGTGTGTGTGTGTGGTGGTGGTGGTGGGGGGTTCTTTTCTCTTATATGTGCAAAGAAAGGTAAAGGTTTTTCCAGATGTCTTGGGTCATCTTTGTATTTCCTCCAGGTGTTTTTAAACTGACACTGGATCATAAAGCATCCTCTCTACTTCTTATTGATATGAATATAATACTTTATTACTCTTTTCCTCAACCTTTAGGATGCCATAACAAAACAAACAAAAAATATATATCAAAAACATTGAATTGGTCTGACAAATCGCAACATCACATAAGAAGTAGAATAAACCCAAAGGTACAACAGAGGTTGTAAGAACATTGTGCTTCTTTAATTTCACTTAGCAAAGTCATTCATTGTCCTTGTAGTATTTTAGTTTAAACTTTGTTATATTATATATATATGTATATTAAATATTTATAGAGAGAGATACATGTATACACGTATAATTTGCGCTGAGGTTTGTCTTTTGTGGTAAGCAGAGGGGCTACAAGGGGTGCCCAGCTTTCATAGTAGTCTTCAAAAGCCTCCTTTACTCAACAGTTTGACTTGTTTCATTCAGCCGTCTGGTTCTTCACCCCCTATTTGTCTTTCTGTAAATCCCAACACCCCAAAGAATGGGGCAAAAAGGTGTCAGTCTTCGTGACAAAAAAGTTTTTTGTTTCTTTCTGTTATCGCTGTCTCTTCAGTTTCAGTTTCTTTCAGGTGTCCATGTTCCTTCATTTTCCCTCAGATTCTCTGTGATCTTTGGTAAAGTGTCCGACACTTTGGTGGGTCAGGGGAATTAAGTCAAGAGGCCATTAGGAAGAGTGGTTCAGTGGTGAGGAGGTACACAAAGAGGGATCACATGGACAAATAAGGTGTATGAAGTGTAGATGGAAAGATAACAGCATGTTACTGACATAAATAAGGTGATTCTAATAAAGTGACCAATGAGAAAATGCCACATTTCATTAATTTAACTTTAAATACATCATGAAAATTAGGTGCTATATGTCCATATGCTAAAATATTTAAAGAAAGTGAAGGACAGAAGTAGATAAAGGCTTTATGCTACTTGAGCTAGAAGAATGAAATTGAGGGGAAACAGTGACAGTAAACAAAGGGGGCAGACAGGTGAGGAGACAGTCATGCAGAGGCGGACAGGGAGGGGTATAGAGACAGGATTAAAAAAAGCGCCAGTTAGGGTTGTGTCTGTCATGACAGACTGGGTGATGGTGGTGCTGTGGGAGGGCTCATCATCTGTAGAGGACTGAGAGGAAGCAGGAGAGGCTAAAGGTCAGCCACCTGGCCAGTGGGAGTGAACTTGATCCTCCGATGAGTACTATGGAAAACCAAACCAACAAAAGCAATATAAGTGAATTCACATAGATTTTACACACATCTTTTGCTCATTTTCTGTTGCATTGGCTGGCCCTAAACATGGTCAGTTATAATTTACCATCTCATAAGAGGACTGTCAAAAATGCCTAATTGCTTCTTTCATTTTATTTTATTTTTTCAAATGCTCAGTCTATGCTCTTGTTTTTTTTTATTACACAAAAATAATGCAGTTTTTCTTTTCTTATAAATAAATTAAAACAATGTTTCCTACACTAACAATGTTTCTTAAAAAATGCTGGTAGTGCATTAAAAAGATCAATATGATTCCATAATAACTGTCTGCAGGCAAAAAAAATCAATACCTATAAAGATTACGCACACATACACACCCTTACTCACACACTCCCACACTCACAAACTCGCACACACACAAACCCACATTCCTGTAATCTAGTACATGGAAAACCAATTAAAGCTGAGCACTGTATTCATGTTAGAATCAATGCAGGCTTTGAAAACAATCTTTGTCTTCTGGAGTGTTGTTTTTGTAGACTCATGACACGTGGTGCATGTAGAGGTGCTGGTCATAAAATTTGAATATTGGGAAAAAAGTTGATTTATTTCAGTAATTCCATTCAAAGAGTGAAACTTGTATGTGATATTCATTCATTACACACAGACTGATATATTTCAAATGTTTATTTCTTTTAATTTTATTTCTTTTTTCTTTTAATGTTGATGATTATAACTGACAACTAATAAAAATATCAAATTCAGTATCTCAGAAAATTAGAATATGGTGAATAGATTCAATATTGACGACACATGGTGCCACACTCTAAACAGCTAATTAACTCGAAACACTGGAAACTGCCTTTAAATGGTCTCTCAGTCTAGTTCTGTAGGCTACTCAATCATGGGGAAGACCGTTGACTTGACAGTTGTCCAAAAGATGACCATTTACACCTTGCAGAAGGAGGGCAAGACACAAAATGTCATTGCTAAAAGAGGCTGGCTGTTCACAGAGCTCAGTGTCCAAGCACATTAATAGAGAAGGGAAGGAAAAAATGTTGTAGAAAAAAGTTTACAAGCAATAGGGATAACTGCACCCTGGACAGAATGGTGAAACAAAACCCATTCCATTCCATTGTGGGAGAGATTCATAAAGAGTGGACTGCAGCTGGAGTCAGTGCTTCAAGAACCACCACGCACAGACATATGCAAGACATGGGTTTCAGCTG